>OY720630.1:6000000-6600000 GCA_963170105.1 Cantharis lateralis | reverse complement strand
TCACATGTGACCGAGAATGGTAAATTTTTTAATCTGATATTTGTAAATATTATTTCTAAAATCTTTTAAATATTTTGCTGCTTATATTTTCGAAACAATTCTGACATAACATTTATATATTTAATCTATCTATTGTACCTTTACTAATGCTTTTAATTAAGTTAGTTAATTTATTGATCAGTAGCGGCTCGTAGTTTACTATAACAGATGGGCTAGCCGCATTGCAATAAATTATAAACAAATAATATCTACAACCCAAATAAAAATTAAATTATACAATTAGGGTGTTGAGGGGAATGCTCTATACCCTTTCATGAGAAAAAGTTGTTGACAAACTGAAAAACCCAAAAAATTAAAATTCTATGAAAATACAACACACTTGAAAGGTACAAATAGGTACCCCTCAAATTGAATTTTTTTATTGAAATTGGTGTCGAAACTTCAATAAACTTCCATTCCCGTCTATGGGGGGGGGGGCTGTGTACATGATGACCACCCCCTAAGTCGAATTTTGGGATAAAATTAGTGTCAACGTTGGAGCTTCTCATGAGCCTCCAAACCGTCGCGGAGCTATTCGCGAAATATTGGGGGGGGGGGGCTGTAAACACGATGGCCTCCCCTAAGTTGAATTTTGGATCAAAATTAGTGTCAAACGTTTGAACTTCGTTTGAGCCTTAATGAGCTTCTATTCCCGTAGTTTGAGCCTATACCGTCGCGGAGTTATTCGCAAAATATTGAAGGGGAGGCTGTGGACATGTTTTTCAATTTTTTGTTCTATTCAATATTAAAATTTGGTGTCAATCGATAAAGCATCATTTAAGCTTCAATGAGCTTTTATATTCATCATAGTAGTTTAATTATTTTTAATTACCAGTGTACCAAATTTACACCCGGCGCTCTTGGTTCTTTGAGCACTTGCATACACTCTAGTATGGTGCTAACCTTGCTAAATGCAAAGCCCATAGGTGAAAATTAGGCTATAGATGACAACTTCTAATTAAAAGGTTAAAAATAATTAAAGCCGCAGTGGACAATTGCGTAAACAATTGCATAAATGTCAAGTAAGCTCTCGAATCATTTTTTTCCAAAAACATATTTTTGCAGTTTAATTCACTTGTTTATAAACTCAGTATTAAATTGTTTAAAAAATTTAATTTATTGGCTTCACGCGTAACTTGCTCGGAGGTTGCAAATTTTAAAAAACATATATATTGAAAATAATTAAACCACAATAATGAATATAAAATCTCATTGAAGCTCAAACGAAGCTCTATCGATTGACACCAAATTTACACAAAAATATTGCACGGGACAAAAAATTGAAAAATATGTCCACTGCCAGCCGCTCCCCCCCCCTAACATTTCGCGAATAACTCTGCGATGTTTAGGGTCAAAAGACGAGAATGGAAGTTCATTAAGGCTCAAACGAAGCTCAAAAGTTTAAAGTAGGTTTAACTAACATCAACAGATTCGGTTTGGGGGGGGGGCTGCGACATGTACCTAATTCTAATTAGACTTTGCAATTTTGCAACTACTCATTTGAAAATATATAAAATACAAGTGAAATTCATCTAATCCAATTGGAAATATTACTCAGTAAATGTTAGAAGTTGGAAATTTATTCTACGATTTGATGAATTTATCCCGCGGAATAAATAGGAAATACTGGATATATTGAAGAAATAAAATGAAAAATTTTGCGCTTCCTGCAAAATTTGCATTTTTGGAGTTACGAGGTTTTATAATTAGGGTGACGTCATGTAGTTTGTATGCTGTAATTCATAAATTAATCAATACAGCATTACCGTAACCAATTAACCCTAAATTTAACCAACATACAAACTATTAAATGGCACAAATCATAAGAGATGTTAAAATTAAAATTTTAAAATTATTTTGTAAAAATACAGGTCAAGGTAAAAAAGGCCAAATTCCACTTTTTAGAATTCATATTAATTTCAATTAATTAATATTTATAAAATACATGAAAATATTCTGAAAATTGCAAGCCATTAAAAAATCAATTTTTGAATAATTTCCAATTACGCAGTGATAATAATAATAATGATATTATTGGGTTATGAAATGAAAATCTTTTAAAAAGCAATTTAACACGATTATATCAATTTGAAGCAATAAGAAATTCGATCATTTGATTTAACAGAAAATTTAATTGCGTGAAATATAATAATCCGAATGAGTAGATGTGTGTAGCGTTAAGGGTGGCCTAAACGATCTCTGGAGCGCAACTGCCACTTTTTATTAAGAGTGTCACCCCAAGTATCGAATCCGATTGTCGAGTTGGATCAAACCTAGATCTTGGGGTGATGCTGTTTGATTCTATTTAGGGTCTGAGGTGGTAAACTTAGGGAAGATGTATCATCCAATATGCAACACGTAATAAAAGACGATCAAATTTTGGTCCATTGTTAATGTCTATGTGAATTTGTTCATTCGAGAAATTTTTCCATATTCCATTCGAGTGCTCTCAGCTACGAATCATAAAAAATAATCGATTCAGTTTCGATTTATTGATGTACACAAACGTTAGGTATGATTTATTGGCCCTCGCATAAAAGGGTTGCTCGCTAACAAAATAATAAAAACTCTTAAATATTTGGTATTAGTTAATATTGGTATTATAAAAAGTTAATGTTATCGAAATCACTAAAGCAGCAAGTAATAATTTTTTTTCGAATTGATAAATGATGGTCTTTTTTTATGTCATTCCTGGGATTTGATTTGGTAGCGACAATGGAATGGTAAACAAAGCTGTGCTTGAGCGGAGATGAGTTTTAAGTTTTGTGTAAGAGTAAATGCTTGTAAGAAGAGGGTTTTAAACGTTGTTCCGTGACAGTTGACATCTCCGAATCAAGACCCTATCAAAATTAAACCATTAATTAAATTGAATAACGTTTGCTTAAAGCTTTAGCTGTCGGATTTCCTGCCAGATGTAACGACAGTTTCTACAATGGACATCAGACGATATTTCCGCGAAACCGATTTTAAAATTGAATTCAACGCGTGTCTAACCCTCAAATTTAAAAATTGAAAATATTTCAATGCAATTTATTCACAGCAGAGTGCTTTGACAAGTGAGAGCGGAATTGAATTTGCTTGTGTATGTTTTAACAATGTAACCCCATCGAAGTACTAGACAGACAGACATGCATCCCTAATATGTTTCAAAGACCTTAGTTGGTGGGATAGGAAAATTTTCAGGGCCCGATGCCCAACCGTGTATCGTTTAATTTTTTAATCCTAACCAAATTTAAAATGAAATATCACACATAACCTAACTTAATTAAGTAGTAACTAAACGACTAACAAGTGCATCGCAATTACGGGACATAACGTGACTGTCAGACGAGCTTTTGTATTACTTGATCCGAATTCTCATTAATTGTATGATAACGTGCTTTTATCAGCCAATTGTTGGGGCTTTACAAAACTTCATTAATTATTATGTCTTCGCGAAATACTGTTAATTTCGAGCTAACGAGCTTTCTGTTATCGCGCACGCATGTCCGGGACCGTTCCATTTGTCAAGCATAACTTAGGATAAATATTGCAGTTTGTCCTAGTGATGAATGGATTTTCTGATGAGTTCTTCTTGTAGTTGGAGATCTTTCGGAATATAAAAAGTCTCCAGAGACTCGATGATAGATGTTCTAAGCCACTCTCAAATAAACAAAGAACATTAATACGATTTTGCCTACAATGATTTAATACTGATAACCAAAATACAAAATTTTTTGGTATCTTATACTTCGTTTTATCAAGAATAATGATTTAAAAGGGTATATATTTACGAAAAGTGGCTATTTATCAACGCAAATGCAATATTTCTTTTTTCTTTTAAATTGCCTTTAAATCAAATTTCATTACAAATTCATAAAAAGCTCTTTTTTATTGAAAATCTTAGATATAAAACATTTTTGACGTGGTAATGCTCTCATAATAGAAAACGTATTTAACTTGAAGCAAAACAAAACAAACGAATTATACCAATACCTAACCTAAAAATAAAACTAATTTGATATATAACTTGTTCTTCAGTCTTTTGTTTTGCAGAATAGATACACTGACATACATGTTGCTCTGTCTTAAGTAGCTTAATCTACCTATGATAACAATATATAAAAGGGACAACAGATAAGTTAGAGACACTTATGATCTAACCTTAAAAACAGGTAAAAATAACAATACAATATGATTAAAATTTACCAACTGTTTATCTACTTCTTATCCTAGTATATTGTTCACAATATATTTTTTGGTGTCGTGGTATCTTCTTTTTTTCTAAATTAAGTTGAAGAAGAAGAATCACAGAAATTAGTGAAATAAAAAGAAGAGGTGAAGTGAAAAGAAAAAAAGAATCCGCAAGAGAAGGAATAGGAAAAAATGATATGTCGAAACATTGATCGTTTAGTTTTCTTTTTCATTTAGAATATTGAAGGTTCTTGGAGCACCTGAATATATTGGAGTGCTAACCTTGCTAAATGCAAGACCACGCATTAGACCGCTGTTTCTGGCTCTGTGATGATCTGATTTTTTACTAAGTTTCAAAAAAACAAATATTATTCAATTAGTTATTCTACGTTAATATGCGTTAAATCTTAATATCGCAATAAATTTGTATGAAATTAATATTATCGTGTACTCGGTGTTTACCCTTCATAAATTTTTTGGATATAAAATTTACGTTATTATATTTTGTAACAATGCAACCCTTAGTTGGTTTCGGTTAAATAACGTATAACCGTAGTGAAAGCAATAACAATAAGAAGAGCGTCTTGAAGTTAACATTTGCGGACATTATTTGCAATGTTCTTCGCCATCGTGGCACCCACATAAACCATAAGTATTTTGGATTAGTAATGCTTAGAATTCATCTCTGAAATGGGGTGCTCATTTTTTGATAACAACCTTCCTGTTGAAGCAAGACTTGGCGTTAGTTCCACTCGGGCGCCTGCCTAACTGTATAGAACAAATTACAGAATGGCTTCTGAGCACATATTCTTTATTATCGCTAGGTGATAGATTTTCCCACACATGTATTTAAAATTCATTGTCCCGATTTTTATTTTCAAAGAGTAAACTAATTTTAAAAGCTTACTTAGCATCTAAATTTAATTTTAGTGCATCGTAAATGTTGATAAAAGAACGTTAAAAAATTTCAAAATAAAATTAAAAATAGGGGAGCATGTGTACAATAACAAATTTGCCTTATCAATATATTTGTTAATGATATACATTAATACATAAGGCATAAAAGGGGTAGTTGACACGGTTTAAATGCTGTCTCTCTCCATCTGACGGTGTAAACATAATACAAATTAAAAATTTAATCCTATTAACTCGACAACATTTCTTTGTACTTTTACCAATACTTAAATTTATCAAAGGGTAACCATAACGCTCAAATAATCTTTCGTTAATTAGAAAAAGGATTAAAATTTAAATAAAATGTAACAACAAAGGACATTTTTTTCAAACAATTAAATACATTTTTTTAAGGATGCGTTACCGTAAGTAATTCTAATAGTTTTTTAAAGTCTCAGTAAATCGGTTGCTTTTATAGAAAAATATTTCATTCGAGAGCATAAGTGCGAAATTATTCATAAACCTCGAATAGGGATGCTTTTATAATACCGCTCCCTATAAAAATTCGATTTGGACATTTAATCCTATTTTTACTAAACATAAAAACTACATCATCTGATTTTACACTTTTTTACTTTATTTTTATCTTTTGTAGCCATTTATGCACCACAGAGAATGTATAATAATACTTTGGTGTATATAGTTGGCGCCAGCAGTTTTATTAAATTTAATAAAAATAAAATAAGTGTTTTAATTGAATTATTTAAATTATAAAAATGCATTAAATTAAAAAAAATTAATATGTATTTACAAAATATTTAAAAAAATGTATTGCTAAAGACAGCAGAAAAATCCAAAAATTTACCCCCCGACGAAAAACGACGAGAAGCTTGAAAAGGTTTTCATACGTACAGAAATTATTTCACAAATTAGTTTAGCTACTATTAAAATTCCCCAACCCGGTTTAAGCAGCCGCGAGGTCTAAATGTTGAATCCTTCCTCAGAAATAAGAAAGTTAGACGATTTTGTTCAGAAGTGGATAAGAAGGCTAATAAAGAAGAAGAAGAAGAAGGTCACACGAATCTTAACAGATGTCGCTTAACATCCTTGATCAACATTAACAGATGGCGCCTTCATCTTTGTTATATTGGCGACCCTTGACAGGGAGTCGCATGATGTTGCCTCTGTTCACATCCACATCCTATTTGAAATTATTATTCACCTGCCATTTCATTTTCTCGGCTATTTAACTTCGGCTTCACTCACAGTTCACTCCGCTTGCTCAAAGCATCAGATCAGTTTAAAGTGACTGGTTCATTCACATCAGTGTCCACTCTGTGGATATGCGCATTTGATTGCAAAAAAAAGATTTTCCTAAAAGGAGGAAGTAGGGTCACGGCCAAGGGGTAGATATCCCAATAAAGTTGTGTACACGTGGTTGGAATTCCCTTGGAAATCTTTGGAATTCTTTGAATATATTTGGAATTCATGAAAATCCTTGGAAATCTCTGGAATTCTTTAGAAATCACTGGAATTCCTTCGGATTCTTTGGAAATCATTGGAATACTTTGAAAATCGATGGAATTGTTAGGAAATCTTTGAAATTTCTTTAGAAACAGGTTGGACAATAATAATGGTCATATGTAAACAAATATATTTATTGATATTTGGTCACAGAAAACACCAAAAATTTGACAAACAAACTAAGTATGTCAAACTTTTTGGTGTTTTCGGTGACCAAATTGCAATAAATATAATTGTTTACATATGGTCATTATTATTGTCCAACCTGTTTCTAAAGAAATTTCAAAGATTTCCTAACAATTCCAACGATTTTCAAAGTATTCCAATGATTTCCAAAGAATTTCAGTGATTTCCAAGAATTCCAATGACATCCAAGGAATTCTACTGATTTTTAAAGATTTCCAAATAATATTAGGGATTTCCAAGAATTCCAGTGATTTCCAAGAATCCAGCGATTTCAAAAAATTCCAGTGACTTCCAAGGAATTCTAAAAAATTCCAATGATTTCCAAAAAATATTAATGATTTCCAAGAATTCCAGTGATTTCCAAGAATTCCAGTGATTTCCAAGAATTCAAGTGATTTCCAAGAATTCCAGTGATTTCCAAGTCTTCCAGTGATTTCCAAGAATTCCAGTGATTTCCAAGAATTCCAGTGACTTCCAAGGAATTCCACAGATTTGCAAAGAATTTCAATGATTTCCTAGGAATTCTAATGATTTTCAACGAATTTCAGAGATTTCCATGAATTCCAAATATATTCAAAGAATTCCAAAGATTTCCAAGGGAATTTCAACCATGTGTATACAACTTTTTTGGTATATTTACCCCTTCAGATAGATGTCCAATCACAGAATTTTAATCATTTTCTTAATATCGTGTGCGACGACGGCTGTATGTAGGACTCATCACTATTAAAAAGACACTTATATAAAATTGGAAATCTTTGGAATTCTTGGAAATCATTGGAATTCTTGGAAATCATTGGAATTCTTGGAAATCATTGGAATTCTTGGAAATCTTTGGAATTCCGAGTCTTGTGTACACAAATTGTTCTGGATGTTTACCCCTTGATCACGGCCTTACCTTAAGTTGAATTGCACAATATAGACTTATACAATAGTTCGTCCTCGGTGCTATTTAGCCTACATATACTGAGTACACCATTGCATACTTCAGGGCAGTAGTCACCAACCCGCCGATCGCGAGCTACCGGTAACTCGCAAAGGTAATTCTGGTAGCTCACAACATATTTTAAAAATGCAAAGATCTAAAAATCATAGAAACAACATTTTCAAAATTTTGGAAGTTTAACTGTTTAAAAATTCTAATATATAGGCGACTGCTGGCGACGGACGGCACTGATGTACCATAGCTAGTCGACTAATAAAATACTCGACCATCAGGTCGTCAGGTCTGTGGAATCTAGTTTAAGAATTTGTTTATGCCTGAGTGAAAAGATTTTAAAAAAATGCTTTCCACTCTATTTGGTTCTTATTTAATTTCTTTAATCTCATCTGTATCGTTTCACACTTCCAGTTAGTTTGGCGCCGAATAGTCTTTGCGCCGAATCGGGTTACGCCGAATCGTCCTTGCGCCGAATTGCCCTTGCGCCAAATTGGCCCCACGCCGAAATGTCCCTGCGCCGGACTGGCTGCGCCGGACCGTCGGCGCCGAACTGGCATCGCCAAACCAGCTGCGCCGGAAGTCCCATTCCCTTGACTGAGGGAATCGAGTTGCACTCCAATCAATTTCCACACTGGAAAAAAATCATTTTTCTTCTTAAAACAAGCCAAGTTTTACAAAAATATAATTTATGTTTTTAAAATGCTCAAACCCTTCGATTTCACACTCATGGCTCACCACCTGAATTTCTCACCAGCCGTCACTGATTACATAATTTATTAGATTTATGTAAGAGTCGAATAATTTGCTTTGTAAATAATTTATAAGTCATCGCAGTTAACATCCCGTCTAAACAAATTTACTTGTAACTATTTAGATTATCACTTGGTCATAAATTGTTTTATTAGCAGCGGCGGCTCATCAGAAGAGGCAAAAAAAAGGCTTAGCCTTCCTTGAAATTATGAACTCTGAAACTATTAAAATGATTAAAAAAGCAAAAGAGTGAATTTCCGATCGATACCGAACAATACATATACATATCTAAAAAGTAAAGTTTATCTATCGCAGTATCATCATTCTGATAGTATTGAAAACATATGTATTATGCAGATAGTTTAGCTACCACATGGACTGCAAGGTTTTGCTGTAATTTTGAAGGTTTCAAAATTACTTCAAAGAGGTTTCTACTGAAATCCCCACATCGCTATCGATTTAACTTGATATTATAATCTAGCCCATATTCAAATAAGGGCGACGCGCACCGAATAGATTAACAAGATCCAACTGGTTTTGGAGTTTTTTTGGATTCCAAAATCATGTAAATAATCTAAAAGATCAAAAAAATGACAGTTAACCAACGTTAACTGTCAATTGTAATTAGTGACGTTCATGAATGGATTAATGACATTCCCATTGTCTATATGTTACATACTTTTTGCTGAAACATTCAGAAGGTTTGTTTTCGCATTTATTGGTGAAGTGTAAGATTGAACTTTTATTTTTTGTAATTTTTAAAACAACATTGCGGGAACGACCTAACGCGACTTAATTAATATAAATTTGAAACATGAACTTGTCAGTTTATACTCTCCAAATTACCAGCCCGCCCTTGCAGTTTAATTAAGGACCTAATTTAAATTACTTAATACAATTAATAGTGTTCTACTGTTTCATTTTATCACAAATAAAATAATCGATATTGATGCGGCTGCTACTCCACAAAGATTTTATTAAAAGTTTAAAATTGTAATACGGGATTAGGCAACTGTAAAATATATTTTATGGTGGCCAACAGTTGGTATAACATCATTATAAAATTGATCCTAGCTTAAAGAGGGTAAATCGTTCGGAATCAAAGTCCGCAGTCAGCAAAGTGCATTTCATGCGTTTGAAAGGATCAGAATGAAAGTGCTATAAGTGACATTTGTATCATAAAAGAGATGAGTAACAGTCTGTTTTAGGTATCTAATACTCAAAATTATTGAATGCAAAAAATATTAAATGGATGGCCAGCGAAAAAGCTTTTGCGAAATGCTAATTAAGTCAAAAAAATAGTTATGGAGAAATAACTACTCTTTCTCTTGATCAACAACATCAGCTGAACAAATTTGAAAAATTGAGATTACTATCAAAAACATACAATAGAGAAAGACTATTATGTGTAACACGGTAGCTTTTGTAAACAATAAAAGGTATTTTAAGATGGTATCCAGGTGCTCGAAAGTATTTAATAACACTTTAAATGAACCGTGTGGGTTATTGTTCTAATAGAAATGGCCAAGTTTAACTACTGGTTTTGAGCGACAATAGGAATGGACACACAATTAAATCCATTATGAATTTTAGCCGATGGTAAATTTGTACACGTTCGGCATGGAGAGGTGTAGATATGAGGAAACTTGAATTATCGCTATTTAAGAAATGATGTAACCACTCAATATTAATGTAGAAATACAATAAAAGCATCATTAAACGTGGTATGGTAGTAATATAAAATTTTATTGTAAGAAAAATGTTATAATCACATGGAGTTATAAAATGGATGGATGATTGATTGAATGAGTTTTAGAACGAACCATAGCAGCTTGAGACTTGAGAGCACTTAACTCTATCGTTACAACCTTTTTGATAATCACCATCTCGATATCGTTGAAGCGCACGATCACAAATTATAATAACCGTGCATATGCACACAGAATACAGATAATAACAGGGCTCTACAATACACCATTTCATTAGGAACAAAAAATTGTGAACTTGTTGGCATCGTACTTTAATAAGAAAAAACTATCACTGCGTAAAAACGTTATACGTGTTTTAGGCTTGAGAAAATAAAAACTTATCTTTTAAATTTATCCAATCCAAACAAAAGTTGACTGTTTGTCTTTCCGTCGTAAAAAATCTTTGTTAGATTGCTTATCGTGGCAATAAAAATATTTTAATCGAAGCAATTCTGATAATCCACCATGTGTTCATATGTTTAAAAGCTCCTCGTCCAAAAGCTGGGGCAGTAAAACAATAGCTTCTTCCTCCATAGAAGCCAAGCATCCTAGCTCCTGGACCAAACTGTTACGTAAACGTTCAGTTCTGTTTTTTCTAACCTATTCGCCAAAATTCAACATATTAGCTATCATGAAGTAAGTAGCTTTTGATTTAATGTGGACTAGTTTTGAATGCTGGCAATCTTTTGCTTGGAAGGACTTGAGCTGTCCCATCATGATGGCCGGCTGTCTGATCTTTCTTCTTCCTGTTGCCATAAGGATTTCACACTTCTCGGGCACCAATGTCAACCCCCTTTCTTCGATTAATGTTTGAATAGACCGGATCGCCTTGTTGGTGTTCATTTCCAGCGTTTCAATCGTCTTGGCAGCCACAATGACGGTAACGTCGTCTGCGAAGCCCACAATTTCCACATCTTCGGGCATCTCTATGTCAAATATCCCATCAGCGTTCCAAAAGGTTGGTCCCAGAACCAAGACCTGTGGGACCCCGCTGGTCACTTCCATTAAGATGTTGAGTTGATCCTCTTCGACTAATAGTGTCCTAGCAGTCAGGTAGCTTCTAATGATGTTCGCCAGTCCAGGTGTTATGCCTTTCGCTGACAGAGCCCAAATGATATGCTTCCATCCTGCAGAGTTGAAGGCATTGCGGATGTCTAGTGTGATCAGCACCACCATCCTCCTTGTCCGCCATGTTCCCACTCTTGCCTTTCGGATAAAATCAACCATGAATCTCAGAGCGTCTATAGTTGATCTGCCCCTCCTGAATCCGTATTTAGCTCAGTTTTAGCTCTCCCTGCAGCCTACGATGAATTAGCTTCTCATACAGTTTTGATGTTGTGTTTAAGAAGCATATGGGCCTATATGATGAGGGGAGCTCGAGAGGCTCTTGGCCTTTCCGTATTATGACCAGCTTGGCCTTCTTATGGATGTTCGGGAAGTTTCCATTCCGAGCATATCTCTTCAGTACGTTCAGTTACCAACCTAAAAAATTAAAGATTACGGGAGAATAATTAGTCAGTGCGGCCTTCAGGCCGTACAACCAGGGCAATTTAGAGTATAATAACTAGATGACCCTGGTTTTGAAGCCGCACTGAGCCGTCACTTCCTAATTAGTGATTGACGTGGTTGTTCGTCCTTAATAGGGGAATATCGTTACCAATCTAGTTCACCCAGCTATGATTCACATAGAGAAATGAGAAATGATTCCTAGTATACTATGTATTCGTGTAATATAACCTTGACAATTTAGTAAACTGTAATGAGTACCTCAGTGAGGCCGAAGGTCGAACAACCAGATCAATCGCTTATTAGTAGGTCAGGGCGGCCCCGTGATTTGCTTCCCATCACAGGCGGAAGTACAGCGAAGTCTGGAGGGCGGTTTAATCTCTCCAAATAAAGCATTATTGGTCACCAAAGGAGAAAAAAAAAATTTAGATGAATTAAAACGAACCCCCCTCCTCCTAGTAATTGCCAAGTTATATTTTTAATCCATTTAAGCTGTGTTACAGGTCGGAGGGTTTTGGTACGCCCCATGAAAAATTTCCTACCTCAATGTAGTAGAATTATACACTCCTGCCCATATCTAGACAGTCGAATAATTTGCGTAAATTGTTTGAGTTCCTCATAAAACGAGCCTTATTTGTAGTTATACTTAAAAATTCGTTAAGAATTTCGAGTAGCGTTTTATGATTATTACCTCTTCGTAATAATCACAAATTAACATTTTAGTACCGTCGACCTAATGGAGCGACAATAGCGCATAATTTAATTTCGGCACGGTAATATAAATTGATAATAATTTTTAAAATAGTAGAAAAGTAAACTTTAAGCATATTTGACAATGTTGATCCAATATTGATCCATTAATCAATCCGGGCCAGAGTCGGTAATAAACTTTACTAAATTTCAGGAAGCAAGAAAATCATTGATTTGTTAGTTTGAAGTAAAATAACCGTAAAACAGTAATTAACATAGTACCAAGAAAAAAAATTAAACAAACTTTGATTAAACAATTTAGAGAACAAGAAATAGGAAAATTAAAAATGCTTTGTCGGCAGCAGAATTGGCAGCTCAAAAATTGAAAAAAGAGAACAGAGATGATTATCTAGTTATTTATCTATAATTACCTAAACGTTGGTTGCAGGGAAATCAGTTGGGAAAAAACAAACAAGTTGGGATCTTTTTTAATTTTTTTTATTTTTTTATTTTTTTATCTCAATTAGAACTTAATCTGGTACTGGAAGGGTATCTGGTAGCGGAATATAGCTCCTTTCTTTCTATTTCTATACTTTCTCTCCGTTCGGGGCAGAACCATTTTAGTAACCCCAAATTCTGTTAAAAATGCCTTCTATTGACGGTACGTGTGTTCGACGTAAATAGATACCGGATGTGTTTTAGTGGGTGTGCGCTGTGGGGAGTAGTACGCTGTAGCCGTGCTAGTGCTAACTAATTTACTAGATTAATTTTAGATTGTATTCAGTTAATTGAAGCCGAATTTAAATTTAAAACTAAAATCCCGCCTTTCGAGATTCGTAATTTTCGAGTTAGGTCGCGTCACAGGAATTTTTTTAATTTGAAGGGAGCCGAGGGGACCGGAGGCTGCGGAGGATCGGTTTATATTTTTTATGTACATTATAGCATTTTTACGGCTACTTTTTCATTAAATCTTGTCGATATTTGCAAGCGTACTTTATACCGGCCCCCGAGACTATTTTCATATCTTATATACTTTTAATCCAAATAATAGGATTTTCAAACTCCAGTAGCGCCATATTTTAATAAAAAACTAGTAATCTCAATAATAAACTGGAACGGGTGTTTAGTGAGATGAAAAGCACTTAAATGGTATAAATTGATAAATTGGTGACGTAAAGAGCTTTTAAAAGCTAAAATATATAGAAATCATTGATATGGTATGTACTTACTAATGTTTTTTTTATAAGAATCATGAACTTTTACGCATTACCACTCATAATAGCTGATTACTGGTTAAATGGATTTCTTATCTCAAAAATACATAAGTTATACTGATATATTATGTTAATACCTATACATAAGTATACTATAATTAACAATTTTTATTTTACGATAATGGAGATTAGTGCAAAATGATCTCTTTAGGCTCTAGGCTTTATAATATAAAAGTTGATTGACATTTTAAATGAACAAAGTAAATAAGCAAAAATCCATTAAAAACATTTTCAATTTTTGATAGATCTTTGCGAAAGCTTTCAAAGATGAATAAAAATTAATAACTGTAAGTAAAGGAGATGGTTTTTATCATCTTTAGTTATTGTTCAATATATAAGACATATAATAAAATATTTCCATACAAATGAATTTTCAAGCCTAAAAAATACCGCTTTATCGAGAAATTCATTTCGAATACTTTGTGATCTTCTATAAAAGCATATCCGGAATTACTTTGAGCTTGGTTCATTACATAAAGCATTATTTAGAATTTGTGTTTACCTTAAAGGCCTCATCTCGTTTGTTATAATCCAAAAGAACATTAGGTTATTGAAAGGCATCCGCGACAGGGGAGCTTCGCTCTCAGGATTAAATTTTACATGTGGATTGACAGTAATAACAATGCGTTTCGTTAGAAATGAGTTCTTATAATATGGATATCTTTGATGTTCGTATTAACAAACCGGAAGTATGCACAACGTCCCCGTATTTACATCTACCTTTTCCCAAAAGAATTTCACGTATTTTCATAACAATTCTTTATCACTCATTTATTTTTATCTTTATCGCAGAATAAACTTCCAATATTTCTGCTTCCCAATTTTTCACAAAATAATATTATCTCCATGTCAACAAGTCATCTTAATTTTTCATCTTAAAAAACTGCATAATATTCAGTTAATATGTTGAATCATAAAACTTTCAGTTTTCAAATATTTTTTAGTATATTAACCAAGTATTCTTGGCTTTCATTTATCTGGAGAAAGTACACGATTGGTGGCCAGATTTCGGCTATGCGAGATATTGCAAGAGTTGGACAGTATAGGTAATCTTCAATACAATCAAAGATCCTAGTAAGTTGAATTACTACAAATTTAATTGCTGCATGATGCAAAAGTTCAATATACCTACATTTAGTGTAATAATATATCCAGGGAAAAAAGAATCAAAAATTATAGCAAAAAATCATTAACGCAATTTTTAGTCATTCGAGTTACTATAGGTTTTTCTATTGTACACTAGCAATGGATCTCTAATCAAAATCATTTTTTGATAGTCCGAAAGCAGTTAAAAATCAACAGCAGCTGAGTGAAGCCTTTGACTTCTATATTTTATTAACTTATATTAAATCTTATATATTTTATATTTTGCGTTCAGATTTACACCCAATTAGCGTAAACAAAATCTGATTTTCTCAATAGTACTTCCATTCGAGACAAAACTTTCCTGCGAGCTCCGTTGCGCAAAAATAAAATGTATTATACGGTTTATAATCAGAAAAAATTTGAAGAACGGACTGTTATTTCTTTAGTAACACACCTTAGATTGGAAAATTTTTATTACCATTCTAAAAATATTGAAAGTTAAGGAAGAGCGAGTTTCAATGGGAAAAGCAACGGGAAACCACTCCATTAATTAGATTCCCTGGTACATACGTCATCTTGGCTTTAGGGCCATGGTGCCCTATTGAAGAAGAAGATGTTTCAATGCGGCCTTCAGGCCGCACAACCTTGGCAATCAAATTTTACACATTTCACAAATGTGTGAAGCACATTACAAGATTGCGTGATAGCACGGCTCTCCTATCCCACTCAAAGTGTTGTTTTCTTCCTCGTAGGGCAGTCTTCCCAGGTCTGGCTTAATAGAAATCATGAGAATAAATAAAAAAATAAAATGATTGACAGTAGGACTAGGCTTCCATGCCAATATTATTTTGAGGCAAGTTAGTTTTGAATAAATAATTTTATTAGAAAGGAATTTTAAATTTTTAAAAATATAAATATATTCTAAAAATGCATCAGTTCGCGTTGGCTAATAGAAGCTTAAATGGAATTTACCTGCATTAATTTTTAAATATAACACCCTTGTATGAGAGGCGTAAATGGAATATAGCTTGAAAACAAATTAATTAACTTAAAAATGCTACAAATGCATCACGATAAGCGTTTAGTCGCTATTTATAATTCTTAATGGAAACATATCTCATTTCAAAGCTTATTTAATATTTAAAGCATCATTGGAAACAAAAAGCATTTATCTTTATTTCTATTCAAGTATTATAAATGAATAATTATTATAATTTATTACTGACTACTAAATATTACGCTACTTAACTGATTTTTTTATTTTGTAAAATGTGTATGCATTTGGGCCTCAATAGACATTAATGAGAAATGAATAATTAACGACACTTAAATTAAAAAATTTAAAGCACTAATACATTTAATAATTTAAAGACCATGTTATCAAGCTGATAAGCTGCAACTTACCAACAATTTATTAATCTAAATAATTTAATGAGTTTCCATGCTTCTCAATATATACAAATGTAGAATAAATTAAAATAGAAAAATCTTTTTTAATTCACAACTTGCAAAGAAAGGGATTTAAAACTGACCATTGGAGGGAGTTTAAAAATATTATCATAAAATTATAGTGGATTATGACTTAAATTACTAATATAAATATTAAAATTTATGAAGCATCCAAAAAAGGCCGATTACTACACGTGTGCATTCTATAAAGTTTTTTTTATTTTATACAAGTATTTTTGAGAATAAATTTCACTCGAAAATGGCGAATCTAGTTAGAGAGAGAATCATTAAAAATATCCCTGAAGCGGCCCCAATTCAAAAATTACAGATCTGCATATAAGCAGGAACTTTGAGTAGCTCAAATAATTCAAATAAAAAGACGGGATCTTTCCCGATAAGTTTAAAACTTTGTATAAACCGGCCGACCTAATCCGCTATTATGTGTATTATCGGATTTTCTGTGAAATCGGTTGGTTTTCCAATAAATTTTGCTGAACTGCAGTTGTAGCCAGTTAAATTTTGTATCCGACATGGGCCGTTATAAATACAATAATAAATCACTAAAATAATAATTTTATTTTCTTTAGTTAGTGATTTTACACACTAGTTTTGACCCGACTTAAGGGGGTAACCAGAATTTCGTCTCTAAACCCGCACTTAGGTTATTCTTGCGGGAGTGGGTCCGACTACAATGTCGGTGGAAAAATTCTGCTGAGGACCCAGTATTCCGGGGTATATCACTTTACCCTTGCCCAGGGTTACGGATGAAGGCCACGACAGCGAAAACGGAGAAGAAGTAATTTCGGTACGACAAATTGGCGGACTTGGTAACCTGTTATTAGGGCAGCATAATAACAAATGACATGGGGTGGCAGCCATGATCGTAACTGCGTGTTGGCTAGGGAAAATTATTTTTCTTTCAGATTTTACTTTAGGTACTAATTGGCGACAATCATATATTGATTCAATCGGTTGCAACGCTGTGAGGAGGATAGCAACGAGAAACTACCTCATCATAATTCCAAGAAAAATCAAAATGGCAATTATAGCCACAATTGATAAAGGTACTGATCATGAACTTCGGAACCCGAGATCCGGTAAGGGAAGAACCTGCAGGGCTTCCCGGACCATTCAATCAGCAAAACCCCTGTACAGAAATAACGAAAAGGAATAGGTTGAAAACCTATCCAAGCAGGTGAAAAAAAATGAATACAATCAGAGTAAACATAATGGTAAACGTGATGGGGATTTTACTGTGTCACCGAAAGACAAAAAAATGGATACGAAGCAACACCAAAGTAAGAGATATAGTGGAAACAGCAGTATCACTAAAATGGAAATATTCTGGACACGTGGCGAGGGGGGATACTGAGCGGTGGAACCGACAACTACTGCACTGGAGACCCTATGCAAATAAGAGATCGAGAGGTAGACCACAAATAAGATAGGTCGACGATCTGAAGCTGACGGCAGGACTGAACTGGGTGCAAGTGGCATCAAACAGACAACGATGGAAAACAGAACTCGAAAAGGCTTATATGCAAAAGTGGATGGAATAGCTATAAAAAAAGAAAAAGTGAACATAATGGGTATCAGCAAAATGCGGTGGCTTTGCTTGGGTTGCCACACTGTTGCACTCTACTAAAATTAATTATTGTCCAAGACTATGCACCCATGACTGACAAGCCAGATGAAGAATTTTATGGGTACGATATGACAATAGTCATGGGGGATCTCAATGCTAAGATTAAGAGGAAAAATCGGCGATTTTGTTGATAATTATGGGCTAAGCACAAGAAATAAACGGGGCGAAAGGTGACACCTGTTCGAATCGCTAACTGTATAACATGGATTTCGCCACAGGATGAACCCGGAAACATAGTGAAAAATAAAATCGATTATATCGTAGTCATAATGAATAAACGATTCCGCACATAACAGGAACAATAACAGGACTAATAGCAGATTGACGGAAAGAGTTAGAGGATTCAGATTCAGATGATCTGGACAAAATAATTCAAGAAGTATCGAAGACTTTCCACGAAATCGGCGACAAGCACCTGGAAAACAGGGATGCAAAGCAAAAGGGATGGATGACTGAAGAGATACACAACTTATACCGAAAAAAGGAAAATTAAAAATCAACGCAGCAGCATATGAGGACACTCAGAGAAGGATAAGACGAGAAATTAAAGGAGCAAAAAAGGGATGGCTCATAGCTAAATACGAAGACATAGAGGAGCTAGAAGGAAAGTATAATTTCTTTAATATGCACAAAAAGATCTGAGAAACTGCTGAAATATATAAGTCCAATACAACAGAAACGCTACAAACTATAGACGGCAGAATCATAGTCCTTGCTCTGAGGACCTTGCAATAACAACAGACGAGGTCATCAAAGCAATAACAACAGACGAGGTCGTGAAGGCAATAACAACAGACGAGGTCACGAAGGCAATTTCACAACTCAAAGACGGCAGATCATCCGGGCTGGGGTGTAACTTTATTCATAACTTCAAATCCGTTGATTTTAGACGATAAAAGGTTATAAGCTAGTTTGTAGATATGCAAATGCTCTTTAAGAAGGCACTAATCTATTAACACTAAAAAATCGATAGTTTCGGTGATATGACCGTTTGTAGGCAGAAATTCAAAAAAACTGCTTTAAGCAGGGCTCTCCTCAAGGGTTTAAACTTGGACAAAAATTTTATATAAATTTTTTTTAGAAAGGTGTCTTCTATCATCCTCCAAGGGCGATCTTCCACGGTCCGGAGTCCTATCAAAAATGATTATTATTCCAAAAAAATATAATTTTGAAGTTTTTTTGAATGTGTGTGTAATGAAGATTTTAGGAATCCTGTATATTAAAAACGAATACATAATATGTGTGCAAGTGTGATATATAAATGGTATATGTAGCATAAAGAATTTGTTTTTTCTGGTTGTTAATGTAAAAAATAATATAAATAATGCACTGCACAGAAGTTTATCGTAAAATTATCTTTTATGAGTATTGCATCTGCAGTGCATTCTTTAAAGCTCGTTTAGGTTTATGTAACGTTAAAAAGTGACAAAATATTAATAAAGCTTCCAGTGAACATTTCTAAATGTATTTTGCTCCTAATAAATCATAATTTTTAAGTTTAATTTTAGTACATAATGTGGTATAATATAAGTACATTAATCAATGTTAATAAAGTACATATTAGCTTATAATTTTTTTGAAACTATTAAACGCTTTATTTAATGTCGTGCGCGTGTTTAAAATTATCGTCACAAAGAATAAAAACCGTATGTACATAGACAACATAAAGTTTCTTCAACTTTATAAGTTATCACAACATTAATCGCATTTTATTAATTCATCGATCTGCAACCATTACTAATTTATTAGCAATTAAAATTCAATCAGTACTAACTGGTATAACTTGTGCAAAGAAAATTCACATTGCTTTTAAAAAATTTATTTTAATGTAATTTTTAACCTTAATAGCATTAATTTGCCACTTTTCCAGAAAACTATTTTTATTGATCTTTACTTCAAACCATAATTATCCACAGATACATATTTCATTACAAATCAGCCATTAGATCTCGTAGGTATCCTATTATCAGATTTTATCACCAAAAAATTAAATGTCCTTACTCGTTAAGTAAATATGTATTATTTATTAATAGGTATGACCTGCTACTGACATGTGAAAAGATAATTATCGTATAAAGCTTTTAAGGCTAAGAATCATCAAGCTAGCTTTGATTCACGAACGTGTGAGGGCTTGTAAGCTACGGTATTTTATAATTCGTAGGTACGCAACACGTTTAACAAATTTTTTGGTTGCTCTACTAGCTATATTAAAATAGTAAAATTATAGGAATCTAATTTTGGAATATACGAGAAGCTCCGCCTTTTAAAATACGAAAATTTCCCTCTCTGTTATTTAAACATTTTATTAATCGTAAGGGTGGGATATTTGCACTTTCCATCATTAACACAGGAATATGTAATTCTTATTGTTCCCTTTGAATATATAAGATCGTATAAATTATTTTTTAATAAAATGGCTCCTAGTAGATTTGAAGAAACTCCAAAGGTTAGTTTGCAAGTTATAATAATTAGGAATGGGATTTATATGTACTACTTATAAAATTATTAACAATAAAATATAATATGTAAATGCGTATAAATTCGATATAATATTATAATTTTGTACCTGATGAAAAAAATTTCACAATCGTATAAAATTTTGCCCAGTACATCTGAGATTTAACCTTGCAAGAGATAAGGAATGCATAAAACTCAATTCCAATTTGCTTTTGCAGTTATCCAGCGATAATTTTCTTATGTTCTATTGCAGATTACTATGTTCAAAATTATGTATACAATACATTTAATTTACAACAATGTTATACATAATTAGTATGTTATGTTAGAATATTTGAAAAAGTAACAAGTAAAAAGCATTATATAAATTTTATTTTACTGGGATTTTTTATAACCCAAGCACTCACTAAAGGCTTCATCGAGTCGCTTAATTAGAGTTTGTAATGATAAACAATAATTAGTCATCTACATTGTTTTGTTATGCAGTTTTATTTATATAAATGTTATTAAAAATTTTAAAAAAATTAACATAGTTTACTTATTCCGGGTGACCGTCCGATTTTGAACATAGAGAATTTACATGGGAAATTGATTTTTTCTAAATTCCTGCTTCCCATTATAACTGATAAGAATAAAAAACAGGCCCGTAGCCAGGGGGGGGCACGTTCCCCCCCCCCCCGTAATGTTTAAGATAAAAAAATTTTGAAAGTGATTATTTGAAATTCGAAAATAAAATAGGTATTCTATTTTGAAGTTGGAAAAAGTTCTTTTTTCCTAACATATTTGCCGTACTTTATTGTTGTTTACCTTGTCAGCTTATAGGTCAACCCTATTTATCCTTTTTACGTGAAAGGCATGGAATTAATTTAATACAAAAACGATGAACCGTAAACATAAAAGCTGTTCTGCTGTTAAGATTAATATTACCAGTGACAACAGCAACTGCCGAGAAAAGTTCTTCTAAATTAAATCGAATAAAAACTTATTAGAGAAATTCTGCAAGTAAGGAAAGGCTAAACGGTCTAGCGCTCATGAATATTCATAGGGATCAGTGGCAAACTAAAGAGGGGGTCACCGCACCGGGACCTGCAAGGAAAGGGGCCCGATTTACGTAAAATTATTATTAAAATTACTTACTTAATTCCTTTGTCGTAGCCATTGAAAGCATTTATTTGGTAAAAATTTCCTTGGAATTTTGTAGCTACATTTGTATTACAATAATACATTCAAAAATTTCTAACTTTTAAACCCTGTTGACCTTGAAAACTCAAATTTTCCCGCCTGCGGCGCTCGTGGTAGCTTCGCCCAACTGCACCTCTTTGTTTACAACATTAAAAATTCTCAGAAGGGAAGCCTTCAAAATTTTACTTTTTACAAGTATCCCCCCCAAAATAAAATCCTGGCAACGGGCCTGATAAAAAGTATATCAAATTAAAGAGATTTTTGTTCCGCGTCTAAAGATATTTAATACTTAATATTTTGTTTTTTAATTATTGTAAAAAAGTGATGATAAAATTTCCATCAGGCTTTTGTTCTTCTTTGTATTCTTCTTTATAGAACCGTCCTGACTTTTAAAGACTTTCTTCATATAGTTATTAAGTTGGTGATTTGCAATTTCCTTCCAAGGGAAGACGGTCAGAATAAAGTTTCTATACAACTCTTATAGAATAGGGGGCCGGTAGCAAACTACGGTTACAGATTTCACCGAAATTTTTGCACTGGGTGGGAGGTAATGGTCTATATAGTGGATATATATTATACAATTTGCGGATGGTCCAGTAGTTCTTCCAAAATTAATAAAAATTCTAGATCCAAGATTTGCCGTGGTTGCGCTCCGAGCCGTTTTGACAGGTGCTAAACTCTTTAAAAACATCCCCCATAGGGCACGGAACTCGAAAAATGACGAAATTCGAAGGCTGGGATCCGAGATTTGCCAATGTCAGGAGCAGGGAAAACTTACCCTCCGCACGCTCTTCGGGCGGCTCTGGGCGGTTTTTGTAAATTGTTTCAAAAGCCGGGTGGTAAATGCACTCGAAAATGCAGGAACTAGAATGATGTTATCACTTCAACGGCATGCACTTGAATAATATAGCATAGCATAGTTTAATTGGCTAAAGAGCATGTTGGTGCCGAGGCACCATTATCTCCTTCATATGATGATCGATATTTGACAGTGCAGCGATTTGCAGAATAAAATTATGCTTACCAACCCCGAGGGGGTTAGTTGATTGTACGACGAAAGAATTAGTTGTTTAAACGTGTAATTTAACTGTTGCTGGTTGAAATTAACGCACTGCAGTTTAATAATTGCTTTTATCTCCCCACCATAATTACAATTGCCATGACCCAAGTAGAGCACACGTACCGGCAATAGAATGACTTTTTAAAGCTTACGTGAAGGTAAACTCGTAAAATTTACATCAAAAAGTCAATTTCCAATATAAAATTGTGAAGTAACCTAATTAATAAAAAAAATTAAATAAAGCTAATAAAATTGTGCTTTTTCAGAATATTCATTAGTTTTCTTTCCTACTTTGAAGGACAGCCGTAGAATACTACCTCTAAGCTAAAAAGGTTAAAAGTTCTTTTTAGTCAAAATTAGCATTGAAAACAATTTTGTGAATTTTTGAAATTTTTGTAATTTCGCTCTAAACTTGCACAGTTTTGTTTGCAAATATTTTAATAGTCGTATAGAATGCATGTTTCCAAACTTGTTGCAGAATATACCATTCTACTCGGTCTTAGCAGCTTACACACTTAATCGTCAAGCTGTTACTGTCTTAATTTAATGAGTGGAAAATGTTCACGAACTACGACTTATTTAGAATACTCATAATTTTCAAAATTTACAAACTATTTCCAAAAATTTGAATTACGGAAATAAAATAAAAATGAAATTTTATTGCAAATTATGTTCATTTAATTTATTTATTATTGAAATACACAGTGCCTTTATTACAATTAAGGGGTCCCTGCAGTCTAGCGCTGTAAAATTTGAGGCATTTTCAAGATTTTTTTTTGAAGGTTAAAGTAATGAACAACAATATTAAAACTCTTTAGATGTATTATCATTGTGAATATATACAATTTTTTTTTAATTGAGAATTATTTTTAATTACGACAAAAATAGCGCTAAATAACAACCTTTCAAAAAAATGTACTTGGGCGACGTTGCGGATTTTGACTCTTCATTTGTTTGGCAAAATTACGCTCTTTTGAAGTTTAAATTCTAAAATCAGGCTTGTTTTTACCAGTTTTTCTATGTAAAAAATACCAAGTTTTTGAAATAAAAGTTGATTTTGGTTCCAGCGATAACCAATATACCAATAATAAAAATACAAATATGAATAACTTATTTTGTTTTGATTGTACAAATTTATAGATAATATTAGTTTTTCACCCACACTTTTATTGTTAGTGATGCTTTTCTTTTTCAAATTAAAATTATTCTAAATATATAATATATTATTTAATGAAATGTTTTTGTATCCATCCAAAAAGTAAACAGATTACATTCACCATGTGGTGCATTTGAAACGAAACGCAAATCCCCACCAGAACATCATTTCGTAGATTATTTCTTGCATTGCAGCTCAAAATATTATTTATATCCAAGTTGAAAACCATTATTTCCATTATTTATTTGAGCGACTGTAAAAGTCTTGTAGCCATCTCTATGATAATGGCTGAACTATAATCATTAATTTAATCTAAAATTATTCCCGCCTGATTTGAATTGAACGATTATTTCTAATTAAATTTTTAACGTGTTATAGATAAAATAAATTTTCAAATAATTTATTTATGAGTTCTCTTATACATGTATATTAGTTAAATAGGTAGAATATTATTAATTGATAATTAATTTCAGGTTTTAAAATTAATATTACTGTTATAAAGAAAAATTTTTAATTTAAAAACACCTGCTGCCCGTCCTTACAGTGTCACAAATATTATCTTAAAATTTCAAATCGATGTGTTGGTGCGTTTTCGAGATGTTCTCGAATGTATGATTTTTTTTCACCTGGCCGATTTTTTTTTCTTTTTTTATTAATAATTCTTTGTTAGTAATTATTTCTCCTACTTAAATTTTTTGCTAAAAAGTTTACAAACATGGTATTTACACAAATTGAAACCCAAATTACAAAATTTGCTTTAAAAAAATAGCCTTTGCCCTTCCTTAATTAATTGTAAATATAATTTCCAAATTTGAAGAAAATCCATTCAGCCGTTTTTAAATTGTTCTCGCATGAACAAGAGCGCATCGCAAATTCCTAGCCTTAAAATTTAAATTTAAAAGATTAGCAAAATTTTAACTGCAGATCTTCTTTAATCTTTAATAGTAGAGTGCACGAGGTCCATAAAACGCTTAAAAATGACTTTGTCGGGAACTCAGGAATTAAAGCTTATATGATATGGATACATAATCCCAAAGTAATCCAAAATTATTAAAATGCTATCATAGCGTTTGCTTTGTACAGCCTTAAAGGATATTCCCATTTTCCAACAATTTCAAACTACGATTTGGTTAGTTTATATTCTTTTCATTTAAAATTGATCCAAGTGTTGCTTCTGTGGATAATATGCTGGGAAGCATTCCATATCCCCAGACTCTCTAGTCTCACAAGCCAAAGGTTTGTATAGATACATGTACTGTAAATAACTTTATTAAATAGGAGACTTTCCCTCTTCCAGAACAAATCTGAGTTTTCCCTCGTACAAAAGAAATGCTTTTATGCATCATTGCAGAATACTTTACATCAACTGAGTTCTAATTACACTAGATGTTCATATAACACCAGAGAGAATAGCGGCACACATTGTGGAATCCTTCAGAGCGCCAAGAGATAAAGATCACACTGAAAAATGTTTCCAGCAAAATAGAATTATGCCCAACGGTTACTTCACAATTTAATTTTGAAAATCGAATTTTTACTTGTATTTTCACATTTAAAAGTCAATCGCCGCGTTAAAATTGCATTCTATAGCCGGTCCGTGTGCTCAACGTAGCGTATTGTAGTGGGAGAAGCCCGCTACACTTGACTCGGATGCCATTGGAAGTAGTACGCTGTAGCCCTGCTCGGTTAATTATGGCTGAATTTAAGATCCCAGCTTTGTAATTTTTGAGTTTGATGACCCTTCAGGGATGTTTTTAGCGAGTTTAGCGCTTATCAACACACCCGAGCGTAGCGATGTGTGTGAGGGTTATTTTAACAAGCGCAATCACGCAAATCTCGGATCCAGGCACTCTAAAATCCACTATTTTTAAGTAATTTGAAAAAGAAAAAAGGTATGTATTAATTAATTATCACAAGCTCCTCCTCAAATCAAAGAAAATATTTAGAAAAGTTTTGGAAAACTACCTGGTTTTCGGCAGATTTTATGTTTTTTTTCATGTACTATTCCCTACCATTTTTTCAAAAAAAATTGTCGAAATCTGAGGCCGTTGATTATTACCGGTTCCCAGATAAATTTCTAATAAATGCGAGTGAAAAGGCCAGACGTTGGGTCTCGAAGTTCTTCTCGAATAACCTAAAAAGTTAAGAGCCAAAATCATATTCATTTTAAGGTTGGACAGCGTGATACAAATTTCTTGATGGAATCAGTCCTATACTGAGCAGAATTTCAATAGAGCAGGCTGGCTTTAGGCCACAAAGTATTGCACTTACCGGCAATTCATCTTAAGAATTGAGTTGACCAAGCAAAGTTTTTGGCCTGAGGGTAATTTTTGCCCTTGGCTACGCCTCGTGCAAACAAACCTTTACCCTCAGGCCAAAAAAAGATCACTTTATGCCCTTGGTGCATAATGTACTATTTTTTACTTTTTTTACATTTTTTTCTTATTTTGCTCACAGCTATTTCTCTAATAATAAAAAAACAAAATTGGTAGACTACGTTGTAGTCACACTTTTCAAGAATAAGCAGATATTTTTTATTTATTTTTCGGCTTAGCCATTCCTGAGATTCACCTACGGCCAGGTACGCGCGTGTTGGTCAATGAACCTTCACGGCAACTACTTCAGCGCCGTCATTTTTAAATATTTTTCAACGAAATTTTCAAAACATGTTCATCAAACCATAGACTAGTATGTGTCCAAAAATTAATAAATTCCATTGCATACTATCGAGTTTACAGATTTTTTTAGAATAAATCCATTTTTGATGCGATCAGGGTGGTCAGACCCCTTAAGGATACGAGACGGTATGTTCTAGAAAATAGAGTAGTAGTAGTATAACCATAAAGTGGTTATAAACAAAGTCAAGTTTTGATATTTTATTTCATCCTTACGACGTTTACACTGACCTAAAAACTGTCATGTTTTGTATTTCATTTTGTCACCGTTCAAGGTGAGAAATAAATATTCTGTTTTTTACAAACAAAATAAATATATAATATTAATATATATATATAAATAATATTAATATTTTGTTTGTTGTAACCACTAAAATTTTCTAAATTTTCTTTAACTTGTAGTCCTGATGAAGGGATAAATAAATACTCGAAACGTCGACAAGAAGTGAAAGATGTAGTTTTCACTTACCATAGTCCAATTCCCGGTAAGATATTATATTTTAAGTTATAGACTAGAAAAAGACAATGGAAAATTGTACATTTGTGTTTTACTCCGGAGCCAAACTTGCCAAAAATTCTTTTTTTAGAAATTCGCTCTCGCTTCCACAATAATCAATTAGTTTCAAGATCGATTAGGGCCCTCGACATAAAGAGAAAGCTGTATATTTGGCAAATACTATTTTTAAATAAAATTTACACATATCTCAGGTCGCTCGGGAAATATTTGAACGAGACATTATAAAATGCATTTTTTCTGCAATTTATGAAAATGTTCATTTTTGAAAAGTCTATGTGCTTCTTTAAAGTTAAAGCAACCTGAAATTTTGCAAGACCAGTTACTCTCTTTCAGGATCAAGAGCATAAGTCAGTGGCTGTGAGTCCTTAGACTTGGGACCCTTAACACTCTTAACCCTTAGCACAAAATGGACACACAGAGTGTCCAGCAGGACGCCTGACCACCTAGTACTTATGTAAACATTTAATTTTAGTTTCGTATTTACCCGCTATTATTTGAAGTTTTTGGTAAATTACAAAAAATAAACATTACAAAAGTATAGATTAAGAACAAACATTATAGCGAAGCAAATTGCTCAAATTAATAAAGTTGTGTGTCAATATCAATCATAACGCTTTAAGGGATTTAGTTATTTTTAATGTTGTATTTAAGGATCACTCTTGAATAAATTACCAGATATCGTACCGACTGGTACTTGAAATAAGCCCTCGACACTTCAATCACGCGAAATGACAATCATCTATTGTTTCCCGTAATGACTCTTTAGATCTATTAATACTTAATGCGAACGATTTTCAAATTGATGCCCTTCCCATGTTAAGCGATTATAATGCAACTATCAAATTATTCAGTTTTTATTTACTTCATTTAATAAATGTTAGTTACTCAATCCAAAAGTCTTAATGTATCAAATTATAATTCAGCAAATCAATTGGCGCTGTCTAATTCTCATGGCTACCAACATAAGGCAAATACTTTCTTTGAATGGGGGAGAAGAAAAAGCTAGAAATGTGGAAATAATATTATAAATAGACGAGCTAATATATTTTTAAGCTAATTAATGTCTCAAATCACTCAAGTCATTTGTCACCTTTAAAATGTTTTCAATTACCAAATTAAAATTTAAAATAACTATTGCATTGAACAAAGAGCAATTGCAAGCTGTAAAAGCTCTTTGTTTTCTCATATAGGTCACTTTTTGTGCATTTCCTTGAGTTTATAGAGTAACCCTTACCCCAAGGTAAACATTTATCGAGAATAGTTTTATAGCTATTGTTTAATATTTTATAAAAATTATAACTAAAAGCTTTACGTGTTCCATTAAATTCGAACAAAGATCCTGTAAGTAAATGCAGCACACAATATCAAGGAAACTAGACTCGTTGCAAGGTCAGTTTACGAGTAATAGTTTATCTGGAAAAATCTAAATTGTACGTTTATTCTCGAGAGCGTTTCAAGTTTTAGTTTTCCTTCGCCAATATCAAATAATTAAAATCTCAAGGTTGGCATTACAAGCTCCTATTTTATTACTACTGTAGTTGACATAAAAAACCATAAAAAGAGAAAATCCCCAAAACCGCTACTGATTTAAAATCATAATATAATCTTCTGTCATAAGAATTTGAAATAGTACCTTGGTACCACATTTTGCCAACTTAAATTAAGTAGGTACTTGCGTCACGACGTGCATTATCGTAAAACAATAATAAATCATTGAGATTAAAAGTTGCTTGTCTAAAAATAATTAGTTTCAGTTACCGCATATAAAGATTTACAAGTCGATACTTAAATTTCAAGAAAAAATAACGATTCGGATTAATTATTGTAAAAGATGTGCAATAATAAATAAATTGCGCCGTTACACTTATTAGTTGGTACTTATAATAAGATAAATTAATGAGCGTAGAAAATTTAAATCTGTTAAACCTTAACATATATGCTTAGAATAGATTAATTTTTTGTAAGCTTATCAATGTTATTGTTTAGATGACATGCGTATGTTTGATTTACGAGACATTTTTGAGGTCACATCTTTCTTGACACTGGGGGTCAATTTTAAAATGAGTTTAAATGCCACATTACAGATGGTCATACCATAACAAATTGAGATCCTTCAACTGTACTAAAAACAACCCGTAAGATAATCTAATCTTGTGGTTAAACCGCAGATTTTCTCTGCGGTCGGATAACGGTTTAAATTACTTCTTTTTCATTAAAAAAAAGAAAGAAAATAATATCAATGCTATCTTACTTTCTCCACCCCTACTTTAAACTAAAGCACGCAATTTCTAATTATATATTTAATTTTTTATAGAAAACGGACGTATTTGTCATGAAATGTATTTAATTCCAATAAATGTAGAAAAGATTATCCAAGGGAAATCTTGGTGACTACAAACTCCATTTAAATATTTTATGATAATTATAATGCGGTTAACTCTAAATTAGCTTATCCTGACTTCCTCGCCCAAGAAACAAAGCACAATATCATGCAGAACCATTGAGGGGGGTCCCTATATAGACGACGGAATCAATGTTCAAAATCAATAATTTTTGAATCTCATAAATTACATATTTTTTTAATTATATTATGTTAATTAAGTTATTCAATTTTAATTTTAAATTTAATTTTGCATATTAATATTCTTTTTCTGTATGCGTTCGGATTGGGAAAATCTTCAAAAAACTACTACTCAGATGTTTAGGTTCCTCTTCTTACCCACTTAGATGTTTCCGGGTTCATCTCCAGCTTGTGCCAGGCGCTGATCAATCTATGAATCCGCGATCACTTTTCGTGCAAAGACCTTCACCGCCGTCCAGCAACGAGCTTCGTTGGTCCTGCCACTGTTGACACACAAAGGAAGTGTGGGACGCAGTGTCCTCTTTTTCACAGTAAGGGCAGCTATTGAAATCTACTCTTTTGAAACGGAACAAATAGTATTCAAAACACCCGTGTCCCATAAGGACTTGGGACCTGTGGGACCTGTGGGACCTGTTGTACCACTCTTCGATGCTCTTCGCGTTAGTCAGTAGGGCTTTGTGAAATATCTTGCTACGCTGCGCGACTAGCAGGTCGGCACCAAGATTCGATGACAGAACAAGTAGAGCGTCAGGCGAAGACATTCTATAGCGCCCTTGACTGGACACTGAGGAATCTTTCCGTGTAGCCGGCATTTTTCATAAGTTCTTCAGCCTATATTGGAGCTCCGTAGAGCACCACCAACTTCGCTACCGAGGCCAGGACAAGCTCGGAAGAACCGTCTATGTTTGAGAGGAACTTAGAGATAGCCGTTGCCGCTTCAAGAGCCTTTTTGGCCGAGCCATGTATGTGCTCGCGGAACGACAAGTTGCGGTCGACATGGATCCCTAAAACTTTCACTGTTTCAGTGGGATTGATTGTACTATTCTCCACTTTGATGTTGAAGGGAGCATGGCAAATCACTACATATGTCCGTTTTGATCATAAGCCCACGATCGCCACTTCCCAGCACAGACAACCGGAGTACTCCGTCGTAACTGGTATTCCAGAATGGCGACCCAAAAACTCAACCTTGAGGGAACCCTCTGCTCATGCCGAACCTTACTGTTCTTCCCGTCTGTTGAGCGGTAATCCATCTCTCCTCGAAATGCGTGACTACGAGTCTCCGAAGGTAAGGACTTACATCCTTCCGGATCAATTCCTGCAGACTCTTATCCCATCAGACTGTGTTAAATGCGTTCTTCACGTCCAATGCCATCACAAGAGCGTATCATCTCGTGTGTCTAGAGCCTTATGTGTTCGAATGCTTGCGAATGCTTATGTTTCGAAGAAACACAACGGCCTGTACGATGAGGGCTCCCCAATCGGCTTAGTCCCCTTTCTCATGAGAACCAATATTACCTCCAATTACAGCAAATTTTTCTCAGCAAAAAAAATATAAGGCGGAGGCGCTTTATCAGTATTATATTGGATATGGCTATCGCTAGCTTCGGCTCTGTGAACAGAGAGATTGTCAAATTCTCAAATTGTTCCACACGTCTGGTTTCGGGGTTTGTCGGGAACAGGGTCTCCACAATGGGCTCCAGCCTGTCCTCCGTTATTCCGCTGGCACCCTTTTGGCCGAAGCGCTTGGTAACTATCTTGTAGCTTATATCCCAGACATCGCTGTCAAAGTCCAGCATACGAGTATTCTAACATCGCATATTAATATAGAAAATTTCATCTAAACTAAAAAACAAATAAAAGTTTCATTGATATTAACTGAAACGTCAGTTTATTACTGCTGTAATCAGCTTGGGTTTTTTTGGGCAATACCATAAAGGTATTTATACTTTTATTTTGTGTCGGAAGGGGGGAATCTCCAAAATGACGCCACCAGCCCGTACTGGGTGGTAGTGTGGCATTTCTACCCTCTAAAAACCCTTCCCGTTTGTAAGTCCGGAATTCGCAAGAGCATTCCATCCGAAATATATACGCAACTTCTGCCCTTTCGGGACTTTTTTCTTCTAGCGTAGATCTTGTTCTTCGTTTTCACTTTCGGATGGTTCTTGTTGTTCGTTTTGTTTTTCTTTCTGTTCTGCTGTTCCGATAGCACTCTTCTTTTGTTTTCTGCAGGTCCTCCTATGTTTGGGAGGAGTCTGGCGATGCTCGTGGCTGCTCGTTCTGCCTTTTCTGCAGCTGCCTTGATGTGATCTTTGAAGATGAGACTCTTGTCAATCCGGATGCCCAGTATGGTGATGCATCCCGTCAGTTTAATTTCTATATCTGGGAGTCTGATGGTAATGGGTCAATGTTTGCGTTTTCTGCAGAACAATACCGCCTCCGTCTTTTCTGGACGCTTTGCATCCACGTTCTTATTAAATTTATGGTGTCTGTTACTTTATTTTCAATTTCTTCTTCTGTGTTGGCAACCACCACTGAACTGAGGTCGTCTGCAAACTCTAGTAGGCTCACCTAACTGAGAGGACCTGGTCATAACTTATGTTCCAGAGCACCGGTGCCAACACCGAGCCCTGTGCTACTTCTGAGATGATCTGGAATGTTTTCTTGTGGTGTCCTTCACGGATGGTAACATTTCTGTGGTTTAAATAGTCGGATATAAGGTTGATTAGATCTCCACTTATTCCTCTGTTGTCCAGCTCTATTTGGATGTTTTCCTAGCTAGCGGAGTTGAATGCATTCTTAACGTCCAACGCTATCACCATCACAGACCTCCTTGTTCTTCATGTTCCCGACCTGGCCCGGTTCACCATGTTAGTTAGTTGTTCCAGTCCGTGTATGGTAGATCTCCCTTTACGAAAGTCGCATTGGTTGGGTGAAAGTCCTCCATTTTCGTCAATTTTCTTCTGCAGTCTGACCAGGATGAGTCTTTCGAAGATCTTGCTCAGATGGTTTAGCAAACAGATGGGTCGGTATGATGAGAGGATGTTTGGTGGTTTGTCACCTTTTTATTTTGGGCAGCACGAGAGTGGCGTTTTTTCACTCTACTGGAAACTTTTCCTTCTCCACCAGCTTATTCGGCATAATAGTCAGGATCCCATTTGATGGTCTCTCTTCACAAAGTCTTTTAACCAGAGTGCTGGCATGTTGTCTGTCCCCGGCGCCTCACCGGCGGCAGGATATTTTTAAGTTCTTCTTCTGTGAATGGGTCTAGTTTTTCACCCTGTGGTTTTTTCTCCAGATGTTGTTTCTAGAGATGTAGTGGTGGTAGCCAGGATGGAAGTGGACCCCCTCTCGAAAGCATGTGCCCCTCCCTCAAGCATAAGCTCCTGTGCTGCCATGAGTTCTGTCAGTAGTCTTCCTCTGCTGTTTTCTGTTGGAGATCCCTACTCCGGTGACTTAGCATTAAAGTCTCCCCTATGATCGCTGGTCTCTTTCTTACGGGTATCTATCTCGGAGCGTCTTGATATTTCTTTAATTTCTTGAAAGGTATATTATCAACTATGATCAAAGGCCATCACTAAAAGGCTTTGGAAGAGATTTAAATTCTCGATTGTATAATATTATTCTGGGTGAAACTACAAAAATAATTCGAATTTTATTGTTTAATATTAGTAGTATGTAAATTTTTAAATTTTGATATATCTATTAAATTGTACTGTATATTAAAAACTGTCGAGTTTACTTTTGTAAACATTAATTAAATAGAAAAATTCTAACAGCGAAGTGGCGACGGCGAAATATACTAGATCCTGGTCAGCCGGCTCATGTTTGAATAAAAATGTTTCATTTTTGCTCTATATGATAACCGTTGACTTGTAAGATTATTGTAATTCGTTACAAAATAAATAATGTAATTTTTCTAGTAAATAATCATAAATTACTAACTTATATAATAAAAGATTCGCTTTAAATAGATTTATACTTTAGTTATTAGTTTGAACTGGAACACAAATTTTAAAATTTGGAAAGAATTGTAAGGATCTTGCTATTTAGAATTATTTTTTGTATGTTTTGTTAATATCCTGTATTATAGAAATGGATTCTTGAACCCATAAAGCTTTCATAAGCAAGGAACTCTCGAATAAACAGCGCCAGACTCGAAGAAACATTGAAGCAATTTCCTGGAAAACTGAAATTATTCGCTCGTAAATTTACACTTTCTTGCAAATTTCTCATCTATGAATGAGTATTAATTCCTTCAGAAGCCATTAAAATGATTAAAACATTTTAAATAACAAAAATTTAATCTGCATAATTTAACCATTTCATCGCGATAACGTGAAATATTGCGGAAGATTTATTTAGTCTTGTGAACCTGTTGATGTGCAATCAAGTAAAATTAAAATTGAAACAAAATAACCACAGGGGTAACTGCATACGACTTTAAAGTAAATTTCTTTTGCTTAACTAACCCTTTCGTGCCTGTGGTTACATGTGTTACTGTCGATGAACCAGAAACCACCAGCTAAATAAATAATGCGAACCGTGTTACCTCACGGTTGTTGGGCACAAGAATGCTATCATCCGAAAACTAAATCGATTAACTTATTATTTACTTTTCTCTCTTATTTGTAGTAGATTTTCCGTTTTAATTAAAGCCACTCGTAATAAGTTATTTTCGTTAAACTTTAGTTAAAGTGGATTTGGACGATAATAATATTTTATTTGGGAAAATATGTGGTCCAAGATTAAAATGCCACTGATACGTGATGGTAAACAATAATGCGGTTAATTTATGACCCAATATAAACACCGATCGAAAAGCAGACAAACGAGAAGATTATTTATTACAAAATAAAAGAAAATAAAAGTAGAAAAATGTTAAACCCTTTGTTTGGATTGGGAAAAGAAAAATAACAAGGAAAGCTTAAAATCGTGTCGAATGGAAAAAATGAAAAAAGAAATGAGACCTGCTCGGCCAATATTGACAAAGGTCCACGCGCTCTTCGAGGCTCGAAAATGTGATTAAGGATAATCTTGGTCGTCTTGTAGCAACACCCTGGAAGACAAACACGCACGGATTCCTAACGGCCGTTCATATTGCGAATTCCGGTAATCCGATATATGCCAGGATTGAGTTACGTTCAATGACGATACGGATACCAAATAAACGAAAAATGTCATTAGGCCCTCGGCATTCAATTAGATTATGTGAAGCGACGCGACACTTGGGCGAAAATGTTGCATTCGAAAATAAACTGATCTCATAAAGCAACCAACGATGATCGTTAATAGAAACAAACAAGTGATCTAGGAAATAATAGATTAGGTGCATTGGACAAATGGCACAATTTGTAGCTAACTTTTTTCGAACGCGCTGCTCCATTGAGAAGATCCACTTACATTACATTATAATATAAAAAACTCGATAATTCCAAATCACCAGTCAGGCTCTTAATGCTTACGATAAATTTTCCGCCAACAACGAAACAACGATAAAGAAATTGGTGTGAAATTCATTTGTCCCCTCGTGGTCTTAATCAATCCTCATAACACAAAGATAGAACATCCCAATCTCTAAGAGTTATTGTCTTTCGCGAACAAAAGTCGGGCGACGAAAGCCGATTGGGTCTAAAAGAATACAGTACTTTATAAAGGAGGTGAATCGAGAATCTAGATGACAAATAACTTAGATTACAGCGAAGCGCGGTTGACGACGCCGGGCGCCGGAATTCGATTCAAGCGGAAGTCGTCCATCATTCACCTAACTTACTCGTAACAACCATCTGACCCTAACTTACAAAACTCTTAAACTAAAGATTCGAGCAAACGTCAGAAATAAAACTACAAATCCAATCCTCACTTGTGGAACTTTAACCCTTTGTTTCGGAAAATTAACTCGAGCAGAACAAGTCGAGGCGTTTCGGCGACAACAAAACGAAGAAAAATCGCTATGCTCCACTCCATAAACTTCTTAAATCAAACTATAAAAAACAAATTTTTGGTATGCGTCATATCAATTTCACATTAGATAGAGATCTATCACCGAAGGAAATTGAATTGTCGACTCAAGTGTTCCCCTTTTATTATTCCTTAGATCTGCTGACCATTCGCTAGGGAGTCCTATTATAATAGTTTTGAAGGGTGACAAAGATATCGGTCTGGTCGCGTCGTCGATGGCACTTACATTTCAAACCAATTTTATACGCTTCATATGCTTCGCTTTTACAAAAAGTCCGGTTTAAATTTTTATATAGACTTCGCTTCAGCGGAAATAGAAATAAAATTTTATTTTCACATCTACGCCACATTTATATTTTTATCATAAATTTACAAAAAGAGACGACAATTTACTACTAATAGTTTTCATTTAATTTAACTTCGTGCAATATTTCATATCTGTCCAAATCGATAAATCATTCCCGATACATCACAAAATATAACTCCAATTGTTAAACGGCTTGAAATATTTTAATTTCAAATTTCAAATAAAAATTAATTGTAACAATTTTAATGCTCAAGGGATGGCTAAACCATTACATAACCCTCCAGCGAAAACTTTAGTGGGGTTATGTCAGGTGGGTGAGATAGTCAAGGTATCGCTCCATCTATCATTTTCGAACTTCTATTAGGGGAAAGATAATTTTAAATTTGCTCGGTGTATACCTTTCATTATTTAGTTTTCTAAACATTTCCAATTTTTGATCTCCCATCATGTTATACCCACTCGACGAGATCACTAAAGATCAAAACACATGTTGTAGACTCTATTGTTTTCCAATCTTCTTTCATTATTTTGAATAAAACCTCAATTTGTAATAAACATAATTATTGTCTTAAACTATTTTAACTACTATGTTAACTACTATTTTGTAGTTAATTGTAAATTAACTATAATTAGGAAAAAAATTTCAATAATAGCATACAAACCCCTGAAGATCGTGTAAGCCGTTTTTATAATATATGTTTGCCAAAATCATAACTACAAGGTTTTTAACTACATCTTCCAACTACATGTAGTTAGTGTACGAGTATAATTTCAGAAAAAAGAAGCTTTAGTCAATCGGTTAATTGCTTCGAACGTAATCGACTTGCTCTGCTTCCCTTGTTTAAATACGGGTGGCTGCTCTCCATGCAGACATTAAATAAAGATATAGGTCGGTAGTTCGAAAAGAACTACTCTCCTATCTCCTATCCCTATCTCTTTTAAAGTTTTGTTTTTTTTTCTTGCTCTTGGTTATTAACTTATGTTTAAGAAATCATCCAGACTCACCAGGTCAAAGTGAATTTTTGGAGCAAGGCACCGTTTAACTAATTATGGCAGTCACAGTCCAGTGGCCAGGATGACCAAACCTTCGACCTGTGTTTATCCTTTCATTAGTCATCTTCAAAACATGAATATTGCCACATTTTCGGTCATTTTCTTGTCTTTATTTAAATAAATAAATATTTCAGCTAACTAAGTTACATAAATTAAATATTGGCTTTATATTATATAAATTATTTATAAATTGGAAAATAAAGGTTTAAATCAAACCGGAACATATTATTAATTACGTACAAAAAAATGTAACTCGCCATTTTTTTTTCTTTTCTCGGTTGCCGTTCATGTTTTATTCTTTTAATTTATGAAATTTTAAACAATTTCGTATCACGTTTCCCAAATAATTACTTAAAAATAAAAATATCCAGTAGTTTTTCGAAAATAACAAAAACTCCGCCAACTCTCGTTGGCTCCGCCTTGCTTCGAGAACTCCGAGCAGTTTTGACAAGCGCTAAACACATTAATCCCCCGGAGGGCACGGAACTCGAAAAATGAGCAAATTCGAAAGGTGGGATCCGAGATCTGCCAATGTCAGGGGTTGGGAAAACCGCCCGGAGCCACCGAATTATTAATTCGTAATTAATAATTATTATTGAAATAAATCTGGGTAATAATACTGAAAAAGAATGAAAATTTTGGAAAACCTGCTCTAAAGAGTCGACGATTGGATCGTGAAAAAAAAGCCAGTACAAGAGCTAATTGAACAGTAGAACAACTTCGAGCAAGACGAGCTGCCACCTCCGTGAAGTTAGCATCCCATCTATAAAATTTTGATATAAAAAATATGGAATCGTTAGGTCTTGAAAGGTCACTACATAGGATTTAAGGTTAGGTCACTTCTATTTTTTTCAATAAAAATTATTTAGTTTTTGGAAAATTTTCTTAGTAAGGTAGCAATCTGATAGGAAATCGACTGCTAAGAATATATTTATCGTTACATACAGGCCCGGATTAGCCATCTGGTAGTTTTGGCAAATACCAGAAAGACCAATGACCGGTGAGCGGTTGAACGTTCATTGCTATTTGGGGGACGATAATGTTTTTTATGAAAATACGAGAATTATTTAAATCTAACGAAATTACTGATTTTCTACCCCATGAACGTAGGCTGAACGCCAGGGTTTGTTACTACCACCCCATTATAACTATTATTTCCTAATTGAAAAGAAATACTTAAATTGCACGCAAGTAAATTATGATCAGCTGCAGGAACCATATTATTAGCCGCGAAACCAGGCGCTACAGGAGCATCTCCAAAATCAATCAAAAATGTCCCAATGGTGGAGTGAGGAAACCTTCTTTTTCCAAAACGCAAAATTAAAAATCGTCAACGAACTAGAAAACTTAGGAAAAATGTGGTTGATAACCTTTATTCGATTTAAAATAACCGTTGCAAAATTAGGAATGCTGGAAAATGTTTGTTTCTATTTCAAACTAAGATGGATCAAACCGAGAAACAAAGAATTTGGCTGCTGTACTGATACACAAAGAATTCATTGAAAACCCAAGAAAAAAGAGGTAAAGTGTGAATTAAAATTCGAGTTTAATTCCAAAAAAATTTCTAAACTTGATCAAGGATAGAACCTACGATTGCAGCATGAGAATAGAAAAGCAACTTACAAATTCATTATGCCATCCAATCAACTACACATCAATATCACTTTTTCCTCATCGTTAATTCCGGACCGTAACAAGTTATAGTGAATAACTATTATAAACAAGGTTACATTTATTCTCCAATCCAGTTTCAGCAGCCGTGGAGTTTAAATTCTAAAACCTGTCTCTATAAAAAAATGGCTTTGTACAAAGTTGTAGTATTAAGAATTTGGGTTTTGAAGACGGACAAAGAGAAGGGGATAGAAAGGTACGGAGCCAGATTTAGGGCCAGTTCCACCAACTCTGATTAAATATTTTAATCATGATTAGTTGGGGTTAATCACGGTTAAATGTAAAAGAGTGTTCCACCATCTATTTAATCATGGTTAAAGCAGTTTAATCATGGTTAAACAGCCTTCAAACTAATCGACCGATTTTGGGTGATTAGACGAGTTTAATCACGGTTAATGGTAGGTGCATGCGCATTTTTTTCAATGTAGTAGAAGATAACGTTGACATTTTGAACATACAGTTGTAAAAATATAATTAGCCCACTTTCTAAGTTACCAATGTAAATTGAACATTTTGAAGTCATTTTTTGTCATATAAAAATTGATTTTAGAACAAAAATTAATCAGACATATTTTGTTGAAAATTTCGTTGCCTTTAATTTTGTTTATATACTAGATTTTTTTATTGTGATACGCCGTTTTTAACTTACAGCCTTAAAAAAGACTGTAAAATACCAAAAATATTTTCATCTATATCTCGGAAACGGTGCGTTATAATTGAAAAATGTGTGTGAATAAAAATGTAGACAATGGAATTTGCAAGAAAAAAAGATCAACTTATATTTTTATTTTGTCACACCGTTTCTGAGATATAGATGATAATATTTTTGGTATTTTACAGAGTCTTGTTTAAGTGGATGTAGGTCAGAAACGGAACGCCAAATAAAAAATGTATATAAACAAAATTGAAGGTAATGAAATTTTCAACAAAAAATGTCTGAAAATTTTTGCTCTAAAATCGATTTTTATATAACAAAAAACGGCTTCAAAATTTTCAATTTACATTGCTAACATAGGAAGTGGGCTAATTACAGCAAAACGTGAACACCGTATTTATGCGTAAAAAATAGTTTAAATAGCAATTATTTTTTGATATCATCATTTTTTACAATGCTTTGCAACAATATTTTATCTTCTTCAGATGATGAAGATATTGTGAATGTTGTTTGTAGAAGACCGCGAGAACAAAATGAAATTTGAGGTTATTCTCTAAATAATATGTTCTTAAATGCAGCCAAAAACAGAAATAGGAACTACGACTATATTTCGACCAATCAGAACAGCCTTTGCAAGATTACACCCGAGAATACTCGAAGTAAAAGTGGTCAACTAATCATAGATACTAAATGTGTGGTGGAACGCTTTGAAATTAATGTCGGTCAACTAATCACGGTTAATGATTAACCATGATTAGTTAACCAACGATTTAATCAGAGTTGGTGGAACTGGCCCTTAAGGCTCAAAAGAAATTAGGAGATTATGACTGGTCAGTGCGGCCTTTAGGCCGCACAAATTGAGCAATCTGGCTTTGTTATATTTTTTACAAACGACAATTTAGACTGAACGAGCCAAATGAGTCGTGATACGGCTTTAGAAATCAGTTGTTGTTTCTGCAGAAGACCAATTGTGTTGATAAAGGAATTGCAGATGGAATGGAGCATTAACCCTACTTTATTGGAAGGTGATATAAAACTACATTGTAAAACATGATTTTAACAAAATTCAAAATTTGCAGTGTTAATTCACCCCAGATAATAAAATTTTTGACTTGTATTATGGTTATAAATTTGTAAGAGTTTACAATGTATTGTATTTATTTTTACCTATTTAAACAGGTACAGTAAACGTTAAAGTAGCCTCTATTGTTAACGGTAAGAGTAATAAAAGTTAACAGAATTTTTCAAACGAGTGTAAATAAATAATACATTGTAAGTGATATAAAATTTAATTTTATAATTTATCAATAGAAGCCACCATAACATAACATAAATAATAATAATTGTGAGTAGTTAAAATTGAAGAACAAATCATAGAGATCCCTTAAAGTTAAATTCGTTATAAGCAATAAAGTGAGTTTATACGTTCATGTTTGAATAAAAGTTGCGTAAATCATTTTGAAATCATGGTTTCGGTTTTAGTATCCAAAATTTTAGTATCCGAAGGGCTAGTAGTTCCATAATCCTAATCTATTCACACATGTGAAGAGCACTGGCCCTAAACAATCCAATTTAAAGTTGATTGTGGCCATATCTCTATAAGGAACCTCTTTCGATCCCTCGGTTGGATATTGTATTTTTTACGATGCGTCGTCTTAGATTAGGAATTGTATTTTACTCCCCTGGGAATCGAAGTTAGAATATTCTCGCAATCTATATTATAACTCATATTTGCATATCTTTTCAACTAAATGGATCTAAATAAATACTTATCTTCAACATTTCGGCGCCCGTGATTTGCATGAATTGTTATTGAAATCCACATTTACTTTACTCTCCGACTTCTTATCTCGCCAAGTTATTAATAAAATGGGCCATTTCGAAAAAGTTATTCTCTTAAACCTATAATCACAAATTATAGCAAAACACCAGAGACACAATAAAATAAATTGCATATTCTAAGAAAATTTAAATTATCTCTACACTGTATTATTTCTTTAAAAGCTTCGACGAAAAACCGCGACTTAACCACACTCAATTGTATACACAAAAAATCTTGCGGTTTAATATATCACTATTGGTATTATATTATATTTTAATCGTTCTTCTTCTGATTCTCCTTCACTCCTTTTAATTCCAATAAATAACGTCGACATCGCACTAAAGATCGATTACGTAAATGGCTATGATTTGAATTTTGTATCGATAAATCTTTTTTTTAGGTTATGTCCTAATAACGTAATGTAGTGAAGAAAAACGATGACGCTTTTTCTCGCATATATTGAGAAAATAAATCGTTTTCTGTCAAAATTCTGAAACAATATAAACGATGGAAAAGCTAGAATATTTATGATTAATTTATAACGATTACAAATGGCGATTTCCATGGATTAGTTAAAAAACGCATTTCATTGGGTGTTGCATTTCCATATATTCACGATTTTCACTGTCAAGGGGGAAAACTTTTCCTACGGTTTAGCATATGAAGCTACTTGATCGAGTAGACTAATTTGACTTATTCCGTATTCTTGTACACTTTTGTCACCAAAATGTCAAAAATATTAAAAAACCGTATTTTTTGACAGATAAACTGGAACGAAGAACCCGTATTTGCTAATCCAAAAATAAATTATAATCACGAAATTCTAGAAAGAATAATTATTTACAATACGCGTGCTAAGAATAGTAAATTCAAAACATCCGTGGAAGAGTGTACTATATTTACACATTGTGGTGCAGTATGCTAATTTAAATGTGGTGATAACATACAAGTAATTTCATTTTCGGGTTTTGATAAATCACCCCTTCTTTTAGAAGATCTGTTTATTTTGCATGACTATAGCAAGGTACTGTGATAAATATGCTGTAATATAGAGGAGATAAATTGGACGAAATAAATATTCAGTCAAAAAGTTATATTATTTTCTATTACAAAATAGCTATAAATGACACTTCATTAAATTAAATTGAATATTTTTTATAAATAATAAGCTGTCTCTCATAATAAATTGTCTATTTTATATTTACGGTTTACAACCCTCTCCTTATTTATATTACTCTTACTTATCTTATAATAGAGTGCAATGAATAAAAAATTTAAATAGAGACAATTTGAATGATATGTTAGAATTTGAGGTTAAGTTTTCAAGGACTACTTTTTATTTAAAAGTACCATGTAACAGCTCAAAATTAATCGATGAAATCAATCAATGAATTAAGTTTACAACCTGTAAACTACATTTAAATTTAAATTAGCAATTTATACCATACTTAACCACACTTATAGGTTTTAAATAGATTCACGCTTAAAAAAAAATTTGTAGACGAAAAAGCCACCAGTTGCTTTTCCCACTTTTGCAAGAATTTAACATTTTATATTTTTTCGTAGATAAATTTCTAAATATTACTATTGTTCCAAATGACCATGAAACTGCCAACATGCACCTAACTGCCAACAAGCACCTAACTGCCGAATACTCATATTGATATGTTGTAATTAGAAGTTTTCGTACTCGTCCTCGATAGGATATCTAACTACAAGTTTGTACACCTTTAAAAAGTTTAGTCAGTAAAAAGTTTAGTAAAAAGTATTTTAAAGCAAAATTTTTAATTCTTTCTTCATTTTTTCTTAGCATAATCTTTTGCGGCTTTGCTAGTTACAAAAACTCAAAATTTTAGAGATCATGAGATCATATTATAAAAATTTTGAAGAGACCTGGCTTTGAAGGTTAGTATTGCCCGAAGTACAAGAGGAGAGTCTGGACAAGCTGATGTTTAAATTTCTGAACTGATAAAGACGGACCTAGCTCAGACGTTCGATGAAAGCGGCATCAAATTTTTAATAGAAATGTAACATAAATTAATTATAACAATGATTCAGGGCAAATCAGACACAGCTTCTTCGGATTTTGGAGACCTGCAATAGTTATCTGCTTAGCCATATACCTAAATAAATAAACAATTTAGAGAGTATTTGTGTTAAAGGGTATTTTCATTAATGGACATTTCAATTCCCTTTAAGTACTTACAAATGTGGTCCAAATTGCAACGTTGCTGTAACATTTGAGAACTTGAGCGCAACATGCAACATTTGCAACTTCCCAAGTTTTGTGGCTAATTCGTGATTATTTGCATTTCGACACTTCTTCTTCTAATTTGTGCTTCTCATTTTTCTCAAGTTCTTAGTCACTGTGTACGTACATATGTACATTCCTGGTTCTTCACCGAGTTTTTTCTTCATCCAGTTACCTTTCGAAAGGCGCGGGGTCTAATATGGCAGCCATCCATTTTCCAATTTAAAATAAGTTTATGGTATATATCAATAATTGTTATTTACAAACAAATGAGCAAATTCAGTGACAGAGAAGTGTTGGCCGAAGACGGACATCTTGGCTGGGAAATCTAAGAGAATGGTATCAGTGTAAATCAATCGAACTGTTCAGAACAGCTGTTCCAAATACATAAAAATTTCAATGATGATTGCCAAACTCCGTAGCGGAGACGGCTCCCGAAGAAGAAGAGTAAAATCTATGCACTGAAGAAGAATATATAATGACAGACAAAATCCAAGTTGTATTGCCGATGGTTCATTCTATGCATATAGTCATTTGCTAGTTGATCTGTGCGTGCACATCTCATCATGATGGAAGGAAATCTCAGTCACTGGCAATAATCTATGGCTTTTTCCCTTTAAAGTACGGAAGAAAACCAATAAATATTCTGAAAGAGCTCATTTAAAAAAAATAGTACATTATGCACCAAGGGAATAAAGTGATTTTTTACCTGGGGGTAAAGGTTTGTTTCCACGAGGCGTAGCCGAGGGCAAAAATTACACTCAGGCCAAAAAATTCACTTTATTCCCGAGATGCATATACTGTTTTTTGCAATTGCGGGAGGTAAAGTAGTCACTTCGACAATAATTACGAAATTTTAATTAAAATTTGTTCGATAAAGCACGTGGTCGATAAACAAAGTAATTGAAGCATAGTTGGTAATATTATTATTGCCAACTAAAATGTTTTCATTAAAAAGTGCTAGAATGGTTCAGTTACATTTGTGCCTTTGAAGTAATAAACGTGTCATGAGCGGGAACCACGAGATTGCCGAATCAGCAAAGATGGCGTTGGCAGAACTTTTGCCGACAAAATCAAGGAAAATTTATCAAAAACTCGCGTTTTTGAAAAAAAATCGCCCGTTCTAACCTCTGACCACATGGTCAAATTTTTAAAAGAGGCGCCTCGTGAGAAATTTTTTGTAGCTAAAGTAAGTACTTTTTATTTATTTATTTACCAATTTATTTCATTGTAGGTCGCACTAATATTTGGCCTAGCGGGGGCGTGCCGTATCGAGAAATTGGTAAATTTGTGCATAGCAGATGTTACAAAAAAATGAAAATTAAATTGATAATAAAATCTAGTGACTTCTTTTTTGCCCGGCAGTAACTTTTTTTTTGCCCTAGGGCAAAAAGTACCACTTTACACCCAGTCTAAAATGAGTACTTTACCCCCGCAATTGCCAAAAAGTAATATTTTACATGTATTTTCACATCTACAAGGCAATGACTGCGATATAATCGCATTTACGTATGTTCAACGTAAATACATGCATCCTAGTGTTGTAGTGGGAGAAATCCAGTTTCCTTTTGAACCCGTTGGGAGTAGTACGCTGTAGCCGTGCTCATACTAACATGGTTTAATAAATTTATTTTAAATTGTATACGCTTAATTATAATTGAATTTAATATAAAAGCTAAGATCCCAGCTTTCGAGTTCTGTAATTTTCGAGTTCGGTTGGGCTTCAGGCATATTTTTAATGAGTTCCTCCAACCCTCACTCGGGCGCTACAAGCCGTTTTCACAGGTGTAACCAAGGCACATCTCGGGTCGTGGCACTTTAAAATCCACCATTTTTGAGTAATTAGAAAAATCCACGAAATCTCTTCGAAATAATCTCGAAACAGTCAGTAACTCAATAAAAACTTGCGGTCCATGGTCCACGGTCACGTTCTTCTTTGGATAGTATATGTATTATGGGAGGAATATCTACTTTTTATTTTTTTTATTTATTTTAGCAGTTTATTCCAATATACAGTAATAATTACCAACAATAAACATTTTACCGAAAACCTTTATCTTTTAGTAATATACAGTATGCTCGTAAAATTTGCCATTACCATCAATGGCATCAGACATGGCAATCTTATTTTCTAAATGTCATTTTTTTCTGCCATTGACATTTTTTAAGAGTTTTGTTTTTGAGCTGTGTTGTCATCGTACAATTTTTTAAATAAAGACTCTTACTTTGCTTTATCCTAATCTCCAATTTTAAAGTTATTTTCAGTCATGATAAAAACCATGTAGGGGCAATTGTTTCTATTGCCCTTTCACTTATTTTTTAACTCATTACAGAAAGCCAATACTTGTAACACCTCTTATACTGTTCTACTGTTCTACTTCTATAAAATAAAATCAAAAAAATTTAAAAAGTAATAATTCAGAAAAAAATTATAATAAAAAACTACTTTAATGTAAGCAATGATGTAAATTAATTGAAACATTATGTAAACCTATTGAAACGGTTATGTTATTCAGGGTTTGGGTACTAATTTTTTAGAACCGATTTTTTTACTATAATACTTTGTATTACTTTAAGTATATTTTTTGTTCTATTTATATGCGCTTTATCCTCATTATTTTTTATACTTTCTTAATTTTTAAGTTGTATTTCTACGTTTCATAAACTACCATAATTATAGGGTACACGGTGGTAGCTCCAATAAAAGGCCAACTGTAATTATTGGTTATACCTTCTAAACACTTCCACATAATCTTTTTAAGTTTAAAAAATGATGATATAAAATTTTCAAAATTTTTATTTTATTCTATATCATACTTAAGTATTTAAAATTTCCAGTATATGAAAGTTATGGTACCTACCATAATTATTATTTTATCCGTCGAAATGGGGTTGGTATTTTAGAATAAAATAACGTTTAAACAACGAACTTTAATTGTACATAATGTTTATTGTAATAAATCAATGTGATTTAAAAAATTTAAAAAATATTAAAAAACACAGGGGTGCACTGATTACGAATGTTAGTATATTATATTTTCCCAACTATTTTGTTAACCATTGGTACCATATAAAATTTCATAATATAAACCATTTCCATGTTATTTATTAGTTATTACCATTTATGTTAGAAGCTGAAAACTGTTAAAAGTAACAATTAATAATTACATTCAGGCGAGGATACAGGATTTTGTTTAGGGAGGGGTAATTTTTGTGTGAGATACCTATCTTCCAAAAAGTTTAATAAAACTTTAGTTTATTATTAAAATAAAGTTATTTGGTCAGTCAGGAGGGGCAATTGCAACCATTGCCCCCCCCCCCCCCGTATCGCGCCTGATTACAACCTTAAAAATGATCTTTTATCTAAATATAAAATAATATTTACCCATCGAACTGCAGATAAATAATATGGTAAATTGCTTTAACAAGCTTTAAATATATTAATCAAAATTATCTTATTTGGTTTTAATTGTGTATATTTATGGATTATTTGTTGTTCCTCAAGGTCACGGTGCAGGTAATATTTGATTATTTAAATAAGTGGAATGTTATCAAACATTAGATAATACCTTTTCTAACTTCTGTCTTGATATATTTCAATATTTGTTTCGTATGCTTATTTAACATGATAAGCGAAGTGGAAGCACGTGCATTATGTTAAAACCCCAAAAGATAAATTGGTTAGTTTTATCTCAAATGTAATTTTATATTATGATCTTCGTATTCACCATACAACAAATAAATTTGAAAACTTAAAAGTTGGAATTATTTCAGTTTTCTTATTTAAGGACCCATAACCATATTTATACCATAAAAGATGAGGTGTAATTGTAAGAAGCTGAACATTTTCAAAAGCAGCCTATAACAAATTAACGACACAATCGCATAAAATTTGGAAATTTCATTGATTTCCTAATGATAAAACTCAAATTTTATTAGATTTTGTTGATTACATCATTACCGAAAACCCTAAAATTAGGGTTTCAATCTGTAGTAACACCCGTGTTTCTTATAAAAGAATTTACCATGAGATTCGGCAAAAAATTTCAAAATTTACAAAAGTTACATTGATAATAACACTTTGTTATTATTATAACACTTTGTTATTATTATAACACTTTGTTATTATTATAACACTTACTAAAAAATATATATTACAGATAATTTAAATCTGATCTTGTGTGCATCTTAATATTACTACCGCCACCTTTACTTTTAAACACATATTAAGTACGATTGCTAGTACGAAACTAGAAAATAGCAGTGGCGGCTTGTCATTAAGGGCACGAGGGCACGTGCCCTCCCATCCCAAAACCAATAGAAGGATAGATTTTTATTATAAATATTTTAAAAACTATTTTTTTAATTTTGTGCCCTCCCACTTGAAAATGTTACGAGCCGCCACTGGAAAATAGGTATATCAAGTCTGATTTGACTTCATTTGATCAAATTATATAATAATAACATGTACCTATTTATTGACAACCTATACAAATTATTAACATATTATAACCCAATTAACACAAAATGCATAATTAACACCCGTATTCATAGACAACGTCGTACTGATACTTAAATCTAAATTAAAAAAAAAATTTACAAGAATTGAAGTGCAACTCAGAATTTTCGGTAAGAAAGAGGCTTTATAGAAAAATAGAGGATTCTATGATTACTTTTGTTTTATTTTGGCTCTGTTCCAATTATTCCTTTCTGAAGTATTGGTATCTACTGTTTTCTTCTATAGGAACCCACGTTTTTGGTTCCTGGGCGTTCGTTCATACAGTTCTGTAAAGTTGAGGGGTGGGTTTTCTGTGAAAATATTCTTTTCTTTCCTGTATAAGGTACAGTCCGAGATTCTATGAGTGGGCTCGTCCAGTACCGCAGTGGCTGTTTCTCTGAAATATTATTTCAGTTATGACTTATAATTGTGTTTGTGTCCTCTGTTTATTGTCTTCCTTTCGTGTTTTTGTTCTTCCTTGAGCAGGCACGCCATCATAACCCCGATGTTGGTATTTTTCTCAAATAATTTTAAATTTTCAGGAGATGTTATGTTCTAATCTGTTAATCTGTTTGTGGGGTTTTCCTTGTTTGATTATCGATGGGTTCTTCTTGTTCGCTCCAATCACTGTTTTTTATTTTCCTGATTCTTCTCTTCCATTTTTGCCTTTCTTCTAATTTGTTTTCCAAATGGTTGTTCGGTTCCTGAGGTTTCCATTTGTTCATCTATATTTTGTTGTTTAACATTTGGTGTTTCGATGACCTCGTCGCTGGTGGTATTGGATATGACCCTACTTAAGTTTTTTTTTTGTTTGGAGCCTCTATGTTCTGATTAGCCAATATTATTTCTTTTGGCTCAAGGGTTGGTGGTGCCATTGATGGATTTCTCTTTTCCTTTTGCAATATTTGCTCCAATTCTATGTAACTTTTAAATTCCTTTTCTCTTTTATGCAATTCCTCTTTTAATCTTTGTAATTGACCACAGCGGTGGCTTGATGTGATCGCTAGTTGAAGTTATGAGCGGAGATTCTGGGTTCAAACCCCGGACTCGGCAGAATTTCTTAGCTCAGCCCTCTGGTGAACATCAAGCTGTGGATCGAAATACTTATAACTTCCCTTAACAACTCAATGGGAAAACGGGGCACAATAAGCCTAGAGCTTCAGTGCAAAGTGGACCTTGACCACTACCCGTTTCGTAATGATGATGATCTTTGTAATTTTAGCATCTTCTGTTTGATGGGAGTTTTCCCATGTGCTTGATCCAGGCGGATCTTCGTCCTCTTTCTGCATATTCGTTTTCTACTATATTCTACTACTTCTTCTCATTGGGATACTAGAGAGTATTCCAGCTTCACTCCCCCCCCCCCCCCGAATAAGTACTGCCGCGATATACAGATCTATTTCTTCTGAGATTTAAAATAAATCACAGACCATGCTCACGAATCATGCACTATTTGGGGGAATTGCGCAGTATTAAATACCCCAGTAACCCAGGAATCGTGTCCAAAAAGACACCTTTTTGAAAAATATTTCTTCGTAACAAAGAACAATTATTCGTTTATCGACATTGATACAATCAAATGTTTCTTTTATAATTATTAGTATAGGTATGCATTTCGTTCAAGTTTCCCTTGTAAATTATTATTGTATAATTCTAACATTGAGTTTATAAAATCCCAACATACGAGAGCAGCTAATTAAGATCTGCTTAATTTCAAGTATTATATATAAGTCATTCTAAAAGACGTGCCATTTGTGCTTTTTAGTGGTAAATTAAATTAACTTAATGAGTAGTGTTTAGGTGACAAAGTGAAATGCCTGCTTAGTGACGGCAATGCATGCATCACCTCCCTTAATTGAGTTCTGGATTGCATCCCTCCGCTGACACCTGACATCGCTTTCCACTTGATATTTGTCTAATCTAATATTTCATTATCAATTGATACGTTTTCGTAGTTTTAATCGTTTCAATTTAAGTAATTAATTCTCGTTATATATAATTAGTAGCAATTTTAATTTTAAAACTTCGGATTCACTTTTTATGCCGATGGCGATGTAAAAAATAAATAAAAATAAAACAGTAGCATTTTATAGTTGGGAAAATTTATGTGTTTAATTAAAGCAATTTATTTAAAAACTGTAAATAATTTATTAGTACTAAAAATCGCTGCACAAAGAACTAATTTAATTGTATTACATAAATGTGTGCTGCAAGTATAATCAAATTTTATGTATGCTTAGGGAAATGGAAATGCCACGATAGCACACCAATATAAATGATTATAGTCTAACACGTCACTGATTCAAAGATATAAAAGAAATGCGGATTAATAGGAAATGAAGAAATTGAGATGCCCATTAGTTCAATTTTTCAACAAAAACAATATAAATGTTATTGAAAAATCGAATTTGCATAAGATAGTACGTTACAGTTGCATTCTGTTGGCGGTACGAGTGTTACACGAAAGTAGTGGCGACAGCGTATTGTCGCGTGGATAGGGGGTGGTTTACCCTTAACCACACTTGGGGGTAGCTCAGTTGGTGGTGTAGCTCATAATAAAAACCAATAGACTTTATAACAATAACTATATTAAAATAAAATAAGATAAACTGTACAAACTTAAAATTAGCACTTACCCTAAAATTACAATCATCATAGGGATTGAAAGATTGACCATCTTGGGAGCTAAGGGTTGCTGCGTGGTGTTCCAAAGTGGTTCACTCGCGAGACTAATTAATTATTTTTCCAATTACTTTGATCAATCTTTCCACACCCCTACTCTTATCTTGATCGACCCCGTTGATCGACATTTTCCGATATCGATCGTTTGGGGTCATCACCTTCTTATCAAATTGACACGCCTTGTGCCGGTAGCGGATGTGTCACTGGTCACTGCCCTTATGGAATGTACCGAATATGGAAATTCTATACTTCCTTACAATCGTTATTACAATTTAACTTGAGCTTTTACATACTGGATTTATAATTATAAAATATTTTTATAAAAATGTAAGATTTATTTTTTGAGTGTGACATCTCCCCCTACCGACAAAACGGCTGACCCAAGTCGTTTCGACTAATTGGAGCAAAGTGAGCATAACACGAAAAAAAAATACTTCGATAAAAAAAATTTAAGTTGGGTGCCTTATCAGGATCGTGTCCATATGATTATTTATGTTAAATACTACCCTGGAGAACTAAAAAAAATTCTCGCATGTTTTTGAATTATTAAAAACAAAATTCTAATTTTAAATTGTAAAATTATACATACAATAATTGTATTTTGTAAAGAAAAACTTTTTAAAATTTATAATTAATTAATTAAATCATGAAATGAAAAAAATTTTAATCAACTAAATCATTAATTTAAATGAAAGTAATAATAATTAATTCTAATATATCTATATAACATTTACATTTTTGGGTTTTTATCGTATCTCAAAATCACAGTTCGTATAATAAAATTTAATCATAATTTCGAATTGATTTCGTATTGAAAATTCTCAAAATGACTTTAAAACTTGGTGTGTTCTTGATTTGAATCTTAAAATCCTGTAGCTAAAATAATTATTTTGCTGTTTGGAAATGTTTGCCAATTTGCATGGTGTTAAATAGCATTTTGTAGTAACTTTTTTAAGCGTTTACGCCGTTACCTACAATTTCTTCAATGCCCTTATTGTGCTTACAGTATTAGTTGAAATTTATAATTTTTTGATATTATGTATTCCTAATTTTTCAGTACACACTTACTGAACATTATTGTATAAACAATAACTTATGATTATTTTATTTTTTGTCCCTTTAAAACTTTCAATACCTAAATTTGTAGGGTATTTTTACTCCCTTTTAAGTTTCCGACTTTACAGATTATTGTGATTTAGAGGTACGTATTGTAATTTCTTTAAATTACCCAAATTATTCTTTTACCTAAATTACCTATTTAGATTATTTCTTAACTATAAAAAAATATATATTATAATATATTAGTACAAAATTTTGAACTAATTTCAAAATTTAGTTCTCTTATTTCCTTCTTTCATTCTAACATTTCGGATAATTGTTTTAGACATTTTTTATATTTTATTTTATAAATTTGGACTTGAATTATGGACCTATCAATGATTTCAACCTGTTATTTTCAGCTTACGCAGCGTTTACATAAATTGACCTATATTTTTATTGTAACCTATAATGTTTTTACATCGCGTTTTAAATCGTATTTTTACTACTGCATTTTAATGCTTCATGACTTTCAATTTGGTAATTGGTAAAATTATAACATTATTTGGTAATTGGTAAATTACAGTAAAGGTTTAGGTTACGCACATTTTATAATACTTAAAATTATTACCCTATTATTTTAAGTTATTCCTTATTCTTCTTCTTATTATTAGCATGAGTGGCTCACCTCGGACCCACCTGCTGACTTGAAGTAGCTCGCATTGGACCTACTTATTTCTTTCTTCTTTTAATTAGTCTTTTTTGACCCATATATATCCATGTTACTGTATCCATATTATTTCATTTTACCATACTAACAAATGGCTCACCTTGGACCCATTTTTTAACTTTTGGACCCATTTTATACTTTCTCCAATTTATTTCTTCTTGTGCGTTACTTTACGCAAATATACCATTAACATTTTTACTTTATGTTTAACCCATAACTTCTTACTGTACCATTTTACCATTTTTACTTAAGAGTTAGATTATCCAATAACCAATATTGTTTTTGTTATAACCATTCCATGCCATGCCATTATTACCATGCCATTCCATAATTACATATTTACTTGTACTACCATTTTATTACAATAATTACCATTTCATTACATTTATCGATTTTACCCATTTTGATGTATTTTAGAAAACGTAGTCACCATTTGACAGTTGATAGTTGCGTGTGCCATCAGTCATTGGAAGCGTCCTTCCCAGGTTCGACATCAGGAGCTACCATCAATCCATCTAATGTGTATTTGTTCCATATACTTTTCAAACCATTTTAACTTCGGTTACCATCCAATTTATTCTTGATATTGAATGCCATTATTGATATCGCTTTGGGGTTACTAATACTTATTTGGTCCTATAGGTCTGCTGCCATTTTTCCACAAAAAAAAAGTTTATTGTCCATCTCCAATAGCCAAATAATTTGAACTTCACTAAATCTTTAAACAGATAAACGTTAGAAATCTTAACCTACTTACAAACTATGCCCTGAATTTATTTATTTTATACTGTTTTATCATCAACCCTTGTTTATATTATTTCCTTGATAATAATTAAAATTCATACTATTGTAGCTTACTCATGTACTACATAATGTTGTATTTCTATCAAAATGCCACTGCAAATGAAATACAATCTAATTCTAGTGCTTATGTCGCCAATATTCTTATAAGGTGTTATATTTTATTGTTTAATATTTATTTTTAAAAGATTTTAATAATTCTATTTTGGTTTGAAACCCTAACTTTTTTATAAGCTTTGCAAAAAAAAATAATAATAATGAAAGAAACATATACAAATATTTGTATATTGCTTAACGGTGATTAAATTAGTCAACTTTATTTTTGGAATCACATGACGTATTATACCACTTTTCAAAAAAAAAAAAATCATTATTATCCAGAAATCTTACAATTTTTCCAAATTTTTATTTTATTCAATCTAAAGTATGTAATTATGGACAAGTAATAATTTTAATTTCCTGAATCCGAACTATTTTAATTATCCTAACATTGCATTTATCTAGCATATTTTCTCATTCTAATTATCTTATTACATTGTAATTCAAAAAATTACTTGGTTAACTTTTTTTTAAATTATTTAGCCTGCTTCTATTCAGCTTTTTAATAATTTGAATGTGCTTTTACTTGACTTTAAAAATTATCCTAATTGAAATCCTTAGTTTTACTTAGCAATGTTTCAATTTTAAGTTGTTTAATTTTTAAATTCAACAACAAACTGGGTGATCAATCCATTTGACGCTGATTTAATTAACAAATTTCTAATATTTAAAATAAATTAAAGTTTAACATTATCAACTATAATTATTTTTTAATAAAAACAAATTTATAATTTAGTTTATTTATAACAAAGTAATTGTAAGCAAATATTTTATTAAAATTTTATAATTATTTTAATTCTGTTGCATTTTCAAAAATTCAACTTGAAAGTAGGTAAAAATGTTTAATAATATTACTACATTGTTACTGAACCTATTTAGATTTGAGGCTACAGATTTTTCAAATGAAATAAAACTTTGCTGATTTGCACTATTTGGATAAAAATATATTAAAAAAAAAATTTCTGCATACTTTTTCATATTTGACTAGCTCTATTTATATTACTTGATTAGTTACTTTAATATTTGGTAAAGAAAACAAAATTTTTTAACTTTTAAATTTTCGTAATGCACAAGTTGCATTTATTGCAAAAATTACTATGCATTTCCTTTCTAATTTCGTATTTGTATGATGTTGATTCCATTTTTTCTCTGATAACTTTGTTTCTTAAGCTATCCAATTTATTTAGTTCCGAGCTTCATTTCCAAAAGTATGGCCTGTCCGAAGCCTGGTTGAGAAAAATACCGGCATAACAGCAACAGGACCAATGCGAAATTCGACACAAGGAAAGGGAAAATCATAGATATACTGTTTTATTCTCGTTCTTATTCAGTTTTATCCTGAGTATTTTGCACAAACAAAGAGAATTTCTTTTCTTACTGTTTCTTGTTCAATTTTCTCGTGCAAGCTAACAGAGGGGTGTAAAACTCTCTTTATGCCCAAGACCCCAAATACTCTAGTTACGATTCTGGAAAAAATTGGAATATAAAAGATTAGAGAATAACACTAATGGATTGTATGGAAGAAAATATCTACACTTTGCAAATTCTAATTAATGTTGAATAAAAACCATAGATACAGGAAAAATTCACAATGTAAGATGTTAAAGTGAGTTCTCGTCGGCCCCAAAGCGAGATATGATGGCTAAGAGAATGGTATCCAGTCATTTGGCCGAATTTTTTTACCGAAACTCATTTGACCGACAGTTTTTGGCCGACAAATCATTTGGCCGATAGATCATTTGGCCGATAGATCATTTGGCCGACAGATTATTTGGCCGACAATCATTTAGCCAAAAGTCAATTGGACGACAATGTGGTTTAGTGCTGTAGCCATGTTGTGGTTGTGAGAGGGAGACAAAACAATTAATAATTTTTATGATTTCTCTTCAAAACTAAAAGCCCATGCCCCCTTTTCCCTCGCTATTTATTTATTTCATTGTTTTTAATTAAAATTAATAAAATTAAAAGTAATATTTGTAGCGCTAAGTCCCGTTCGGTTTGAAATAAAGGTTATGCGCAATGCCGGTTAGAAATTCGTAGTGAGATTTGTTGGGAAAATCTTCTACAAGTCGTTTCAGCCGGTTAGCCAATTTGACATACTTTGCCTTGGGAGGATCGGGCAGTGAACCTGCAATATACTGAGCAATTAAAATTCAATATTACTTTGCTCCTGTTTAAGTCCATCAATGAACTTCCATACAGTGGGATGATTGGCTCCGAGAAGACGACTGAATTTATTATTCCACCCTTCAATTGAATTATTACTTTTTGGAAGCATTTTCATTTATTAAGCGACTCTTACATAATATTGGGTAGTTATAATATATCCAGATATATCCACGTTATATAGCATTGATTCTTCACCCCCCCCCCTCCGGTAGCGAGGGAAAAGGAGGACTTTCAGCTTTGAAGAGAAGTCCTTAAAAAGATTAATTGTTGGAAGTGTCCCCTTTCCATAAAACACCAATTCCTGGTTGTTGTCGGCCAAATGAGTTCGGCCAAATGATTGTCGGCCAAATGACAGTGATTCAAGAGAATATCCACTTCAACAGAAAAATCAAACACTTTACTCGAAAACTTCATACTAGTGAACATTTAAATAAGCTAGACAAATTACATTCAAACAAATATTGCTAAATAAAGACAAATAATTTGATCAAAATCTCAGAGACTGGAATGGAGTAGCAATACTAATTCAAAAAACATAAAAAAATATACCAATTCATATCCGGATTTGCCAACTTATAGATAGATTTTACCAAACTTTACCTAATTTTCACAGGCATTGGGAAGCCCCCCCTGGAACCGTCCCTGCTAACAATTATTAGAATATACGCACCAGAAGGTACACACAGATGGAGAACCACTAGCATGGACAGTGACAGAAGCATCAAGGAATAAATTAGAGGCACTTGAAATATAGGTTCCTCTTAGGGGAGGAAAACAGTTTAGAAGTACGTTTTTTTGCTGATTTTCATTATTTTTTTTTGACAAGGAAGGAATTAATAAAATTTAGGATTATTTTGATGATATTTTCAAACTAATATTTAATAAAATCAAAAATAATATATGAATCAGTCGCAAGATCCATCTTTTAGATAGATACTTTTTTCATTATCCCATCCAAAGCTATTCTTGACCCCAAACAATAGCAGCAGCCTCCTTCCTGTTTAAGATGCAAAAGCAGATGGTTTGATAAAGACGAAGATCGAATTAGCCTAGACCAAAACTCGAGTTTCGACATTACTCTAACGAGATGTTGTCACATCAGTTGATCATTGGAAATTATAAGATACCAAGTTCCGCCAAAAATCTCCATTTGAACTTGCATTGCCTAAAACAATATGGAAGGTGCATACTATGCCTAGCACCATGCAGTGGTCAGATAATCAAGGATTTGCAAGCGTCCTATAGTAGGTAACTTTGTGAATTTTTGGCGGAACTTGGTATCGAAATACAGTTAGAAAAGCTATTAAGTCTCCGAAAAAGCGCCGTAGGCTTCTATTTAGAGTTGATCAAAAAGTACATGAAATAAACATTTTCAAATGGAATATTTAATATGTAAATTTTTGTAATTTATTACATTTTCTTGAAAGCAGATCATTGAAAATTATATCGTGCAGTTTAGGTACTTCTGCTCTTGTGCAGAAAAGTAGATTTAAAATAAAAGACGAACGTTGCAGAATTGACAGTTATAGGTTAGAAAACTGATCCGTTATAACCTCCAATTTAAGCTTTTTATTTAAATGTCGATTTTTTCATTTTGTACAAAAAAATGAATTTTTTTAATTGAAAATTCTTAGCTAATTAAAGAATTAAATAAATATTGTATATCTTAATATCCTAAAAACGAATTTAAAAATTAAATTTATGTACATCTTGCACTTAAAAAAGAACGTTAATCTTGCTAAAAAATTAACAAAGTGCTAATATTTAGAATAAATTAAAATTTTTTATTCGAGTAAAACAAAGAAAAGTAACTTTCTTAAAGAATTATTTAGGCACAAGTCGTAACTTTCCCATGCCTTTGACGTTTCTACCTTCACCCTTCTAAGTTTTTCAAACAGTATAATTAGTCTTAATCTTCTCATACACATAATAAAAAGAAGTAAAAAGACTAAGAAGTTACGGTGCCCCCAGGGTGTATACTCGCATTAAAAATAAAACTCCAGCATTAAACAACTTTTTTTTTAATTAAAATATTATCCAGAAAATTTTAATTTATAGGTGTTGGAAGAATTATACGGTTATATAATTTTAGGTTACAGATGTAAATTAACAAATAATAAATAAGATACGGGTCGTTCTCGATTTAATTGATTTTATTTTGGAGTGTACTTCTAATACCTTCTAATCCCTTCTTTGCAAGACATGCTCAACGTACTATTAATTCAGCTTAAAGATGAAAAAATTATATTGATTAAGAAAAGCGTATAAAAGTTCTTAAGTAATTAAACAAACAAAGCTATTTCATTTTTTACGGGCACATTTTATGATTTCTATATACCGAATTTTTCTTTAGGGAGTAATTCTGTTTTGCTATAAAACATGCAGTCCTATTCAAATTCATAAATTTAACGTAACAATACAGTAGCGAACAGTAGTATAATTTGTTTGACTTTTCGAAAAAGCAATATAATAATTTATAGTGTATTTTTAATTTTTGATTTGGCAGTAAAAATAATAAAAAATATGACAAAATTTCCTGGTATACCACCACAAATTCAAGACGGATGCGGTCATAACTGATGGTTCTAATGCAGCCTTACAGACGGAGCAGACGTACGGACAGACGGATGTTGACGACAAAGCTCACCCGTCGATGTTAAAAGTTTAATCTGGGTTCATTCTATTATTGTTTCTGCTCGATTGGACTTATTACAATTTTGGTGTCATTCCCCCCCCCCTCTATTTGTCATTATATAGCAAGATTGTTTGAGTTTGGAAAATAGAAGAAAAGGTTTATTTTAATAATTAAGTACAAAGTAGTGTATTTACACTATATTGCGATGTCCAAAAGCGTAAAATAGTTTTTAAATTTAAGAAAACCTAATTAATTACCTTTTTTTTGAACATCCATCCCTTTTGTTATGAGCTTGAGACTCCTTTAACTTATTACTTTTGATGTTGAATAATTAAAGCAAAATTTGATCAATTTAAAAATTTATAACTTAATCGAAAAGTTAAATTTAAAAATTTATAATTTAATCGAAAAGTTAAACAAAATTTAATTTTACAAATACACAGCTAAATAAATTTCATGTAGCATTTAAATTTTAAATTTCGATGTTTTTGATCATAATCCGTATTACATCGGTTTACCAAATAAATCAATTCCGTCTTATTGCAATTTTGGTCTTATTTAAATTTTAGTAATTCTTTCAACTACCTAGACAAAGTTGCAATTTTGATGGCAATAAATACAAATTTTTAATAAATCAATTTTATCGTGGTTTTACTTTACGAAAAATTAATCGTCGTGCACTTTTAAATGTTCTCACCCTTTGTTCGTTTTCATCATTTCTGTGGGAAGCTATCGTCCAAATTCTGCGTTCCTTGGTTCTGCTACTTGGTAATAATGTTGGTCGTGAATAAATTTTGATTCTTCCTTTCTGTTAAATGTGGCACAAGCACCCTTACTCTGAATTTGTAATCTCCAGGTAAGTTAAATATTTTAATTGTATTTGTCAATTACAATTAAAATTCAAATTTTAAACTTTTGACTCTGGGCTCTTAATTTTCGAACTTGACGAAATAACGGTCTTGCCCAGAATGAATTATTTTACCAATTTTTCTCCCTCCTTGAGTTTTGTGATTTTGAAAACTTTTAAATTCTCCCACTTATTGTGGTGGGAACACAAATTCGCCGTATTGCAATTTGCAATCACTTTCGTTGATTTAAAAACACTTTATTTTAAAAAAATTAAAAACTGATTGAATAGTCATCGACTTCATTGATAAATATTGGCATTTGTCTTTTCATTCAAAGATCTTGGACCAAAAACATCTTTCATATTCATAATTGTTGAAAACTCAACTCAAAATTTCCTTAGCTGTGCTTTCTAACTTTACCTAATTATATTATTAAAAATATGAAACCGAATTATTCATCACCATGGGTTTTCATTTTAAAGAAAAATCTCACATGCTTTGTTTATCTAATTGAATTTATCTAATTAAATGTTTTTAAATTAATCCCTGTTTTTTAAAAAAATTATTTATACCTAAAGATGCTAATTCAAAATGAAACATGACAATATATATTGCTATGACTTACTTGCTCACATACCTTACTTACTCACCTGAAATAATTATTTTGACACCTCATTCGGTGTCACAAAAACATTTTATCTCATTTAAATTATTCCCTTAACAATCATACCGTTTTGACGTTATTATTTATGGATCCAGGCCTAACGGGACGAATGCTAAAGACAAAAATAGCTGTTAAGAAAGCAGATTTCCTTAGAGTGTTCCAGATGAACAGATACTAATTTTATCAAATTTGGTTTGGTTTTATGGCTTCTGTTACAAATTTTTATAAAACTAAAATAAAATTGTAATGTTAAGTAAAATCCCCCAATAAATGAGAGTAATATGTATGTGCTCATACGAATACCGTGTAATTAAAAATATATGGCTACAGTTAATTTTCCAGAGTGCCGCTAAAGCAATTAATTTGAAAGTCTATTGGAACTCATAATTAAAAAAATCGATTGGTATCGTAATTCTAACATTCATTTAGTTGATGAAACTGAAGTGATACTAAAATTTTATTTGGTATTGATATTCTCACGTTAAATTAAAATTACTTTATTTTATTTTTGTTTGCCATTGTTCACTTTATTCATTAAACATTTTCAAATTTAATTATTGTTTGTTAACATTATTGTTTTATTTTAAACTGAATTTATTATGACAACGTTTCCACTTAGGGATGATTATGCAACTTTTGATGTGCGTGCTGCCATAGCTCAAATAGTGTTCCATTATCGACACATTAAAGTAATTATAAACACAGTAATTGTATTTACAAAAATATTACTAAATATATTTACAAATCATTTTTCGTAATCAGACATGAATTTATATTTTGCATTCTGGATTGGATGTGGAAGGCAAACCGAAGTTCACGTGCACTCAAGCCACATATCGAGTCCATTTATGCTATTATATATTAATATAAATTACAATTGACGCTTTCTGGGAAGATGCAATTGCCGTATTCTGATTTAAAGCTGGAAAATTCGTAGTAAACCACATTTTTGAAATATAGAGAAAAGGTATTTTGGTATTAGCCCACCTTCTCTTCTATTCCCCAAACCATCCCAAAAACAACTCAAATATTTTAGAGGACGGTGTCGCTAATCCTGGTTATGTCAGGTCAGAAGTTTCCCAGCATGGTTGCTCTTTTTTTTGTTTAATTGTGTTAGAAGTTATTTTAGTATTTTACTAAATTGATTAAGTTGGTATAGCTAGATTAGCATGGAGAAGTCGCAGGTTCGATAGAGGGTATGGAAGGTATTATAGAAGACATAGAAGTGGTCTAAGGACGCTACTTTATGGTACCCCAGTCAATATTGGCTGCAGGATGCGATAGGTTTTTCAATATTTAACCAGAAAATACATATTTCTTAGATATGACTTCAATAAGCGATAGAACTGATGAGGCATATTTTTCTTAATTTTGTACAGCAATCCCAGGTGCCACACTCTATCAAAGGCCTGTGAGATATCAAGGAAGACAACTGAGCAATATCTCTTATTTTCTAAGTCGGTTCTGATCTTTTTTACAGCCTGATAAACCTGTTCTACAGTTCCGTGCCCTTGGCGAAAAAAAATATAGCTTTTTGAATGTTTTAGACAGAATGGGTAACAGACTAATGGGTCTGTAAGATGATCTTACGGATCATAAGATGATAAGATCTTTCCAGTCTTCTGGATCATGGTGACTTGTGCGACTCTTCCTCCACTGAGATGGAAAATAACTTCTCGTAAGGATTGCGTTGAAAATTATTCTGAGTAGCTTTTTCTGGTAGATTTTGCAGTACTTTTCCAGTTATTAAATCATATCCAGGAGTTCTTTTTACATTGATCTTTCTGAAGATGATATGTTTGATTTCATGCATCTTAAATTTTTTTATTGGCAGACTCATCTGATGGTGTGAGGCTTCAAGTAGTTGGTGGATACGATGTTCGTCTTCAGAGGAAATTTTGATCTGTAGGCCAGAACTTTTGAATTTGTTGCTCATTGCATTTTGCCGATCGTAGTTATTAGGAGATCCAGCATTCTATCCGTCTTCTCTATCATTTTGGTCAGCATCTGCTCGAGATTATTTTGAGGTTGTTGTAGCGTAACCGTTTGCACCTGATTTTGTAGCAGGGTATTGGAAGGTTGATTATATTGGGTTTTATGTTAAATTTGGTTTCCATTACTATTATTTGGAGGATCTCGAAGTATTTCAATAATTTTTAAACAATTCCAAGGTTTTCCAAGGATTCTAATAAGCAATTTTAGAAATTTCCAAAGAATTTCAGTTTTTTCAAAGAAATTGTAGGGATTTATATGAAGGCTGGTGCTTCCCCAAGACTGGAGGTAACTAAATATATAGGAGTTTTTCGAGACAAAAACCTCTTTGAACACCGCCAAAACTTGAAATAGATGTAATGTAATTTAGATTCCTTCTCCTAATGAGAAGTTTTATTTACGATACTGACCCATACCAGCCGCCACAGATTGTCAGTAATATAATTTAACCCTTAATTGCTAACGTCAAATAATTGTCACACTATAACTACTGTGCGGTCTCAGTGACCGCGCTTTGTTTATTTCGTAATCCCACGTACAACTTAACTTTTTGGTTTTTTTTTACAACAGAGCCTTAATTGGTATTCTAGTAAGCCAGAAAAAAATTAAAAAGTAATTCATTTTAAGATTTTATTAACTTTTAATAACACAAAAAGAATTATCGGCGTATAAGAACACCTTTAATTCAAACTTGATGCGGTCTGGGAGACCGTGCGATAGCGATTAAGGGGTTCTTTTGGGCAAATTGTAATAAAAATGAATACTTATTGAAGTAAAAAAAAGAGAAAAAACATTACAGTTTTTCAGCGTTTTACTCTAAGTAAGCACAGGTAAGCTAACTTACTTGCTACATTTGTATGTAGTACAGGAAACCACAATTGGTGGTTGTTTATTCGTAATCCAGAAACGTGCTCGGTTCGTGATGGCATTACTGATTTATGTTTAAAATATAAAAGTATTTCATGTTTAGAATTACAGATGTCAAAATTAATCCTTCATAATGATGAAGGATTATATACTTGAGATTGCTGCTATTAAATTTCTACGTGATTGGCGATACGTAATATCTGAACGCTTGTTAGTACTTATAATCGAGAAAAGTGGTGATTAATGTAATATTTAAGTATTCAGTTGTGAATGTTAACAATGAAAAAAATTGTGAAGTAAAATTTAATAATGAACGCTTGATTATATTAATTAAAATATTTCAGATAATTAAAGTTTAAATCCAAAATCGCGGAATTTTAATTGCGATGCAATTTGCAGATGGGACAATGAATTTACAGAGTAACTCTGGCTGAAACGTGACAGTCTCTGAGGAGTTTAACGCATTGTACTTCACCCTCGGCAAGCCCAAAGGGGCGTATATTGGCAAACCACTAAACACGCACCTGGTAAATTGATTGATTTACTTCGGTTTTATTCTGGTTGTGCTATTTAGCATTTATCTGTCAATGTACGCTTTGCGCTTATTACAAATAGCAAGTGACAATACCATCTCGCTCCAAACCGGAAATCGATATCTGCAACCAAAGTTATACTATAAGTAATAGTTGCTGTTAGCTTAAATGTGAACAAGATATAGCAGCAATCTCCGTACAAATAAATAAGACGATCAAATACGCAACTTCCGGACCGGGCGAGAATTTTCCTTTTTCCGGAAGCGGCAAGTGAAAACTGACGGAAGTTGGAAAGTTGCTTTGGAAAATCACTAACATTACTACTAAGTGTACCTTGGGATGTTTGCAAAGTTTACATTTAACCATTCTGATTTTTCAAAAGAAATTTGAAATAATTATAACCTAACTTTTTTTTTAAATTTCATTTATACAAATAATATAATTGAATGTGTGACTTTTTATATTAACAAAGTCACGTCATGTTAATTTAACTCTCCCCAATACTAGATTTCTTTTCCGTGTCAAAAAATGAGCAAGTAAACCTGCAAGGAAACAGTTTATCATTGGTTTTTGGTTCCACAATAAAGCTTAAATTGAACTAAAATACCCTATCAGTTTATTTACTGACGTATCGGCATAAAAGGGATTTACGAGTGCATTAGTATAACAATACAGCACAAACCTGAAGATAAGGAAAGCGCGTGACAAGACAAATTGATTGTTTGGTTTGCAAACACCAACAATGGGTCACGCAATTTTACTTAATTTGACATCGTTTCTTGTCTCTTGGATATTATCGTGAGTTTCCAAAAAAATCTAATTTAATTGGAATTACGAATTACCGCACATCAAATTTATCGGGCAATAAAGTACCGTTGATAAATCAATGAGTTTTTAGGATTAATCTAAAGCTTCGGTACTTCAGTTAAATCGTCAACTGTCAGATGAGTTTTCATGGTGATGAAAATGCGGAGGCTTTTAGTGCCAGTCATAAGAATTGGTTCCGAAATGTTCTTAAATTCCTCTTTCAGACGCCTCGTAAATTTTACTATATTGATTTTATTGCAAATAAGCTTATTTTTGAAAAGATCTGTATCTACCAATCATCCCTACTTTCTTTATTACGTTATTTAGTTAAAGCAATTTCCTAAAAACACGTTACACATCTGTGACTGATGTCACCGTTTTTTTACTACAAAATTAAATTTGAATGAATTTGTGAAACAATCCAGATGCGTCTGGTTTAATCTTTCACTTAAAACATTTTGGATATCTATCACGTTTTTCTTTTATTCTGTTATACCAACCTTTATTGCACCACTTGTACTACAGGCCGTTTAGGGGGTGAAAAACATCTAAGAGGTAAAAAATAAGTTTATAAAAATATAAAAATAAGAAATGAAAAAAATATATAAAAAGTTGAACAAAGACTAATGCGATGAAAAAGATTGGTTTACCTTGTATAAAGCAACTTGATAATGTGGAAATTCAGACGAAGGACAAAAGAGCAGTCGGTGGTGGCGCCCGACGTCGCGACGTCATCTATTTTACACTGACCAAAGATATTACAATACGGTACAATAACTTGCATTTCAATTAAACTAGAGAAAATAGTGAAAAATTGAAATTTATCCCGAATTTACTTATTTTTCCGGGTTACTATACATTTTCGATTTGCTTTTATAGGTTAGGTTTCACAAAATTATATTATCGCATTAATTTTAAATTTGAGTTTTGAAGTAACCCTTGAAAGATATAATCTGGATTAAATTTAAAATGTAGGTTAAAACGTCCTAAATTGTAATCCAATGATGCTATAGGTATACGATCCGTATTAATTTTTAACTTGGACCCAAGGGATATCCCGCTATACGTCGGGATGAAATCTGTTTTTTATAGATGCTTCGTTAGCTTAATTATCTGAAACTAATTTTGCTATAGGTTGCAGAACAGCATATCTTTTTATTTTAAGCTCTCGTAAAAGCTGTGTTTTACCACTCCTGAGACAATAACACTAAATAAAACAATTGGTGACTTACATACTGCCAACTATTTTAAGGAATGCAATTTTGTCGCCGATTAAGTTATAGATCGGCGTCGGCGACCGAATTTTAATCAAAAGCGTGATTAATACCAAAGCTACAGTTAATTAATATACTATCTGGTGTTGAAAGTTGGAAACTACAAAGGGATTAATAATAATTTCGTATCACGGGCAACACTAGTATATATAGGGTTGTGTTACTGGACATGTTCCTGAGCAACCACAAGCCTTATTAATAGCTCACCCTGCGAACAGCGGGACTAAATAATTAACGTCAATTAATTCTAGTAATTAGGTTTAACATTGCAAGTCTGTTAGCTTGGTATTGCTACATGCCATTATATTGTAGACCGCATGTGGCCTGTTGCACGAAATACTAAACCACTATGCATGCGACATCAATTGTACACAACTGATCACCATGAAAAATTAATTTATTGCAAATATTGGAAATGTATTTAAATAAGCGCGATGTTTCATCAATACTTTGATTCCCGTAGCTCGTGTTTTAGTAATGCACAAACCTATATTTCATTCATCAAACAATAATCCCACGCACTACAGGATTATTGTCAACATTTCATTATGATAAATTTTAAACATCACTCAAATAAATATATCTCAATCAATGCTATACTATAAAATATTGCACGCAGTCCTCCTCCGTTCTTTTGCACCAATAGTTCTCAGGTCTCTGCACACATCCTCAGTCCATGTTGTTCTAGGTCTTCTTCTTCCTCTCCTGCCCATTGATCTCCAATCGAACTTCACGATATCCATACCCCTTATCTTATTCGAGAGCTCAAAATCTCCACTGGTTCCCTTATTCCTCTCAATATTCAGTTGCTCCTCTTCATTTGCTCTCAGACTACTAATTTCCAGTCAATATGTTGTCACAGGTCTTATCAGAGTTTTGTACATTCGATTTTTGTACTTTTACTTATTTGGGGGATTCCCAATAGGTGTTTGTTTACGTGGTAAACCTTGTGCCCTGCCTGTACTCTGATTTTTATTTCTTCTTCGTAGCTCGTCGCAACTTCCAATTCTTTTCCTAGGTAGGTAACCTATCCATTTCTTCATATTTTTGTTCATCTACCGTTTTTATTTTGGCTTTTCACAGGGAAGAGGAAATCTCGTACGAGACACGATAATGGTGTCAGACTTGCAGTGACTAAAATCTCCCCCCTACCCCTACCTTTTCGACAACGAGGATCCGCTGTTAGATATTACTTTCGTGTCGTGCAGGTGTTGTTCTTCGTTGTGTTCTTTCCGTCACCGTTTGTCTGATGTTGTCTTCCTATTTGTCGTTTGGGTTTCGTCTAATTTTGTCGAGCAGCAGTTTGTTGTTCACGTGCCGCCGTTTCATTCCGTTTAGGACCACACGAATCATATCTTCTATGATTTTTCAGTCCTCTGGGCTTCGCGGCATTGTATTTCCTATATGTGTTTGCGATCGTACCCAACTTTGCGGCGGTCCTGGCCGTTTCCCATTTCGGGCATTCGAATAGGGTATGTTCGGCAGTACACTCTTGGTCACAATAATCACATTTGGCTACCGTTATTCTAGCGAACCTGTGGAGATATGCGTTAAGCATCCGTGACCGGTGAGGGCTTGGATCAAGTGGAAGTTTGCTCACCATGACCTCTGGCAACCCGTTTTTTGATGTCGGATATGAGCCGCCTTGTCCACTGTCCGACCTCGACACTTTCCCATCCGCCTTGCCACAGGTTTAGCGTGGTGTCGACGGTATTCAGTTTTTCGGAGTGGGTTTTTGCCTTTTTCCGGCCTCTAAATTTTCAGGTGGTATCGAGGTTATTACCAGCGCTACTTCTCTTGACACTGTCCTATAATAGGTGCTGATTACTATTAACACAGCGCGTCGTTGCACCCGGAGGATTTTTTCATGGTTTTGTCGGATTTGGAAGCCTTCGTGACAGACGGGCGCAGCGTAAAACATGATAGAGTGCACCACGCTGAACAACAGCGAGCACCAAGCGTGCGATTGCAAGATATTATATACAGGGTGGTCAACTAAGGAATTCCGATTTACAAGCGCTCTAAAATTGTTTTGAATAGGAATAGAGAAGTGGAGTTGGTCTTAAACGAAGGAGGGGCTCATGGAAATTCAGTCGCCATGGTTCGCTGGACGGGTGAGGAGCGTTCGTTCTGTGTGCGCGCTTATTACCAAAATCAAAATTCTTGCATTATTGTGAGTCGTCGTTTTCGTGCACTTTAATTCCTGCACTAATTGGAACTTGTAGGGGTGCATGTGTAAATCTTTATGAAGAATGTTTATCAATGACGATCTCTTCACATTTAGAGCAAACATTCTTCATAAAGATTTACACATGCACCCCTACAAGTTCCAATTAGTGCAGGAATTAAAGTGCACGAAAACGACGACTCACAATAATGCAAGAATTTTGATTTTGGTAATAAGCGCGCACACAGAACGAACGCTCCTCACCCGTCCAGCGAACCATGGCGACTGAATTTCCATGAGCCCCTCCTTCGTTTAAGACCAACTCCACTTCTCTATTCCTATTCAAAACAATTTTAGAGCGCTTGTAAATCGGAATTCCTTAGTTGACCACCCTGTATTTACGGGTCCAGCTTTGAGTATATGACTCCCCGTCCGGAGCTGTTGAAGTCGTTGCGCACATCTAAGGTCGATGCCAGGCAGTAGTTTCGTGTTCTACGGGTACCCACCTTTGCCTTTTTTAGGCTGTTTAAAATCTACTAACAGTATGTGCATGTGCATATCAAATTCGTGGCTTTTCTCCAAGATTTCGTTCATTGGCGTCTAGCGTTGATCTGTCCGGCCTGAATCCATTTTGGTAATTTCCTGTTTGTTTTTCAATATATGTTTCCAATCTTTGATTTAGGAGTATGAATATTACTTCATATGCAACGTTCCTCTATTATTTGCAGTGTCCGTCTTATCTATTTTCTTAGTATGGGAACAATCACCCCTCTATTCCATTCCACTGGCATGGTTCAAACGAAGCTCAAACGAAGGGAATGGAAGCTAATTGAGACTCGAATGAACCTCAAACGTTTGACACAAATTTTACTTCAAAATTTGATTTGGCGGTGGTATCGAGTCCTCAGCCCTGCTCAAAAGTTTTTGCAGATATCTCTTCGAGGGTTTAAGCTCAAACGACGGGAATGGAAGCTCATTGATGCTCAAACGAAGCTCAAACGTTTGACACCAATTTCAATAACAAATTCAATTTAGAGGGGCAGCGACATGTACCTCTAAATTTTTTTAGTCTTTCTTCATCTTTGAGACTTCATGCCCTAATTTCACTCTTGTTCTTTTGTTCTTTTATTAGTCTGTAGAATCTTTTTACACTATAGTTTCTGCTTAATCGTAATCTATCAGCCTTTCAATAGATTCTCACTCCTTTCTTTTGCATATTTTATTTGCCTCTCTTCTTAAGTTCCTCTCCTCTCTTCTCATATTCCACCTGCCTTGCAGTTAAACAATAATTGGTCCATCAATTGAATTGCGGTGCTTTCGTCTTCATTTTCATCCACATTTCTATGGGGCCAGAAACGTCCTTCTCCAAGGCCATGTCCAGGATTAGTGGGTGCGTATTTTCACAGGACTGCCCATTACAATGTTTGCAAATGGTTGCACACTTAAGTCCTGCTTTTCGGCACCCACATGCTTTCATGCAGTGTTTCTTGCAACCGCAAGGGATAATCTGAACTCTGAAAGATCGAATGTGGAATTTGGTTCTTCTTGGCTTATAGAGAGCAGGTCCCTACGGAGTGCTTACCCAGTCCCACATAACTATGCCTAGCCACGCCTGAACCTGGTGGTATGTCGGCAGCGCACCTGAAAATCTGTTTCCTTGTGTGCAAACTCGGGATGTTTTAAAACCAGCGAACAGAAGCGGTTTTTCCCATGTCCAAAAAGTGCAAAACTGGTATAGCACCCACTGAAAGCGCGCAGGAACAGGAACAGTAGGATGTTAGTAAAGCTGTGGCGAAATGTTTTTGTGAATAAAAAACCTTAGGTGCTTTATCTCTTCCGCACATTTGGAAGATCACATTATTTTTGTAAGACGATGGTAATACAATGAAATTAGAAATTACTGGTTGAAAAGTGGCCGAAATCTTCACACACTGAGTATACTCAGTTTATTTCATTTCGTGTAGAAAGCTCTAAATGATGTTGCAACTAGCTAGATATTAGCAGCAACGATAATAGTTCTACTCAAATATATAATACACACTCTTTCATGTCGAATTAAATAAAGGTTTCCCAAAATAGTCTCTCTTCCATAAAAATATTTTTGAGTTTTATGGATGTGTTTCAAGTTGGATAACAAAAAATGTTGCACTGCAGTAACTACTTGTACTCCTTGTTTTATTTTCCTTCAGATAATATACACTCTTCCAAGATACAGTAATACACTTAAAAGATTAAGAAGTACATTAGTTTTAATTACAAACACAAACTGAAAAACAACAATACATAATTATTAAATAATTAAGAAAACATCCAAAGCTATCAATAAGTTAATCTTCCTGCTTAGAACAGCTAGCAGATGCTGATACTGTTTCAGATTCATGCATTTGATTGTCTGCACTTGAAGACGCCAAAGGCGCGGAAACCACAGTTGGCTCCACTTCTTTCACTTTAGGTTCATTATTATCATTTTCCGGAAGCTCTTCCGGCAAATTTTCCTGATTCCTCCTATTAGCTACATCGTCCATTTCAATTAGCTGATTGAAAGCATTATAAAAATCTTCTTCCGAGATGTTTTGCAAATCAGCTGCCATTTCAGCGCCAAAGTGGATTCGTAGAAATTCTGGACCATGCCTTAGAATGTAATTTCTTGGTGATAAGGAGCCACCAGAATCATAATTACCCTCGTCCTCATCTGAATCAGTCTCATTCAAAACAACAATACCATCGTCAGCTTCGAAATCTGGCTCCATTTCTTGATCATTCTAAAAGAAATTTAAATTAAAAAATAATCAAGTCTAACAGATATAAAATCATGATATAAATAATACAAAATCAATAGAAAATCCTGAAGTTTTTCCTAAATTTTTATAAATATTTTTTTTAATATTCAATTAACATTGTCATGAAGTGATTCACACGGCAGATTGGAAGAAGAGCCTATAAATTTTACTTAACAAACATTACGTTTTTTTTTAAGGAAACCGTCGCTTAGCTCTGCTTCTCTGAACTCATTAAAAACATCCCTGGGGGGTGACCAAACTCGAAAATTACGGATCTCGAAAAGCGGAATCTTAGTTTCATCTTAAAGGCCATAATAACCGAATACAAAAGTACTACTCCCCACGGCTTTAAGTCAATTGAAGCGGGCTTCTCCCACTAAAACACGATCTTGCATCTAGTATTTACGTCGAGCACCAAAAACAAAATTGTTTTTAACGCAGCCATTGACTTGAAGATGTGAAAAATACATTTAAAAAGTCGATTTTAAAAATTTAATTGTAAAGTAACCGTTGAAGCGGTTGATTTGAAATGATTTTAAAAAATTGAATTTTTACCTCGGGAACTCCTTTGAATCCGGCTTCAATCTCTTCATACTTTGGTTGATCTACCTTCATAGTTCCGTCTTATATTCTCCAAACAGTTGAAAATTTTGCACAGAGCTTTTCTGCTGCAGTGATCAAATAAAATAAAAAGTTAATATTTTTTTTAATGATAAATTATATTTTTGTTTTACCTTTATAAATTATATGCCAGGAAGAACCAAGTTGCAACAAGAAACTCAATGCAATATAAAAATTAACAAGACATCAGTGCACATAATGTACACTCAAATTCATCATAATCGCGAAACACTGCGCAAGGCGCACGGTAGTGCGATAAGAAAACGGTTAAAAAAAGTTTAGATATTATTTTTTGTAAATTAATTTTTTCAAATTGACGAAATTGGAATAAGAATTCTTAAATTTGGACTTTCATACAAACTTGATGCAAAACTGATCATCCGATCTCATGATTTGATTTTATTGATTGATTTTACATGGAGGATACGGAAAACAGATTCAAAATATATTTTTTACATAATAAGGACCTTTTTGAATTTTTATATTTAATTAGCCAAACTTGAATTGACGGGCTAAATGGCGGCTTCCAAATCCCCATTTTTCAAAATTACAATTGGGTGATATTTTTTGCACCATCTTCATTTCACGTAAAAATCTTCTTACAATTTGGAAACTGCCGTTCTATTACGTATGATTTTTCTAAAATAATTTGAATTTTATTGCATGCAGTTATGAAGACGTCTTAAATTGATCACATTAATTTTCGCCAATATTGGGCCAGTGGATAGCCGAGCGGTTAACTTGTGAACCTTCCCGTGCCAAGATTTATTTTACCGCAGTATGCAATTTTTCTTTACGTTTTAATTAAATAATCTAAGAATTTTCTGCATTTTTTCAATTGTCGTTAAACAACAAAAACACTAAACAAAATTGTTTATTCATAAGATAAATTCGTAACATAATATTATCGGTGATTACGAATATTTGTCACGTTGAAAAATGTTATCAAATATCTTATAAGGAAATATGCAGTAAATAAATGATTTGAATTGCATAATAGGAATTTCATATTCTGCTGTTTAACTGATAGTGAGTGTACATTCATATCTGCCTTACATGCCACTATGATTATATTATAGAAACACAGGATGTTTCCAAATATCATCAAGAAACTACAAATAAAGTTGAGTTGTCATCAAAATATGGAATGTTCAACAAGTGTAAACAATAATTAAGTATTATGCTTTGTTTAAAAACAATACTATATCAGAGAGTTTTAACAGGTAAAATCGGTAAGTTGTATGTCCTGTATATGTATAACCGATAGTACCAAGCCCATCTTATTCTACATACTCCGTGAAGCCCTAAAGTTGGCCCTTGGAAAGCAGCAACATAATAATTTCTAATAATACATTTTATTTCCTCTTCTTGTTCACGATTGCTTTTTTCCCACTGTTGGTCGAAGGCCTTTTTTTGCAAAGCAATAGATTTAACCAGCATTGTAGTTGTATAAAGCTTAATTCTAGGTTCTCAAAAAATCAAAAGATTGTGACTAACTGTGGCGATAGGGAAGGGGGGTCAAAAGGTCGGGAAAAAATTGCGGACGTATAAAATGACCTCATGACCAAAGCTGTAAAATGTTAATTTTGTGTCACATTGTATATTCAATTAATAATAAATTGATTTTGCTTCAATTATTTAAATCGTCAAATCGCTAAAGAAAAACGAATCGCTGTTACCTAGGGAACCGGAAGCCGCCATTATGCAAGGCCAAATGACCGTTAAATCAAGTTCGGTTATTTAAATATAAAATTTGGAAAGATTCTTATTATTTAAAGAAATGTATTTTAAATCTGTTTATGGTATCCCCATTTAAAAATTTCATGTACATTCTTGGAGATGCACGAATTCCAGAGATCCTCAATCAGGTCATATTATATAATCAGGTCATCTGATCGGATAATTATTTTCAACGGTCACTTCTGATTGTTTTGCACCACCAGTTAATATTAATTTGTGTTACGTTTTATATAAAAGTTAGCATAAAGAACTTCTCAAATTTAAGAATTTGTCAATTTTACAAATATTGAAACAGATCTAAAAATGTTCTTATAACTCTACCGTGCTGCTACCTTGCGTAGTGTTTCGCAATTACCACGAACTTGGTTGAACACCCCGTGTAGTGACATCTTATAAATTCGTGTCGTTCAGTTTCTTGTAGCAGAGTGGTAATTAATAAAGGTAAAACCAAAATATTATAATTTATCATTAAAAAACTGATTTTAACATTTCATTTTATTTGGGCAGCGCATCACAAAAAGCTGAACTATGAAAGAAGATCAACCAAAATTTGATGATGTTGAAGTCGTATTTGAAGATGTTCCCGAGGTAAGATCTCGGATTTTATAAGCTTTTATTTAATTTGGCGCAGATTTTTGCATAGACTATTTTGAGTTTTTTACCAACTCAACATCAATCCCCAACATTTGAATTGGTTTGTGTAGGTTTTTTGAGCAGAAAGTTGGGTTAGGAGTTACTAATACAACAACGGATTTATGTACATTAAAACTACTAAAGCCAAAACTTCAGCCCCGCGATATATTAGGGACGCCCAAATTATAAATAACCAAACTAGATGCCCAGTTTTGCTTGGGTGTAATTTAACTTTTCCCGTAGATAAATTTTGTAGCGGGTTCCCCCCATAACCCCCGATTTTGTCACAATTTATTTAGATCCGTAGTTCCCAACCTTTGGCCTTCATATACTACAGGGCAAAATTTTTTTTTCCATTGGGAACCAGTTTCCACGTTTAAGTTTTTAAAATCTCCACTTTTTTCGAGTAGGATTCAGGTGTCGATCATTAAAATTACGATGGACAATTTTCAAATGACGATTTAATGCAACGTTGATTGACAAAAACGGTTGTACATCTGAGACCGCAGTCATCGTCGCAGACCGACTATAGCTACCGGTTTGGAATTTTCAACGAGTTCGAAATTTGGTGGTTGATAACTGGCGATGATTGACAATGCGCACGCGCGGACTAACTTAAAGCGCTGTAACCTATTGTATACACAGGGCACTACCAAACAACACACCCAATAGATAATTTTTTTATTCTTTTAATTTTAAGAAAATTATACTAATTGTGGAATTCTGATGTTATCAGCGGTTATTCCCAAGAAAAAGCATTTTTTTAAATCACTGGTTGAACTTCGTCCTATTTTTATTCTTTAAAATTTTCAGGACGTCGAAGAAGTTGAACCAATGGTTGAAGATTACGATGCCATCGATAGCATGAATAATTCTAATGCAGATGAACACAACGATGATAATGATTCTCATCCTGATTCATACAATGGCAATCCTATCTTTGACTTATCAACAAGAAGTTTCGTTTTGACGTATTGTCAAGATGTTCTAGAAAGGCGTTTTGGTGTTGAAATGGCAGCCAATTTGGGAAACATGTCAAGAGAAGAATTTTACGTGGTTTTTAATGGATTGCTTGGAAGGGCCAATGAACCTAATGAGCGTCAGCCAGAAAATATGGTGGAAGAGCTTCACGAAAGCGATCATGAAAGTTCTAAGGTAAAAGTAGTGTAGATAACTATAACTTCCGCGACAATAATAGTATATTATTCAACTAGAGCTTAAAATTTTGATCAGAAAGAAGTATTTAAGATTCACTTTTATAAATATTGCAATGTTCCGGGGAAGTTTTTAAAAATTTTATAAAATAAACTCCCTCTACCGGGAAACATCTATCTAATTATAGTTGAAATGATAATGTAATATATCAAAATTATTTTTAATTTATTTGGCCAGCTAAATTTTATTTTCAATTTTTATTCAAAATTATATTCACATTTATACAAATTAAAAATAATAAAGTCTGGTCACTTCGACCAATTTACAAACTTCAAAATTATTTTTGACGCCACATTCAAACTTTTAAAAATAATAAATCTTTTTTACAAATAATAACAAAATATCAAATTACACAAAACCATCCCTATTAATAAAAGGAGCACGACAATATATTACAACATTAAAATTATACTAATTTTTTTTTTCACTTTTTTCCTCCTCAAAAAAGCTCATCGGAATCTATCATAATGTCGATGAACGTTTTCATTCAAATCAAAACAATTTTTAATCACTTATTGATCAATGAAAATTTTTAGGATGACGAAAATATAGAACCAGATATCGATGCTATTTGTGATTTGAACAAATTAGATGAAGTCGGCGATAATAGTGTTCCTGTTGACTCCGTAACCGCAAGAAATTATGTCCTAAGTCATGAGCCTGGATTTCTACGAATCTTTTTTGGCTCTAAATTAGCAACCGATTTGGATAACTTGACGGTGAATGAGTTTTACAACTTTTCAACCGAGTTAATTGGAGTGATCAATGCAGTTCTAGGAAAAACTCTAGAGAATGTGACGGAAGATTTTGAGGAAAACAATAATACACCCAAGGTAAATAAAATAAGGACAACTATGGCTTCCGCGACTTTGATTTCCTCAAGATTTCTTTTATCATTTTTTTAAATTTCTAGGTTGACGAAGTAGAGAATCTAGATTCAAATGTGGCCGACGAAGTTAGTGCTCCCGATAACACCTTGTCACCAAGACATTATATTGTAAGGCATGGAGCAAAATTTGTCGAGTTCCATTTTGGGACTGAATTAGCAGCAAATATAGAAAACATTCCAATAAAATGGTTTTATAATGCTTTCGATGGTTTAATTGCAATGATCAATATAGCTGTCAAAAAGAATCAAAATCAAGAAGAAGATATTCGGGAAAACGATGACGATACACCTAAGACAAAAACAACGACGACTTTCCCAAGTTCAGACAGTCCACCGGATGAACCGAGTAGCTCTTCTAATATGAATTAATTATTAATTAATTGATAACTTCGGATGTTTTCTTAACTATTTAATAATTTTATATTAATATCTTTCAGTTTATTTTTTCTTTTTAATAAATAATGTAATTTATTATCTAAGTGTACTAATTTATTTTGGAAATATTATTGTTGTTATAAGAAAGTACATCTGGAGTGAAAAGAGGTTCCTGACCTGATCGCCTTAACAGGAGTCGCATCGGCTGATCAGGGCAATTTCCAACTGGAGGATATCCTTGTGAAATAGATTTTTGACAATAAAAATTCTCAAGTTTCGGTGAATATGAACCTCTTAAGGGGAGACTCCACTGTATTATTTCAAGATTAAGGACATCAAATTAAAATTGGAAATTAATCGAACATTTCGTTTTACTAATTGATTGAATGAGTTTATTTTACTTAAATTTAACTGAAGTAAAAAAAGTTTTGAATTCTATAAATTGTTTCCATTAATTTCTTATTTAATAATTTAATAGGGATCAAAATTTTCCAATCAAGTTGTTTTCAAATCTGTACAAATTAAATAGAGCTTTATCGCGGAGATAAGCCAAGGCGGCGAGTAATCGAAACAAAGAGTCCTTAGGCCGTATTGTTTTAGTAAAGTTATGTTTATTTTTTAACCCTCTATTATGATTTATCACATTTAGAATTTTTTCATTAAAGCTTCCAAATATTATTTTTAAATCAATCTTAGCGTTTATTTTTAGAAATATGTTTTTTTCTAATTATCTAAGTAAACAAAGATAATTTTCATTATTTGAAAACTAAATTGGATTGTCCTGATTTTTATAGGAAAGCATTTTATATTCTCATTAAGTTAAAAGACCAAAACTTGGATTATTATTGCGTAATAAAATTATAAAGATAGTAAAATTTGCTTGTTGGCGTGTTTAAATTTTCCGGGTTACAAACATAAAGCTATTAATTTATTTAATGCGAAGTCCAGTTGCTGAATTTAATGTTTTCTATCATCATAAAATCAGGTAAAGCAATAAAAGGACTTGATATCAGCATTTCCCAGCTCTTGTGCTCCTGCTTTGCTTTAGAATAATTACCTTACCGTGAAATCGTTGCGTTTGTGTTTGGCATATGCTCAGTTTGGATTTCCATTATTATTGTTCGTTCATTTTAAGTTACGTGTACTGATAAATTGATAATTACTACTTACAACCTTATATTAGAAGTTATTTGATCTAATCTTGCCAACTATCGCATTTATAAACTTTTTTCGGTTTATCACACGATTTACTTCTAGGTAGCCCTATGAATTATAAATTAAGCTGGCTTGTTAATTTTTTACACCCGGTATAAAATAATTTAACTCAATACATAGTTATTTGCAAAACTTACATTCCTTTGTTTTTTAATTTAACTTTACTATTTAAATTTTAATTTAGATGAAAAAAGTAAAACTGTATCAGATTTCAGCAAGGCAAGCACTTCCCAAAGTCGACTTGATTTCGTTGAAAAGCTCTTTTCCTTGGAAAGTTGGATTTCGTTAATTGTAGCCGAATTCTACTTAAAAACTGAGATCTGTGGTTTAGTTCCTAGTTCCTTACGTTTACCCAAAATCCAAAACGTGACTAAAAGTATGCAGAGTGGTGAAGGGAAAGAGTTAAACATCCCCCGGAGAGCACGGACCTCGAAAACTGACAAAATTCAAAGGCTGGGATCCGAGGTGTGCCAATGTCAGGGGTTGTGAAAACCGCCCTGAACGGAAGGGCCTGCGGAGGATAGGTTTTCACAACCCCTGTATAAATTGCTACAAACGCCGGATCGCAAATGCACTCGAAAATGCAGGAACTAGAACGATGTTGCACTTGAATGAACACGCTCTCCCCCACCTAATTCAATTCAATTCTTATTGACCGATGAGCATTTGGTGCCGCAAGCACCTTAATCTCCGTCGTCTGATGTTGGATGTTTTGACTTTGATTTCGTTGTTAAAATTGTGACGAAACGGTCCCCACCTAAAGTCGGATTGCTAAGACCCTAGTAGAGCACACGTACCGGCAAGAGAATGGTTTTTCAATGCTAACTTATAAAATTTATATTAAAAAGTCGATTTTCAAAATTAAATTGTGAAGTAACCGTTGAGCCGATTTTATTCATCTTCACCTCATAAGAAAGTTAAAATTGTGCTCTTTCAGAATATTCATTGGTTTTCTTTCCTACTTTGAAGGGGGACATACGTAGAATACTACCTGTAACCCCGTGTTTTTATTACAATTTTTACTTAAAAAAAGAGATGTGTACGAAGGTTATAAGTTAGGGACCTTCTTTTTATTAATTTTTTTTTACTTAAAAAAAACCGAATTTTTATTTAAAGTTTTGATTAAAAGAAAAGATCGATATGTGATTCAATTAGATTATAATCTAAAAACCGATTTTTGTATTAAAATATTTTGATTAAAAAGAGAATGTCTCGAAAAGCTAAGACTAACTGTTTTAAAGTGACCACTTCAGCACTCCAAGTGCTCGCGACGAATAGCATTGGGGACCAATAGCACCCAGCGGCCCCTTCCCCACAATTTCCAATATTTTGCTATATTTTGCACATAGCATAAAATGATGGGCATTACTGACGGAAATGCTCGAATCCAAGAAGTACCGATTGTGTCCCACGCCATGATTGTCTTGTTGTGATTCTTTTCATAGCTTGAGGTTTCACTATCGGGAAATTTTGGGAAGTTTTGAGAAAACTAACAAACCACTTATCGAAATATCATGAAGTTCAATTTACACTATACTGCGTTGATGGTACTAGTTTGTTACAAAACTTTTCAGACGTCTGTCGGCCCATATCTTATATTATTTTTATTGAAGGTTCAGAGTCAGCCTCCGATGCCTCCAAAAATGTACCCTTATAAAGCCGAAACTAGGTTAGGTTCAAGTTAGATTTAGGTTAGGTTTAAGTTAGGTTCCGCCTAGGTTAGGTTCAACCAAGGTTAGGTTCGGCCTAGGTTAAGCTTTAGCTTTAATTCACAAAAAATTGAAATGAGAGAAAAAATACAAAACATGTCAGTCACACTCCCCTGAAAAGAAAAAATTTAGTCTTTTGCCAAAATAACTCCGCGACTGTTGAAAAACTTCAACGAATTGGTAGCAATTTCAATCTTAAAATTGATAAAGAATTATTTGAGAAATAGACTTTCTAGCTTCGTGCAATAATAATCTTATTTTAAATTAAACTTTTTAAAGGGGCCCACTGTGGTCTTTGCACCTGCTTCCAGTTTTCCCTTACTACGTTCCTGGCATTGCTTCATATACTCTCGTAATCTAATAAGAACGAAGTGTCTGCGTTGTACTATGTCGCTGTCTATTATTATTAATGTAATATATTAAAATATAATAGATGAATCGTATATAAAAAATAAATAAAAAATAAAAATTTAAACATGCTCTATTGGCTCGAGCGAATAACAAAGAAAAATAATGCCCAATCATATATATTTTTTAAATTTAATTCAAATTTAATAATTTTCAAAAAATAAAGATTTAAAAATTAATAATACATACTCGTACAGTAGTCGGAAGTATGAAAAGTTAAAGATTGGAAGATTAAGTTGGTAACCTTTTTATTATTACAGTTATTTTGTAAATCATGTACTAATTAGTGTACTTATTGCTACAAGCAAATCGAGATATGCGTGTTTATTTCCTATCTAAAATAAACCAATAAAAAGGTCTACTGTACAATTATTATATAATAACAATTAGGAGTATTACTTTTTGAAATATTTGTAGTAGCGCAATTATTTTGTTAATTAACACGTTTTTCTAGTCATTAAGTTTAAATTGCAGTTGTACCAATATAAAAAATAATACTGAGGAGAAAATGGTTTCCAAGTTAAGAGAAAGAAGTTATTATTAATTTTTCCGCGGTTATGAAGTTAAAGGGGGAATATATGCAACTGTCGTACTCGAACAATAACAGATGGGTTTTTTAGGGTGAATTGTCAGCCCATATAAAACACCCCCGTTATGGTAATATGTGAACTGATGCGATGTGCTAACATTAGTTATGAATCACAGGTAGGAATGAGCACGTGTACACCTGTTTTTAATTATTAATCGCATAACTCCCTAGTATTTACAAGCTAAGCCCAAGTAAAATCTTTTAAGTGCAAAAATTTCAATAATAATAATAATTTAATATAGAGATTGAATTTGTTTTACTTCCGAAATAAAGTTTCTGGGGAAAGCAACGTAAATCATAAATGCGTACAAATGGCAGAAATTAAAAGGATTCTGCCAGGAACACAGGGAGTAGTAAGCCTTGTACAACCCTAATAAAGTCAGTATAGTGTTCCGCTTTTCCCTTGACTGCACTTGCTTTCCCGATGATGACCTAATGAAATTCTATGAGGCATAGCGATGAAATATAACGTACCGGGGATAAAGCTGTTTGCATGGATATGGATGTCAAACAGGCATTCTTACGATGAACGATGCAGTTTGTTGACATGAATACACTTAACTTTAGTTCAAATATAGTTTAACGGGATCAAATATCAGATAAACAAAAAGTTATCAATTCAATTTTAGGTTACCAGGTACCAACTTTATAATGTAGAATTTTGAAAATCTTTCGTTTTTAGGTTAGTTTTTCAAAAAGATAAACTTATATAATTCATTAATTGAGTTGGATTATCTTTTATATTTCTTTGTTCTTTCATCACAATTCATCTTGTGGGTTATTGTTTCACGTATTATAACTCTACCAAATTGTCCTATATACAATTTTTTGCTTCATACCATCATCCTCATTTTCTTGAGAAGGGGAGTCCGACAAGAAAACACGATATCTCTGGAATTCTTCAACTTGGCAATTTTCTTGATATTAACCTTCACGTCAGCAAATAATCGAACCTAATCAAATCAAACATTCAGGTGCTCATTAAAGCTAATTAGCAGCAATTATAAAATTTAACTGATGACTCTTAAGGCTTCGGTAATTGCCATCAGGTGAAATTTATTTCGGGTTTAAAATCACCGGTCAATTTTACAATTTCAGGTTAATTTACATGCCAAACATAGGGGCCCCTCCACTCAAAAAGGAAGACTGCTGGTAGCGGTGGCGGACTCAATACTATTGTACGCTGACCCAATATGGGAGGAAACTCTAAGATATAAGAACCGAAAATACATCATCTCGAAATGCCAAAGACGATTGGCGGATTGGCTTACCGAACAATATCAGAGCAAGCCGTTTTGATGATTGCTGGAATGTGTTTAATGGACCTAATGGGAAGAGAAAGAAAAGAGCTCTATGAAACTGGAAAGTGTGCAAATACTACAAAAAAGAAACCAGATGCAAACTTTTACAGGACTGACAAAGAAGATGGGAAATCTCCGATGAAGACAGATGGACAAGGGAACTTATTCCCGACCTTGAACTATCAGCTGACGCAGGTGCTGAGTGGGCATGAATGCGCTGAGTGGAACATTCGGGAGATGTCTTCTTGAAGATTTCCTCACTCCCATCGAACCCAAAAAAAAAAGGTAATTTACATCAGCAAAATGTACTTTAATCAAGTAATTTCACATCAATGTTAAATTTCCACCGCAATGTTGCCACCAATTTTAGGGTAAATTTACTCCAAGGTGTACTTAATACTCTTATTTTCGGGATAATTTATATTGGTTTAGCTAAAACAATTTATTTTTAGAATAAATTTTGGATAAAAACTGAATGTAAGCGCATTTTCTGTCGTAATGATCTAAAGACGTAAAGATAGATACTCCTCTCACATAACGATATCCAAAGATTAACGCGGGGATACTGTAGAAGCAGTCCCCCCCCCCCAGCCAAAAACAGGCTTTATATTTATATTTTGTTTTCGTTTTAGGATTTTGTTCCGCAATGAATTCGGTATTGAGAGTACAGATGTCAAATGTATTATCCTAGTAATTAAATCGTCACTTATGCCAAAATTATAGACGTAAAATACATCTTTAAGCAGACAGGAGTGGATATATAAAAATTTTCGAATTACTCAAAAAATGGTAGATTTTAGAGCTCCCCGATCTGAGATTTGTCTTGGTTGCGTCTGTCAAAACGGCTCGGAGCGCCCGAACGAGGCGGAGCCAAGCTAGGGTTAACGAAAAAACATGCCTGAAGCGTCACCGAACTCGAAAATTACAGAACTCGGAAGCTGGGATCTTAGTTTTCATGTTAAATTTGGCCATAATTACCGCATGCAATCAAAAATACATTTATTAAATCATACTACTCCCCACGGCATCTGAGCAGTGGCGGATTTAGGAGGGGGGGCACGGAACCGGGCCCTGCAAGAAAAGGAGCCCGATTTACGTAAAATTATGAGTTAAGGATTATTTAATTCCGTTTTCCTAGCCATTGAAAGTATTTAATATTTGATAAAAATTTCTAACGTTTAAACCCTGTTGACCTTGGAAACTAAAATTTTTCAGCCTGCGGCGTTCGTGGGAACTTTGCCCCTCTCCACCCCTTTAGATGGCCCAAAAATACCTTAAGGCCCCGGGCCCCAGAGTGTCTTAATCCGCCACTGCATCTGAGTCAAGTGCAGCACGCTTATCCCACTACAATACGCTAATGTCGCTAATGCTAGTATTTACGTTGAACACACGTACCGGCTACAGAATGCCATTGTAAAGCAGCGATTGACTTGTAGATGTGAAAGTACATGTAAAAATTCAATTTTTAAAATTTTGTGAAGTAACCGGTGGGCCTAATTCATTCATCCTCACCTCATCTGAAAGCTTAAAATGTGCTCTTTGAGAATATTTATTGATTTTCTTTTCTACTTTGAAAGGAAAAATTCGTTGAAAACTACTAGTAACCCTCGCCTCGTCTTTGCTGCTCCACACCTTTTTAATGGAATTTTTCACATCCTATAGATAATTTACCTAGAAAGTACGTTAAAATTCCATTCTGTTGACGATTCGTGTGTTCGACGTAAATAATGGCAAGAGCGTGTTTTAGTGGGCGGAGCCCGCTTCAGTTGATTTGTAGCCGTGGGAAGTAGTACGCTGTAGCCGTGTTAGTGCTGACATCAGTTAATAAATTTATTTTATATTGTATTTTTTCGAGTTTTCGAGTTCGGTCGCGCCCCAGGGATTTTTTTAGTGAGTTCAGCACTTGTCAAAATGGCCCAGAGTGCCTGGAATGAAGGGGAACGAAGTAGATATTTTGGAAAAACTACCGGATTTTCCTCCGACTTTATATTTATTATACATTACAGCATATTTACTACCACTTAAATAGAAAATACAAATTCAACTAACCAGAATCCATTTTAGATTGAAATCGATGCACTATGGAATAATAAAATATTACTAAAAAACTATATTTAGAAAAAATGTCTTATTAAATTCAAACTCCAAATGTTAAAATAAAATTTATGTCTCGCATTCTGGTATATTTACTAAACACGTGTTAATTTGTAATAAAAAATCTCTTGCTTTTCCTAAACACGGCGATTCTTCTATCTGTAACTTCCTACATCCGAGTTATAAAGCAATTCGCTTGTGGATCCTTAAAACCATAGTCTGCAATATAATCTTTTATTGCCAGAAAAAACAGTTTCCGAATTTTGATATCTTTTCACTGTGGAGAACATCGTAAAAGTAGAAACAATAGTTTCGACGATTGTACTGACAATGATTCTAATGAGAAGCAAAATATTGTGGAAAACCCTTGGGAAAATCTTATGTGTGCTTCAATGCAAAATATAAAAGCTAAAATGTTTTAAAAAATACCCGCTAATGATTAACTTCCGGCTTGATCGCCACTCAATGTAATGGTCTCTTGAATGCCCCTAAAATTGAACATCAAAGTTGCAGAAATTTTACTTGAAAAGGCTTTTTCGATTTCAAAAAATCGTCTCAGAGATGTGTTGACATTGTTTAGAAATATTATTTAGACTTTGTCCAAAAAAAACTTAAAATTGTGCTTATTTCATTTGTTCAAGTTCTGCAACAGATGATAATGTGTGTTTCCTTTGTTCTTTTCATACTTCATCTGTAGCACATGGAGTCGATTTATTGGTCTATATCCTATCCTATTGAATGTGTGTTTCATCTCCGGTTATATTTAAACATTTTATTGTATCCTGATGTTTTTTTATTTCTTGACAAATTAATTTTTCATCCGATAAGATTTTTTTCTTTTCGGGATGCACATGGATTGGATATATGAGGATATGGGCTATCTGTGAGCACAATCATCGCGATTTTATAAATTCTTGGTAAGTGCAGTTAAATAACGCATTAAATATTTATAGAGCATACATCTCGAACAATTATCAAGGATAAAATCTATCGGTAGTAAAATGCAAAAACGTAAAATACGTACAATAGAACCTTTCACTAGAATTATTGTAGATTTTGCAGCGCAATAACATAAATTTACTACATTTATTTACTACTGGTCTCTTATGTTAGTTTTAATGACTATTAACTAATATGGTCTAAAGTAATTAATTATGTAAACAATAAATTTTCTGTTTATAACATGTATGCCTATATACAGGGTGCTTTGTCACATACACCAACGTAAAGATATTTCTTTTAATACACGAATTAAAAGTGGCTCATTTTGAGTAAATTTTGCAAAAGCCAAAAATCACCCAAAAACCCAAAACAAAATAATTACTACACGGACAAAAAATAAATAAACGCTTTCAGTTACGATTAGAAAAAAATATTATTCATCTTCTATTTTTACTAAAATTTTTTTTTTTTAATTTCTGAATTGGTTGATATATCCAAAATTTAGCGTGCATAATAATTTTTAGAGAACTCTTATTCTTGGACTGACTGTACACATATTGTAATGCACGGGGTAATTCTTTTAATATTAATTATAAAATCAAATTTTTCCCGGAAACATTCATTTTTATTAAGAGCATGAAATTAAAATATAAAATATCATACTTACGGGGAACTTAGATATAAAAAAAATTTGCGGAATACTCAGTAGTTTTTCCAAAATAAATTGGTGAATTTTAGAGTGCCTGGATCTGAGATTTGCCGTGATTGCGCTTGTTGAAACGGCCTGAAACGCCCGATCAAAGCGAAAAAATCCCTGATGTGTTAACCGAACTCGAAAGCTGGGATCTGAGATTTGACAATGTGCTAAATTAAACAATCATTGGAGCGCAGATAATGCAAGGACTCGATCGATGTGCCGCGGCAACCTCATGCAGTAGAATGAAGGCACCTTGATCCTCTTCATCTGATGACTGCATATTTGGCGTTGAGGTTTTTAGGTCACTAGGGCTTTAGTGCTAACACAAAAATTAAAACATGGAAATCAATAAAACAAAAATAAAACTGAGGGGGACTTGAACGGACCAGGTTTCAAAAGGTTGCAATAAAGGAATAAAATAAAATAAAATGGCAGGCACTTTGCGCGCGAAGGATGTTGATTTACGCGTACCGTGATGTATGGTGCGCGGTCGGTGTCTCTGCTACATGTTTATGAGCTTAAGTGTCAGCCAAGCTCGAGACATTGCGGCCGGGGTTAGTAAAGGGGATGCATGGTGATATCTAATAAATTTTGGTCTCAAAAAAGAAGTTACGTAATCGACGAAAAAAATTAAATGAGCGGAGGCCAACCCCCAATTAGCTCTGCCCTCAAAAGGGTACTACCGGGATCGCGGGGATCTAAGAATGGAGGATGGGATAAATAAAAGGGGCCTGCTTTTCCGTATTGGTCTTGAGCTGTAAGAGAAAGGTTAAGAGATTAATTTAGTTTGGTCTTACTCATGCTGCTAGTTGAAAGAGATTAAAAAGCGCATCTATCGTTCAGCTTTTCGGCTGCCTTGCAGTTGGGGTCCGTCAGGAGCTCCAGCTTAGTGTCAGAGTGGAGTTGTCGGTTAATGATGTACCAGGGTACGTTCATTCGGTCTACGACGTTTCGGCGCGAGTCGATTCGGCGCAAAAATAAAAATCTTTTGTTTTGCAACTGCCTTTTATGATTTTCTGCTTTTCTGGGAAATGAATTGGTCTTTCAAATTGGTCAAATTGGTCCGTTAAATTTCCTATCCGGAATGTTATGAAAAAATGTTTCGTTTAAAAGATACGGGGTTTCCAAAAGAATCAAAAGAAAAAGTTCGATTTTTTCAACATTTTTTTACTTACATTAATTTATAACTCGAAAGCTGTTGATTTTAGCCAATAAAATTAAATGAAAGGAATCTCCCTAGCTACATTAACCTATTTTTTTATACATATGTATTAGTTTTAATAAGTTTATTATTTATCTATTGATGTTTAAATTTTTCTAAATTATTTTTCTTTTTCTTTTTTTTTACAAATATTTTTTGAAAATTTACGCGCCGAATCGACTCCCGCCGAACCGTCTTCAAGCCGAACCGGCTGCGCCGAAACGTCCCATCCCGACGTTCATTGCCCTACGTAGGCAGATGTTTTGAAGTGTCTGGATGCTCTTCGGTCTGTTGGTTTGGGTGTAGGCCCACGCCGATGCGACGTAAGTAAGGGTTAGGCGGATGATCGTCTTGTAAAACCTCAACTTGACTTCCGGCATCAGCTTACTTCTTCTTTCTCTCAGCAAACCTAAGGTTGTCATTAACCCTTTGATGAGGTTCCAAAGTGCGGTGATATACTTCACCCAGGTGAGACCGGAGTCAAGAATGACACCTAGATAGGTGGTGGTCTTCTTCCATGGAATTGTCTTCCCAAACATTCCGAGGTCTTGCAGGTCCATTTCTCCAGTCGATGGTTTGTAAACATGATAGCCACACTGTTGAGTTGACTTCGATGCGTCAAGTGTGGTACCATTTCTCCAAGTCGTCGAGTGCTTCCTTCTCCCCACCGTCAATTGAATGATTTTATAAAGCCAACGTGAAGTAAAACTTGTAAAAGTGCAAAAATTCGATTTTCAAAATTAAATTGTGAAGTGTCTACTGTTGGGCCGATTTTATTTATCTTCACCTCATAAGAAAGCTTAAACTTTGCTCTTTCAGAATATTTAAAGGTTTTCCATCCAAGGAAAAGTTGGAAAACATAGAAGTTGGAAGGTCATCATCATCATCATCTTCACATGTAAGACCGCGGTCCGTTACGTCACTCAATCTGATCTCGCTATCTCTTTCTGGAGCGACTTACGAATCTTATTCCTTTGGGTTTTCCTTATCCGTTTGCGTTCCGTCATCATTTTATCTGATCTACCATTCGAGGCATTATTTGAGTGATTGAAAGTCAACTGTTTTCCCTGAACAGGAGACTATCCTGTTGCAGGTAAGATCAGTAAGGGGACTGCCCTTTCAGAGCTTCTGATCCAGCTCCCAGTTTTTCTTCTTCTAAACTGGTGGGAGTCTTATATTTTGCCATTTTCTGCAAACATGGTTTTTGGTTATACCGCCAATACTCGGTCGTCAGTTCCTCGTTTGTATAATCAGGGTGTACCACGTGGAGGTGAGGTTGACATTTGAATGTGAGAGGCTGTGTATATTCGCTTGTAACACCCCATTAACACCCTTCCTTCCTAAGTTGGAAGGTAACCAGATTTATTTTTCAACTTTCTTTGTTTGGGGTTAAAAACACCAAAGAGATGCGCTTTCGATTTTCTCAAATATTTTAAAAAATTTAGGCGGTCTTTTTCTTCCATACTACCATATATACCATATATTGGTTACCATATAACCAAATACGGTTTTTAAGATTTTTGAAAAAATCGAAAGCCCCCTTTTGGTGTTTTTTACCCCAAAAATTGAAAATTGAAAGAAAAATCTAAAGCTTTTCCAATGCTTCCTAGCGTATTTTGAGCATAAAATACGAATGCTGTGTGCAGAATACTCCATTTATGGAATAAAAAGACGAAATTAGGTTTTTTAAATATTTTGAAAAATCGAGAGCCCCCCCCCCCATTGCTGTTTTTTCACCCTAACTATTAAAAGTTGAAAGAAAAATTTTAAACTTTTTCAATGTTTCCTACCGTACTTTGGACATAAAATACGAATGTCGTGCGCAGAATAATGATATACCCTAAGCCCTAAGGATGTACACAGGATGTACCTATAAAATAATAATTTCAAACGGTAATGAGTACGACATCTAGCGAATCTCGCAGGTTATATTATAACTTTAGAAAGTTTCCTTTTCTTCCTTAAAATTTGATTTACAGAATATTGAAAATTTTATATAATTATATAAATTATTACATTTAATTAACAATAAATATAGTATTCTAATATACAATAAAATAATTTTTTGAGTCAAACTCGAACTTCAACAGTTGACAGTCAACTTTAACAAAACTTCATAGTCGTAGAAATAAATATAATAAAACAATATTATCTAACTTTTCCATTTAATTTTATAAGCTTCCATATTACAAAATATTTTATTTTTAAATTGTAATTACGAAATTAATTTTAATTAAATTTTATTAATTTATTTTTAAAATTTTTGAATTTGAACTTTTCAATAAACAAAACTCAACAAACCCAAAATGATCAGCGAAAGTAACGTCAACACGGGCGGGGCCGGATTATAAAATTTTTTCGGCTCAAGTATGATTTTGTATCCCCCCCCCCCTAAATTATTTATCAATTACTAAAGTTCAGGAAGTCCGACTGCAATCCTAAAAAAATTAAAAGAAAACAAACAAAATCTTCAAAATTAAAACAAAAACATTCAATTTTTACGAAAATTTTGTCTAAATACGGCCCTGACTCGTGGACTACTGTACATAATAAAGTCACCCAGCAGCCAGCACATATCCCCCGATGCAAAATATTTGAGGAGGATATTTGAGAATATTTCAATTACTTTTGAGTATTTGAATTACTTTATACTTTATCCAAGTCTTCAGAAAGACTCTGTATATAATAAATACGTCATGAACTAATTATTGACGCATGCCCAATTTTAAATTAGTTCGAACTTTGACAGTTCAAAAGTCCAAATTAGTTTCTATGTTTTAGGTTGATTTAAATATTGTATAACTCAGTTTATTTAAAACTGTTTACCCAGTAAAAGATCCAAACTACCAAAAAATTATGTTGCGTGTATTAAAATTTGTTCAAAAAACCAATAAATTTCAAAATGTGTGCCTTCAAAGGTAACCACTGATGTTTTTAAACTTCTTATTTATATTTACATTAAAATTTCAGATATTTTGGAAGTGCAGCAGCACAACCAAAATCTGATAGTTCAGAAAAGACTGAGAACTTATCTTTCACAATGAACCTCTATCGTGGACAAGTGGAAGCAAGAGAAGTCTTTCCTTATCCTAATGCACTTAATGCAGATCAAAAGGACACTGCTGCAATGCTAATTGATCCTATAGAAAAATATTTCACTGTTAGTTTTCTTTTTTAATATTATATAGATATGCATACTAAATCTTTTAACTTTTTAGGAAACCAATGATGCCGCTAAAAATGATACCGAAGAAACGGTGGACCCTAAATCTTTAGCTACTTTATGGGACTTAGGGTTGTTTGGTTTGCAAGTACCTGTAGATTTAGGTGGTTTAGGTCTTAATAACACGCAATATGCACGTTTAGTAGAAATTGTTGGTCAACACGATTTAGGTGTTGGTATAACATTAGGAGCCCATCAATCTATTGGTTTTAAGGGTATTTTATTGTATGGAACACCAGAACAAAAAGCTAAATATTTACCCAGGGTTACATCTGGTGATTTTGCTGCGTTCTGCCTAACCGAACCTTCTTCAGGTTCTGATGCTGGATCCATTAGGTAAACAAACAATTTCATAAAACTTCATTTTTATAACAAAAATTTTATAGATCGAGAGCAGTATTATCAAATGATGGAAAGCACTACATTTTAAACGGTTCTAAAATTTGGATTAGTAATGGAGGTATTGCCGAAATTATGACTGTTTTTGCACAGACATCTGTTCCTGATCCTAAAACTGGAGGAACCAGAGATAAAGTCACAGCATTTGTTGTAGAAAGATCGTTTGGTGGTGTGACTAGCGGTCCACCAGAAAAGAAAATGGGAATTAAAGCTTCAAATACGACTGAAGTATGATTTTTTATCGTTTTTTATAGATAGTTATCGTTGCCCCAATACTGGCGTTTGCTACCAGTACTAGACATAAAAAAATTTTAACCGTTGAGAATCAAGAAAATTTAAAAATTAAAAGTTTCCAAGTTCTCACTAGTTAAAAAAAAAATTTTACATCCGCTGGTATCAAATGCCAGTATTCTGCTTGCACTTATACTCGAGTTTTTTGGATTATGACTATATTTTATTTTATTTTTCACAGGTGTATTATGAAGATGTGAAAATTCCTATTGAAAATGTGCTTGGTGGTGTAGGAAATGGATTCAAAGTTGCTATGAATATATTAAATAATGGCCGTTTTGGAATGGCTGCTGTTTTGTCGGGAACAATGAGAGCTTGTACAAAAAAAGCTGTTGAATTTGCTACTACTCGTGTTCAGTTTGGCAAGAAACTGGAATCTTTTGATGGTATCAAAGAAAAGTTTGCACGAATGGCAATGCTGCAATATGTTACCGAATCCATGGCTTACATGATTTCCTCAAATATGGACAATGGTTCCCAAAATTATCACCTTGAAGCTGCAATATCCAAGTGCTTTGCATCGGAAGCTGCTTGGTATGTATGTGATGAAGCTATTCAAATTATGGGTGGCATGGGATTCATGAAGGAAACTGGTTTAGAAAGAGTTCTTCGGGATTTGAGAATATTTAGGATATTCGAAGGCACCAATGACATTTTACGATTGTTCGTTGCTCTCACAGGTAAGTTTAAAATAGCAAAGGCTAAATATCCCAAAAAAGTTGTATACACATACAGCACAGTCTCGGTAATCCAAACACGATAATCCGACCTATGTAATGCAATAATACATAAGTATTACGAACATTAATAATAGTATTATGTGTGATCTCCGTGAAGTTAGCATCCCATCTATAAAATTTTGATATAAAAAAATATGGAAATCGTTAGGTTTTGAAAGGTCACTAGATTTTAACGTTAGGTCACTTCTAGTTTTTTCAATAAAAATAATTTAAATTTTGGAAAATTTTCTTAGTAAGTTAGCATCCCATTTACACATTTTTGATGGAATAAAAATAGAAACCGATAGAAAATCGACTGCTGAGGATTGCTCGCATATAATTATCGTTAGGTGGTCATTAATTTGTTTGTAATAAATGAATTTATTTTGAGTTTGTTTATTTCTAAACTAAAATTTATTTTAAAAATATCTTTTTTTAACTTTATCCAGTAATCTGAACTTCTCTGTAATCTGAATGTGGCCAAGTTTCTATTAGTTCGGATTACCGAGACTGTACTGGAGTTAGAATTCTCTTGGAAATCTTCGGAATTTCTTGTAAATAATTGGAATTCATAAAAATTCTTGGAATTTTTTAAAAATCACTGGAATAACTTGGAAATCACTAGAATTCTTTAAAAATCATTAGAATTTTTTGGAAATTACTGAAATTCTTGGAATTCCTAGTAAATCACTGAAATTCCTAAAAAATCTTTGGAATTGAGTCTTGCATACTCAAATTTACCTGAATATTTACCCCCTGTAAAATAGTCTTGGGTGGAATATCACCAAAACTGTCCAAACCTCTGGGCAAAAATATTTCAAATACTAAATCCAAAGTATTGAAATTTTGTTTGTTTCTAAAATACTCTTTCAAAAATACTTTTTTTTAGGTATTCAGTATGCAGGTGCACATCTTAAAGAGTTACAAAAGGCTTTTAAAAATCCTACTGCACATTTAAGTATAATTTTTGAAGAAACTTCTAAACGTATGGTTAGGTCCGTTGGTCTTGGTTCACCCCCTGCTATGGATCAGTTCGTGCACAGTCAACTGGCTGCTTCAGCTAATTTAGTTTCTAAGGTGAGCTCCGGGCTTCATTATATAAATTCATTTACATAAATAAATTTTTTTTGCTAGAATATTGACATTTTTGGACAAGCAGTGGAATCAAATTTAATTAAATACAATAAAAATATAGTTGACCAACAACTTGTTTTGAATCGCTTAGCGAATGCTACTTTTGATATCTATAGTAGTGTGGTCGTACTCTCTAGAGCTACCAAGTCTCTAAATGAAAATTTACCTACTGCTGCTCATGAAAAATTAATGGCTGAAGCTTGGGTCCTAGAAGTAAGTTTTGTTATTTTTGAGTAATAATTTGCTATAACATTATTTTTAGGCTGCACAACGTACGAAACAAAATTTGAAAATTGTTGGCAAAGGTGGCAGTATTGATAATTTCATTCGGCTAAATACTGTTGGGAAAAATATATGTGATGCTGGGGGTATACTACAAGTTAACCCACTTAATTTTTAAATTTGTGTTTACATTGTTACATCTTGAACGTAATTCAAGCTGAATAAAATTAATTATTTTTTAAATTGGAAGTACTGTACAATATGCAGGATATTTCCCAAAAAGGACTATAGCGCTATTATTTTTAAATTTACACCAAACAATACATTTTTTAAATAGAATATTTATTATCTACTAAATTTTGTACTTCCGGGATTTTTGTGGCAAAACTTGAACCTCGCATTTCTTCTATTCACAAGTTAATGTCCAATAACTTTTTACATAGTTATTTAAAATCTTATCGGCTATTATTTGTGACAATTTGCTTATGTATTATATATATCTGTGAAACTGTATAATGAGCGAAACTACTGATTATATATAATTAGAAAGGAGCATTTTGAACGGCAAGTCAAATTGATACGAAAACTTGAAATAATTGAAATGTTTACAATCTAGTATTGTGACAAGATTGGTTAAAATTAATACCAATGTACACTGGAAAATTGTTTTTTGATTAATACGATTAACTTCAACTGACCGACATAGAAGTATTTAATCAGAGTTGGTAGAACCAACCCTTAATTATTGTTAAAATTAAATTTACTTATTTATATATCTAAAAACTCTTTAAAATTGACATAAATGTTGTAAAACAAGTTACAATTATTGCATGTATGAAAAGTAACATAACACGTGCTTTTAAAGTATGTCGTGTTTCCCCTACCTAAATCTTGCTTGAAGATTGCAACAACCTCTTCTTAATTCTAATACGATATGGACTATATAATGTAAACGTAAATGTAAATTTTTGCAAAAACTGACTATAACTTATGGGTAAAATAGCTATTTATACAACATGGTTTGAAACCAGAGACTTTCCAACATCTATTAAAAAAATTAAAATCCCATGAAAGAAAAATTTATAGGTCTATAAGGTGTAGATTCAAAAATAACGGTGCTGTATTATGGGACCTTTTTTGTGTAATAGTCTAGACGTAATTTGGTGTGATAATTTTACAGAAAATCTAAAGTATTTTAATATAATTTTTGTTAATAATGATTTATAACTAACTATCAATGTTCTATTGTGAAAGTTATTTTTCTAAACTGTGTTCTATACAGTGTGTTTTTATATAATAAATAGTATTTTTATTAATAAGTTGCAATTTTTATTAGCATTTAACCATGTCTAAAATAAGATAATTCAATGTAATTTAAAACAATTCAAAAGTAAATTTTTATAAACGCAAATGTTTCAAATTCCAAATAAACTACTTTTAAAAAAGCAATAAAAATTGAGATCGAGACTCCTAATTGTGTTTTATAACGAGTTTCGGACAGTTAAATCGCAGCATATAGTTGATGAAAATGTTGTATTAAAAGAAAATTTATAACAAGAATTATAATAATCAAAATTTAGTGCGGATTTCTATTTTAATTGTATGGTATATTAAATAAAAGGCATTATTAGTATCTCACTTTAACAACGCATACGGGATTAGTAAAATTATCTTGTTTTAAAGTTTTTTTTATTATAATATGCAGAACTTCGGGCGTTTATAATGGAAAAGAATCTTACCATAAAATATTGTTTTACACAAGGTACATTATACAATAGTAGCTAATCCAAATAGAGTATTTATATCTGTACATTGTGGTATCTATACAGCGGACAGTGTGACGTCAAACCTATAGGAATGCAGAATGGTGACATGCGAACAATGGCTATATGTGGACTGCACCGCTGGTAAGTATTTAATCTTTTTTTTTGGTATATATACACCAATAGTAAGCCTACTTATTAAAATGATCTCCTGAAAACGACAAATCTAAGAATCACAACAATTATATCAATTAAAAAATAAGGTGGTTATAATGAAATTATAGAAATAATCGCCCCCCCTCCAGCAACTGAAATTCCTGCTTTTAGTCTTTTTTTTTATTTTTGCATGTTCTACAACTTTTATATTGGATACTTTTTGTTTTGACGTCAATGGAAATTGACGGAAATTGCAATGTCATTTTTTACCCCTTTTCAACCCCCCCCCCAAGTCAACCCTTAACCACCCTCGCTCAAGCATAATTTTTTTTACGTTTATTAAAAGCCCCATTACTATTTACACTTATAAAAGTATAATAAATGGATTATTTCGATCGGTTTACTATGCGCTTACATTAAACTTTTATTATTTCAAAAATATGTTTCACCCATCGCACACTTATGTAATTGCTATGCCCTATAGTTGAATACTTATTGATTATAGGTGATTTTTTTGGTCAGTGTACCTCAAAAAATAGTTACGAAAAACCACCTCCAAATTTTTCAAAATATTTTTGCTGCCTTATGGTTGGTTGGAAAATTATTAAAAAAATATGGAATGTAATTTTAATCTGTAGCTTCCATGTCGTATTGGTTTCATTGGAATATCTATCATAGTTTCACAGAAAAACAATTTTGGAGTTGCAACCCCTATTTTCCAAAAACGTGTAAAGTTAGAGGTTTGATATTTGGCCAAAACTTAGTTCCAACAACTAGCAATACAATAAAGGCACCAATGTCAACAAAGACGCCAGTACAGATTTCATATGGAAACCCGGTGAGATCCTTTAGTAAAAACAGTTAGGCATGGCTTCACATCAGCAGAAAATTTTAAGATTTTTTAAAATTTTGCCCCCCACCCCCAATTTTTTTAAAAATTAATGTTATACCTTGAAGTTTAAAAATAATAACAAATGTATTTTTATGTTATCGTTGAATGTCAAAGTGATATTTTCAGAGGTTTCTTATATTCTTAGAAAATAAAATCGCACCTTTTATTTTTATTTTATTATTAAATTCTTGAATTTTTCCGAATTTTCCTTCACTTGTACATCAGATATTTTCAACGATTCCCCTTCGTAACTTATTATTTAGTTAATAAATTATTATAAGATATGTAGTTATTAAATTATATGCCATTTTTTGTTTGATTGATAAATGAAATACTTTTGGAACCATTAGCAATATATTTTGAGTACGCCTATGGTTTGTATAGAATGGTGCGCGCGCAGTACGCTGTATAAATGTTTGGTTATAATAGATTTAAAATTTTACAAGCTTTTGTAACAGTTATTTAATCTGCACTTATAGGTTAAGGTGTGCATTATAAAATTATATATGAAATAAAGATGACTTCGATTGAAAAGGTAAGCATACCTTTTGTACTTTATTGAATACATTTGAAATTTTCTGTTACAATTTTTCTAGGAGAAATTTCAAGGATTAGTCAAGAAATTAATATCAAGTGTTCTTGTTTCTAATCCTTCAAAATCATCAACTCTTTCCGAGTTGCAGAATGATTATCAACAACAAGTTGGTGAGACGATTCCTTATTTTAAACTTGGTTATTCGTCCTTGGAGGAATTTCTTGCAAACATTCCTGATATATTAAAGGTTACTTGGAAATTCATATTGTATTTTTTTTTATTATTAATAATAACTTTAGGTTGAAGTGATTGGTGGAAATACGATTGTTAAACCAGTTGTTAGCTGCAAAGTTGCCCATATTCGACAACTAATCAACAAACAAAAGAAAGCTACCAATAAGAGGTAAAATATTGTAGCACTTGTACGATATATTTTACTAAGTTATTTGATCTTGTAGGAAGAAGTTGAAACTCAATACTTTAAGGGCAAATCCAACTCCCGTTCCCATGGTAATTCAAAGCAGGCTTAAGAATCTTATTAAAAGTTTTAAAGATGGATTGTTGTGTTCGGAACTGCCTGGAGTATACAAGTAAGTAACAACTTTTAAGAGTGTCATACACTGCTGGGTGTAGGCGACTGTGACCAAGTTGATCGTTGCCTTCCCTATGATTGTATTTAGTACTGCAGCATCTAGAAGTGTTTGTACGATTTTCATTTATATATTGTTGTTCATATCGATAGCTTGTTTCAGTCACATGTTAGCTTTTACTGACAGTTAATCATTCAGTTCATTGCAATTTTTTGTCTGACAAAAACCTTCAAAAAAGAATGAGGAGGTAGCAGAAGTGATGCGCATGAATGGATTAACGAGATGCAGATTAAACAATAAAAAATGGAAAAGTGTCAATTAATTGCATAAGGGTTTTTATAGGGGAGAGCAGTGTAATTGATGCCCTCACTTAAAGGGTTGCCATCGATCGTAATAGAAAATCTCCCAGACGTCTTACGTTAATTTCTTCTCTAAAATATATAAAATTCAGATAAAAACAAATTTTTCAAGTTTCTAACATCATTTTTTAGGTCGCGTTACAAGAAAGAATTGAATTATATCATGTTCAAGTATATTAGTTTACTTGACATGTGTCTAGCCTTGCCGAACATTTTATCATGTCGTCGAGTAAGTACAGGAGAAGTTATGCTTTTCGCCATCGATGAAGATATCGTTCAAGTTTCAAGCAAAGCAAACAAAGCAGAAGCTCGAAGTAATACCAGTTTTGTAACTAGTACACCAAAACGAAGGGCTACGGTAAGAAAAATATCATTTTCACTTCTGGTAAAAAATTTGGCAAAAATTGTCCTAAAACTGAGGGGGAATCACTGGGGTAATCTGATTACAAGGGAAGGGTTTGCAAAAATCCAAGAAAATTCTAGGACAAAGAAAAATCCTTTGCTGATGGTACAATCTTAATTCTAGAAATTCCAAGGTAATCTCAGGAAATCTTAGGAGTATTTAGGATGAACTTTTTTAATCTTCTTTTAAATTTTTTCTTTAATTTTAGGAATCGGATTTATGCGATAAACTGCACTATCCGTTGAATGTGTTAACATTTGATGAATGCATTTCATGTCAGTTTATTTCGTCACATTTAAAAAGCCACGATTTTGTTAAGGTGTGTGTTACTGAGATTTACGATCCATCTAAATTTTGGATAACTTTACATGAACATTCTTCAGATTTTGAACAGTTACACCGCAACATGCAGTAAGTTATGCTTTATAATTGGATTTATTGACTAAAATTTTGTTTTTTAAGAGCATGGTATTCAAGCTGTTCCACCTTTCAAATTAATGAGAAATTTATACAATATGGAATATTTTGTTCTGCTCCTTATAATGGTGAATTTTATAGAGCGATGGTAGTCAAACTGATGCTGGACAATCATTTAGTCAAAGTTGGTAATTAAAGTTTCTTTATTATTGTACCTAATTTCAACTTTGTAGGTCTTCTTTATTGATTATGGAACTGTTTCTGTCGTTGATTCAAGGAATCTGCTGTTTTTGCACCGACAGTTTTCCTATTTACCTCAGCAGGCTATAAGAGCTAGATTGGGAGGAATTTATCCAAGAGTTGCTCAACATCCATGGCCTAACGAAGCTTTTGAACAATTTGTTAATTTTGTTACTGAAAAAGTTTTAATTGCAGAAATTTTAAAAATAAACTATGAGGTAAGATAAGCACTTGTATTTAAAATTTTTTTTATTAATTCATTTTTAGTCGGAAATATTAGAAGTAGTTTTAAAAGATGGGCCTTACAATGAATGTATTAATGATCACCTTGTTCACCAACGGCTTGCAATATTTACTTTTGAGGTAAGAAATATTTGTTGTGCGACACACATTAATAGATCAACCAAAATTAACTTTGCATTTTTTTAGGAACAAACACTAGAAAGATATTCCAACGCAATCCCTTCTGTAGATTACATTCATCTTTACCCCACTTTTAACGAAATAGAACAAGGTATCGTACCTAACCAAGTTGAAACTAATCATCTTCTCAGCATGGGTTTTAGTTACGATTACTTATACCCACATTATTATAAAAAAAATTTAAATGATGATTATACTATTAATAGTTCAAGAGAAGTTTCAATAAATGTGTTTGTTGATAAGCGAAATCCGTTGAGATTCACAAGAAAGTAAGCAACATGCCTATTTCTGAACTCGAAGAAGGGATACAAAAGTGATTAGGGGTCTGTTTTTGTATTTTTTTTAATTACAAATTTTAAAGAATATATATTTGATTTAATTCTATTTGTTTGTTTCTTATATTTTGTCTGCCCTATTACAAATAATATACTCCTCTCGCTCCAAGTAAATTATTTTAATCTTTTATTTTATAAAATAACACAATTTGTTTTAAATCGTTCTAAACTTTTGAAAATTTATTCTAAATCAAAAAACTTGTTAAAACTCGTGAGTCAGGGGGAGGGGATTGTACCCATCCCCCCTGTATCAGTGCCTGCGTTATCCTTGATTACTTAAGGTTAGAGTCTATGAATCCCCCTTATTCAAAAATACTACTGTCAAAATTCAAAGTGATACTTCGGAGGTTTCATGGTTGACTTCGAAAAGTATAAATAATGAGTATTTTTATACTTTTTGTAATCATATAAGAAAATATTTCTTTGAAACTGCACCTATTTTTAAAATTTAGTTATATTACAAATTTACAAAAGATAGGGGGAGACCCATATGCCCTACCCTTAACCCTGCGTGTGAGCTATGGGTCTTTTAAGGAACAGCGTAAATGGATCATACGTGTTAGCGAAAAACATGACTCACACGGAGGGTTAAAATTTATCGTTCTTACTTTATTGGAAGATCATTATTTTAGATCAAAAAGATTCAAGCATATCTTAAGGGAATAAAGCTAATAAAAGAGCTTATTGGTGTACCAAAGAGGGGGAGAAATTGGATCTACAATTAAAGTGGTTCATGACGAATCAAAAATCGTATTAGTTGTTACTAATATTTGAATGTTTTTGTGTGTGAGGCAGTAGCCCCCCCCCCCAAATAAAAATTCAATCAAAGTGGATGATGGTTACACAATTGGTCCTAAGAGTTTAAGCTAAAGGCCGAGCAGTTTAATCCGGCTAGTAATCGGACATTTTACACTTGATTTCTTTTTTTTTAATAAAGGAGAAGAGACAGAAATGCGCCATTATCTTTTTTTAAAAGCTTTTTTGGCAAATTACCTTGAATAACTTAGGAGGGAAGACGCTTGGAATAGTTTTACTTTGCCCGAAATCAAGTCAGGTATTGGTAAGTACTAATATACTGCTAATATTGCTAAGAAAATGAAGTATGAATCAACGACGGAAGTACAACAGAACCGGTTTAAAGGCCTGAGTGCACATAAAGGTTTTTCCTTGCTCTTTTACCTAAAAGTTCATGAAGCTACGTCACTGTTTTTAATTATTCCTATTTTTAAAATGCAATCAGTCGCAGATTACAATAAATGGTAAATATGATCATGAGTTATTAGTTTGAAAAGCTTTTTAAAAGCCTATGTAAAATTTTAAATTAATAACTAGAAAAATTTTGAGGAGCGCCCATGGAAAATTTCAATAAAAATAGTCATATTTGAACCACGGTATTGCCGTTAATAGTACCACAACACAAAACATATTATTTACCACAACAATGGTCGGGGTTTAATTGTGAGGTTAAAATGGCACTTACTTCTAATAATTAAAATTAGTTTAAAATAATTAATGTGTGATAATCTTACATATTTCAAAAGTTTCCCAGACGTTTCCACTTTCACCCTTTAGATAAAATCAAAATGTCATCGTTGGTAAATATTTTTAAAATTTTTTATTTTATTTGATAAGTTACCTTCTTTAAATTTTTGTTTGTCATAAATATTTTAAAACTTTGAAAAACTAAAAATTTTAGTGAACTAGAAAAACCCATTAAGATTATGTACTCTTGAAAGTTTGAAATTTTTAAACCAAATGGTTGACTGCAGTGGCGGCAGGTACGAGGAGGGCGACGTAACAGAAATTTAAACGAGTTTAGTTAATTTCGGGTTTAAACCGACACTGAAGTATTGACCCAAATGCCAAAAGTTTTAGTTCCCTAAAACTTTTATAATTAATACATTTTTTTAAGTTTTCCACTTTTTTTTTGTAGAAGTGCTGTTGATTTTTATCAATGTAAGTAATTTATCAAAACTAACGGTTTTACTTCTCCTTGACAGATCTTTTCGGTGAATTTGCCAACTTTTTCCAATTTCCAAAGATATTGTAGGGGGCTTCCCCTTCTTTCTCCCTTCATGGGGCCGTTCCTGGTCAATATTAATAACTATCGGTGTTTTGGGTGGTGGGGAGGGTGGTCATTTTGAACATTTACTTAAATAATGTAATAGTTTAACTTTAATTAATAAAATAATTTTTCAATAAAAATAAAAATTTTGTGAATTTAATGTTTTGTAACTTCTGTATTTATTATTTTCTGATTTCTGTCGAACGGATTGGTTTTTCAGAAATTTTTACCGGACAAAAGTTTTAGTCTGCTAAATTTCCTATCCGTAATGGTCCGTCAGATTTTTTGTAAAATGTTTCGTTTAAAAAATACAGGGTTTTGAAAATAATCAAAATAAAAAAAATCTCGAATTTTTCAACATTTTTTTACTTACTTTAATTTGTAACTCGAAAACCGTTGATTTTAGACAATAAAACGTTTGAATCTAGTTTGTAGATAATTTCACGCTCTTTAGAAAAGCACCAATCCATTTTTACCGAAAAAGCAATATTTTGTGTGCTATGGCCCCGTAAGGTGGAAATTTAAAAAAATGCTTTAAAGAGGCCTAACTCTCGAGGGTTTTAATTTAGAAAAAAAAATTGTTAAATGTGTAATACGGATGACACGTTTTTCATAGTCAAGGGAAACTATCAACAGAAAATAAGTAAGTCCCCCTAAATTCAGACTTGACTTATGATATTCTCGGTTAGCTAGGAGGTCGGTTTAATTCTGAATTAAAGGTCTGAATGTTATCAGGAACTAGAAGGTGAAAAATCACAGAAATGGAATCCTTGAATTTTGCCACGAGAGGCAGTTAAACATGGTTTTTCAATTTTCTAAATGCAACAAGAATTTCTTATAGCTAATGTGTTCTAGGAGGAAGTGAAGAGTTCAATTTCGAGCATCCTTATTTCGAATCCATATCCATCAACAGATTCTGAATTGCATAGAAATTATTTTCACAAAGTTGGAAAGAAAATTCCTTACCGAAGTTTAGGTTATGCAACACTGAAAGAATTTCTGCGTAGCATCCCCGATGTGCTGGCCGTAAGTTTTATAAATGTTTAATTTTTTATAATTATGGATTTAGCAAAGCATAATCTTTTGCTCTAGCTGAGCAAATCGAAAAATTTGTTTTGAATTGCTGTACTCCAGTTGTGGGATTGATCCCCGTTCTCAAGTTATTAGAGAAAAACTAAGTTAATTTAGTGCACCAGAGCTTATTTACCTTAGTTTTTATGAATAAACTTATTTAATTTTTTCTAATTTTTAAATTTAGATTTCAGTAAGTGGTGACAAGATGAGATTGAAAGCAATAATTAACCCAAAGGTAGCTCATAATCTCAAATTGATTAGTAATACGCAAAGACAGGAAGATGAACAAAATTCTAAGTAACATGATATATTCGTATTTTTGTTTTGTAAAAAAAATAATATTTTGTTTTTAGAAAACATAATTTACATCGATATGATTGGCCAAGAAATAACGAAGGGTCTATGAGTATCTCTAAAGAACCATACTTATCCTATACCAATATTTCCACTGACAATTCGACGAAATTTTCTTCAATAAATGATTTAGAACAGCCCAACATCTCTAAATTGAACCATCATGCTGAAGAATTAAGTTTAAAATTGTTGGAAACTCTAGAAGTGACTACAAATGATGCTAAACAAAATTCCAAAACTGGTTATGTTCCAGCAGCAGTCCAAAATAATTTCAGAATTCTTATCAAGAGTTTTAAAAATGGTTTAATTTATACTCAATTGCCCGATGCTTACAAGTACGTAAATTGTGTTTTGGGATTTTCTTAAAAAGATGTGATGTTTTTAGACATTTTCTAAATTTAATCAATTTTCAGATTTTGGTTTAATCAAGAATTAGATTTTTGTAAATTTAATTATAATAATTTACTTGAAATGTGCCAAGATTTACAAAACATATTTTTCTGCTTCGTAACATGTGGAGAAGAAATAAAACTGTTCGATCAAAGTAGACCTTTACCTAAAGATGTACAAAAGCAATTAAAGTCGTTAAAATCTTTGGCAAAAAAGAAATCGTCTTCTTTGAGTCAACCTCCATCTGGGAATCACACTTTAAATGTAAAGCATGTTGAATCTATGAGTCAGTCTGGACATATGAATCCGCCTGACAAGAAGCAGTCCACATTTTTGAGTGATCCTGCATTTGACTTAATTCGGACTGCATCTTCAAGTAAGCCTGCAACTTTGAGTCAGTCTACATCTTGGTATAAGCCTCAACCTGACTTGAGTCAGTCTACATATTTGCATAAGCCTGAACCTTCAATAAGTTGCTCTACAGTGTTGATTAAGCAATCTAATAGAAGATGTTCATCACAGGTAAAGATGTTTCTTCAAACTAAATATGTTTGAAAGAAATTTCTTTTTTTTTGTTGAATTGTTTTCCTATACAATGTTTTTCATATCTTTTACGTTTAACTTTAGACATCTGATGACGAAAAAATGGAATATCCTGCAAATGTAATAAAATTATCAGAAGATATTCCAAGCCAATATTTTACAATAAGAAATCCAAATAATAAGAAATTGTCTGTGTATGTTACTGAGGTATACGATCCATCAAAGTTTTGGATAATTTTACATAAAAATTATCGCGGTTTTGAAGAACTTCACCAAAAAATGCAGTATGTTTTTTAAACAGTTTATGTTACAATTAGATTTATTTTTAATTTTTAGATTGTGGTCGAATTATCGAAAGAATTTTAAGATTTCCGAAAGTTTTCTTAGGCTTGGTTTATATTGTGCTGCTTTATATAACAATGAATATTATCGAGGAAGAGTGGTGAAGCTGTCGCTTTCACGTCATCTAGTCAAAGTTAGTAGTACTACTAATACAAACTGCAAAAATCATACCATTCTGTAACATGAACAAGTTTATTACTCGGCAACGCTAGACAAATCTAGGGAAGAATTCAGGCTTGGAAGAATGCCGCATGCGAGACAACATAAAGTCGTTTGTGCTACAGGATATTTAGTGTTGCCAATGCAGTCTTGCGTGGGATGGTATACCAATGCCGTCCCACGTGGGATAGAATATCAGTTTGGTCCTGCGGGGAGCATCAATGCTGTTTGATTTATCAGTAGACAAGACATTTAAATGTTAAAAGATTATCAAAATTTCATAAATTTAAAAAATATGTAAAGGATTTGAATTATTATTTTTATTATTATAATTAATTATAATTTAAATTATTTTTTACGTGGTTTGCTCATAAATTAAATAGAATTTCAGAGATGTAAATACTTTCTAAATAGTATATTTTTTAATTTCAGGTGTATTTTATTGATATTGGAACTGTTGCCGTCATTAATTCAACTGAATTACTGTTTCTGCACATAGATTTTATGAAATTTCCACAACAAGCAATTAGAGCTAGGTTGGCTAGAATTCAACCGGCACATGCTAATTCTCCCTGGTCCGAAAATGCTTTAAAATATTTCGTAAACCAGGTTTCTGAAAGAACTGTGTTCGCACAAATTTTAAACATAAATGAAAAGGTGAGAAATTAAGTTTTGTTTCTGAATTTGCTTTTAATATATTAATTTGTTAAAAATTTCAGTCACAAATTGTCGAATTAATTTTGCAAAGTAAAACTATGTCAAATTCTATTAATAATAATCTTGTGAAGGAAGGACATGCCGTGTTTGATCACGAGGTAATGAAAAAGTTTAACTTGATTTGCCAATATAAATTTTATCTATTTTTAGAAACAAAGAGAAAGACCATTTTCAAACGTTGTTCCTACCGTTAATTTAATTCATCTTTATCCGACTTTTAGTGAAATAGAAGAGGGCATTGTACCGAATGCAGAAGAAGCTTTTAGATTAAGAAAGTCTGACCATGGCTATGATTACATATACCCAAAGTATTTTAAAAAAGATGATCTTAATGTCTCGGTCAACAAAAAAGAGATCGGGCAAAGTAGCGATAAAAAACAAATTGAAGGTGAATTGAGTGATCCTGCAAAATGTAGATTACGTCTAAAGAAAATAATTTCTTCTGAAAATCAATTGCATAATGAACAACTTATAAGTAATACTTCAACAAATTTATTTAAACCTGTAGATTCAAATGGTTCCTTAGAATTACCAACAACTGTTAGAGGATCTCGCAGTATTAACTATTTAAACGGTTTGAGTTTATCACCAAGATTTGAATCAGGAAATTCTCCAGGATCTGAAATGTTAAGTTTTCCGACATCACAAAATATGCCAATTAACAACTGGCAATTGAATCGTACACCAAATATAAACTATTCAAATAATTTTGAAAATTTCAAAGTCAAGCAAGAATTAGAATCCTTCATATTCCAAAACTTGCGCAGTGGAAACGCTACTTCTTTATTTTATATAAAACGTTTGCTGCTTGAATTACAACCGTTGATTTATCCAATACAAAATATATATAACATAGTAAAAGATGAATATATATCTTTACCTCCTCACATTCTACAAATTTTTATTACCATGCTTTTAAATTATTTTGATACTGAGAAATTACTAGAACTGTATGTGTTGGTTTACCATGTTTCTTCTCCAAGCACAAACAATCAGACACCCATTGATGGAACAAACAACAAAATCATTACAACAACGAGTAAGCTGATATTAATAATTATTAGTTTAGAAGTTAGTTATGTTCTGTTTTTAGATTTTAACGGATATCCTATATATTTGTATCATATACACAATCAAGTTTATGTCGATATGCGTGAAATGTTGCTATTAACAAACTTGAATGAACTACCATTACATCGAATTAGTAACAAAACTGATATGGCAAATTTTATCAAATCATTGCTGATTACAACTTTAATTGAACATCCAAAACTAATACGAGAGCTTAAAAGGTAAACTTTTGTCTATTTGAAATAATGGCCGCAGTTATACAAAACAAAATCAACGTACTAATAAATTCATGACTGCGTCTGTTATTGGCTAGATATTTTTGGACTAACTTTTTAAACATCCTATTCGTAAATGGAAAAATCTCCATATCTTTCATTCTTTTCTATTTGGAGCTGTTTAAATCAAAGTTGACCTGCTCTATTCTTTAAGTCATTGTTTAATCACTTCTTTTGCGATCTTTCTACGGTTCTCATTTTAATAAGCACATTTCTAGGATTCCAATATTGAAATAAATTGGAAACATTACATTTTTTACCAATTTCTTTATGAAGAGAATTTTTATTTTTGACAGAATCTCATTTTGCACTGACTCAATAACTGTTCTCTAATCTGTTCCGTTGAAATGCCAAAAAACTAATAGTTTTATTATTTTATTAATGGTTTTAATTTGACCTTCACATTGGTCACTGCTTTCTTCTAATATCTGGTAATCAATCATCCGCAGTCTCGCTGGCACATAGAATAAAGTTTGTCGGCAGTAGCTACTCTGGTTCCGTTAATGATTTTGCAACCACTACAGGTTGTCAGCAGGCTTTAATTCAGTACCCTGTATAAAAAGAAATTTTATTTGCAATTAAACAAATGTTTTAAACATTTTTAATAATAAGGTGCCGTTCATGTATTATGTAAGACGTTTAGGAGGAGGGGATATCTTATTTTATTCGTTATTATTAACCGCAAAATTTATTAATTTAACTTTTAACATTTAACATTGGGTAATAATTAATTTTACGTAAGATTAGTGAGGGGGGGGTATAAATTTTCTTATTTTTTCTTATTCGGTGGTGGAGAGGGGTCTAAAAGTAGGAGAAAACGTCTTACGTAATACATGAACGGCCCCTAAACACAATTATAACTGACCTACAATACATTACAGTACAGATCTAGTTAAAATTAAATTTTTGAAAAATTATGCACAATTTTCATGGCCAATTTCCTTTTACAATTTATGGTTTTTGAGAAATGTATCATTGTTTGCTAAAAATAGCCACTTATATAATTTTCAAAATTTTTCTTTTTTTTTTGTAGGTATAAAATTAGTTTCGGTGATAAGCTATTTTTACTGAAGGTCCAATTTATGCCCAAATTTTTTCATATTTTTGCAAATGAAGTATTGCCACAATGTTCATTTGAAAAATTTTTGAAGAAAATTAACATTAATCGTATTCCTTAATACATTTTGATATTTTGGCTATTTTCATAACTATGTATCCTACATCAAGATTATGATACCTACTAAATTTTTTATTTAAGTATTTTTTTCATTTTATTTTGTAAAAATAATTATTTTGTTAACTTGTTTAATTTTATTAATAAAAGTTTAGAAAGTTTGTGTTTCCTTCTCTTTAAAAGTAAAAGATCTGGACGAGGTATTTCAAGTCATGATTTCTCAGTCAACTTGAAAAGTAGCAGAGCTAGGGAACGATACAGTAATTGGCCCCTTAAGAATTTTTACACTTTAATAATTCTTATATTATGTTCATTTGGGCAAACAGAAAAGACTGAAACTGGGGTGTTTGTCTGAAATTACTAGTTATATAATGGTGGTTAACTAATGAGAAAATCAAAACTTGCAAAATTATATAGTTATTGGCCATGTTAATTTAAGTAGGAAAATAATTGTGCAATTAATTAGAAAAATTCTGGCTTACCTGAAAACCTAAATTAAGTCGAAAACTTTCGTAATAAACTAAATAATTATTATTAGGTGACAGAACAATCTTAAAGAATTTATAAGGTTTTGTTTTTTAACATCTTTCAATTAGTTTTGTTTTAAGTATATTCTTATTGCTTTCTATATTTAATTGTACTAATTGCTCTGAAAACAGAAACGAATACTGTACGACTTCAAATAATCGTAATATTTGGGTTTATGCTCAGGGTGGCCAATTACTATAACGTTTGCACTACTCGGCAGGCTCTCAAACCGAAATTCTATTTGAAAAGTTCTAAAAAAAATTATCTTTTGTCGGAATAATTTTAAGAAGAAATTACAGGTTGGAGAAATTTCTATACACTACGAAAATCGTTTTTGCACCGTAAGTTTGAACTTTTAGCAAAATTAAGCGTGATTAATAGTCCACACATTTATGACTTATCAATAAAGCTCATACATTATTATGCGTTTCAATCACCTGTATATATCAATAATTATTACAAACAGTTTGTTAAAGATAACAACTTTTTAATTGTTTACAATTACACCTTGCATATAAGTTAAAAAATTATTTCAGTTAGTAAATAGTGTAGTCTTGTATTGTAGTATTTAGCCTGTAATTTTTAAAATTTTCTAATCTAGTTTAAAGTGAATTGTACAGCCGCAGTTGTAGACGTTTTTATAGGTAAATATGCCTTATTCTATCGAAATATTAATTTTTTTTAATATGGGATTTACACTTTTGAGCAATTTTTGAGTATTTCTCAAGCGATAGAGGTTGAATTTACAATCATGTATTAAAGATCAGGTGTGTTAATAATTTTATTATTACCGGATAATAATAATTAAAACATAATGAAGTTTTTAGTTTAATATTTTGTTTAACATTTTATTTTAATTATGTATTGGCCGATAATACTGAAAAATTTTCCAAGAATGGGTAAACATCTTATAGAATAAGTGCGCTTTGACTGAATCCATTTCAAATCATGCAAGCGGCGGATCTCATGTTTCAAAATTTCGTTTCTGCTAAAATGTGTTTCAGGCTCTTTTCTCACCTTTTTTGAAAATAAGTACTAGTTAACAAGAACAAGTATTAACCTTGTTTACCTTATTAACCCAACCTAATATGTCGAGTAACTAGAAATTTATATTGTGGGTATAACCGCTAACCTTGGCTGGCAGGTTTTAACGTTAATGCTTCACGGTCGTAGGCTAACAATTAAAATGCCCGATTGCTATGTCGCAGTTGTGGGTTCGATCCCCGACCAAGTTCACCAGGCTATTTCGGCCGTGCCTCTCTTACAAGGTACTGCAACATCTTTAAGGTATTAACTGCCTAGAAAACCCTTTATTAAATGAAGTGATTAGCCAAAACCCATCCTGGGTTGTTACAATACAATCATAAAATAAAAACATTGAAAATATTAGAGATTACAACAAAAATAATAGAGTGTGCAATTGTAGAACCTAGTAAATCGAGTTACTGAAAGTTTTTATTACGAATTGTAATCTCTAATATTGGTGAGATATATTATACATATTATAGTATATTATAGATTTAATATTTATAAATAATCAATATTGTTTTTCATAGAAAATCAAAAATATTTATAGATATCTATCTTTAATATGATATTATAATATTTATAAAATATTAATGTTAATAAAAAGTTAAATATATATATTAACTTTTAGTTTTATAGTACTATATTAGTATATCATTATTATAGTATACATATAATACAATATAATATAATAGTATACTGATATACATATGTATGTACCCATAAATGTGTACTATGTATTATAATAATAACAATACTATTTAGTATAGCAGTACAATAATTATAATAGTGGTTTATGTCTATTTAAGTTGTTATTAAATTATATCCATATTTTATAAATTTTATAATACTATATTATATCATACATAATAGTAGAATATAGTGCAACATAGTAACAGATACTATAGATATACTTTTAAATGTGTCTGCTACTACATTAGTAATATACCATATAATATATTTATAATAATAAAAATTATATAATATATAAATATTACATTCAACATCTTGTTAAGGGAGAACGCCACTGTGAGAGTTGAAAAAATAATTAATTTTCAAGAATTTACTAACTAATTAAATATTTAATTAAGTATACAGGGTGTCCCAAAACTCAACGTCATCCCTTGGAGGGCTGATAGACCAGCTCATGACTGACCAGAATATCAAAATATGACCTTAGTAAAAAGTCATTCATTTTCGAGATATTAGCACTTTTGTAAAAATTGACACTTTAAATCAATTTTTCGAGTGCCACGGGTACAAAATTCCATATTCTAAGTATCTAATTTAGGTTGCGCAAACCTGACTAGCCCTGCTATTGATCACATACTAAAATAAAACTAATGGTGCCATACTTTTTGAAAAAAAAAAAATTTTCCCGACTTATGAGTTAACTTCTTTTATTCGCAAACTTCGACTCTCCATACTGTAAAAAAACTACACCACACTAACCTGGCACCTGGCCAGTTATTTTAAAAAATTGCTCATCTAGTGTAGTTTACAAAATGGTGTAACATTTGCTATTATTAACTTTAGAAAAAAAGATATTGCTATTTTAATATAAAAAAAGGTCATATTGGCGTATCGCCTTAATGTAATATTCAGTGCAATTCACAACGGTCTTGACAATTGTCAATTTCAAAATGTCAATATAAAAATTTCCGTATTCACAAACTATCCTTCACAACACTGTCAAATTATTTTTCTTACTTGATAAAATGATAATAGTCAATAATGAGGATATGGCTACATTGCATTATGAGTTAGTAATATAATAAAGAACAGCTGTCAAGCTTGACCATTATCAAGGCTACTTAACAATTGTTAAGTTTAGTCAAGCTTGATAAGTGATCAACCCTCACAGAATAGCGAAACTTGACTAGGTCTTGATAAGGCTGTCAAATGTCATTTATACGTCAAATTATCAATGTTGATAGTTATCAAGATCGTCGTGAATAGCACTGATTAACACCTTTATCACCATGAATCATTTTGTTAAATAATATTGGAAAGAATAAAATCTAAAAAACACCTGAATCGTAAGTGAGTAATTTGTAACAAAAAATTGAAACATAAATGTGATTATGATAAATTTGTTTCAAATATATTTGAGCATTTTGTAATTCATTTTTGGTTTTTTCTAGTAATCAACTAAAGCAACTTTTCACAATTAAAGAAATTTCTACTATTGTCTCCAGATAATATTGTTTTTGCTCAGTATTCTCCGCAGGGGGCCATCTGAGGAATCTATTGTCCTTCTGGAAGGAATATTTGAAGAACTTTTTGGCATTTAGCAATGCATTTTTGTAAAGGGAAAAAACCAGAAAACTCATTCAATTTTGGAATCGTGGAAGGTAGGAAGTAAAAATTTTTGTCCTCCAAAATAGGTATCCTTCATTTTGTCTTCTTCTTTTATGTCTCCTTTTCAATTTTTTTCCATGATGTTCTAGTAGTTTATTTTTGTTTCAAGTAACTAAATGAAGACTTCCGAGAGCGTATTTGGTATACTGTCAAAGCTTTCTTACGATTCAGGTGGCCAAAAAAATAACTCATTCTGTAAATATTTTTGTAATCTCGAATGCTACCTACGTTTCGTTTTGCAATTGCATATTTGATCGTAAAAATATCATTTTCAGTCTTTGGCTCGCAATATAGTATTGTTTCGTGAAAATCAATCGTCTTAATCACGATTTTCTTTTCTTTCAGCATCTTCTCGTTAATTTACAATTTGTTGATGATGGACGTAAATAGCCTCTTATACGACGAATTGTCGTACGAGCTTTGGATACGCAGTATAACACTGAACGCTACTATTTTGGAAAAACGAAAAATATTAAGACTTTTGCTACAACAGGAAGAAGATTTATATTTGTCCGTTGGAAAACCATACAAATTTAATTTTGCCATCGAACTAACTGTATGCAAAGATAAGCTGAACGAAATAGATACAGAAATCAAAAATTTTAATTCGATCAACATTCACACGAAATTCAAACGAATTATATCACGATTATGCCATTTAGAAAACCGTTTACGCAGATTAACGTTGCAAGATAAACATTCAAATAAACATTTGCAAATTTTAAAGCAGTTATGTTTAATTTCTGTGGAATTGGTAGATAACGCATACGAAATAGAAAAAATTACTTTAGTTTGCGTTAATGAAGTATATTTTGATCACCCACTACCAACAGGCTATTCTGGTGGACCTTACATGAACTTACATTTCATGTATCCTTCCACAAATGCCCAAATATTACCAGAAGTTCATTCAAACGGAGATTCCAATACTGAAAAAGAGGAAACATCATCTCAAACGAATAATATCGCATCCATTTTTTCTCATGTCCATAATAAAATAACTGATGTAGTTCAAGATGGTTTCAAACAAGGGCAGTTTTACTCTCAAAATTGGAGTATTTCCTATAACGGAACTACGGATGTAAACGATTTTTTGAATGTAATTGAAACGTTACGTCTGATGCACAATGTTTCCAAAGAACAACTTTTCGCAACTGCTTCATCATTTTTTAAAGATGACGCTCTTTTGTGGTATAAATCGAGAAAGCACATTCTTCATAATTGGGATTATTTGACCATGGAACTTGGCAGATCTTTTTCGACTATTTATGATGATAATCGCTTGTGGCAATATATTTCCAATCGCTATCAACGTGAAAATGAAAAATTGATTTTTTACATTGCCAGTATTGAGCATTTACTTCAAAGGCTTACCCAAGTCCCTACCGAGCTAGAACGTGTTAACATTATTAAGCGCAATCTTTTAGCTCCAATTAAATCAGCTTTGATTTTTCATGAAATTTATACTCTGGACCAATTATTGAAGATTGGTCGAACGATAGAAAAATGTTACTGGTTTCAAAATCAATATCGTTTTGACAATGCACTATAAATATTTTTTAAATCATAAAGAATTAATCAGTATTTTTTATTTGTACTTCTGTTGTAAAAAGGCAAAAGGGCATAACCGAAATTGATTGTTTTACGGGAACGAGATTGAAAGATTTCCAGAGATTTCAGAAAACGCGTTGGGTAAGGCCGATTAATATTTTTTTCTCATTTCAAAAATTTAAAGAAAAACAAAAAAAACTGCCTTGTTTTTTTGTGGTTAAGCTGTAGACTTACAGACAGTTTTGAATATGTGCCGAGTGGAAATTTTAAATTAATTAATATTAATAACAATAATAGGTAATGGATTACAATGTGATTATTAACATCAGAATTATTATTGTTATAATTAAAAATATTTATAATGTCGCGGCTTGATTAATTGGAATTGAGATTAATACATATGATAACATAATCATATTATAATTTAATAGTAGAATGTAAACAGCAATTCTAATGTTTTTGTAATCAATAGACATTGATTCGATTACAGATTTTCTAGTAAGATTTTTCTTAATTATGGTTTTTTTACTCACCTAATTACGTACTTCCGTTGACGTTATATATTGTCGTGGCCCTTTTCAATTTATAAGGGGATTTGAAAAATTTCTAATTTTTTTTGTAAATTTTGAATATTTGAAGCTGTGGAAATATTGGTATTTCCTAGGACATTGTGCGACGAAGCAAATTGTTGTTGGTCCATAATTTTGATTGAGATTGTGCGAAACAAATAGTGTTTTTTTTTACGTTGAGTTCGATTATTTTGGATTGTGAATATAAATTTGATTGTTTGGATACTTTTGTTTAGAATTAGGAAGCGCCGAGATTGGAAATCTGGATGAGAAATAAAATTTATAATTGAAAGTAAAAACGGCAACTCAAGGGAATGCAAATTACATTGCATTTTCTGACATCCCAATGGCAATGTTCAGAGAACTAAAAAAAAAGGTCAAGAAGAAACGAAAAATTAAAAAAAGGTCAAAGGAAATCATACAAATAAAAAATTAAAAAATTTAAATACGGGTCAATTGGAATGGATCTCAAGGCTTGATGGAAAGAATGATCAAGGAAGTGGACAAAAGGATGTAAAAACAAACAGTTACAAGAGGTTGTGGAGAAAAAATGGAAGATGTTGCTATATATGAGGTCAAAAAGGATCCAGTTGCAGAGGAAGGAATGGAGGAGTTTGTCGACGCATGATTGATTAACAAAATCATTTAAGGGAACTCCATATTACAGTTATCTATAAACAGATGCACGAGGCGATAAAAGAAAAAAACAAAAGAAACAATAAATATAGAAGAAAAAATAAAAAAAATATTATTAATTAAGTATCGTAACTTGTGAAAATTAATAATAAATTCAACTATAAAACTAAAACAAGTTAATAAAACAGCAATATAAATTCTTGTTAGCTTTCGAACACGTTAGTGTTCTTCGTTAGACAAACGTTTATTGAAAACGTTTTCAATAAACGTTTGTCTAACGTGTTCGAAAGCTAACAAGAATTTATATTGCTGTTTTATTAACTTGTTTTAGTTTTATAGTTGAATTTATTATTAAAAAAAATATTTATTAAAATTTTAATTCATAATAAAAATTGATTTAAATTATATTTTATTTGAAAATGATTGTTGTAAACTGAAAAATGAATACCTAAATATTTAATTTTGTAAATATTGGATTTTGTGAAAATTTAATTTGTTTGTTATTTTGTAAATATTGATAAAAATGGCAAAATAAGTTTGTAAACCATAGTTTTGACAATTAAATGTCGTGTCCCTTCTTAAATATTAGGGATGTTGTAAATAATTTTTTGTGTTAATTGTAAATATTATTGTATTGAGTCCACAATTTTGGACATGAGTTTTATATTTTGAGTTAAAATTATTTTTCGATTAATAGAAATTATTTTATGGTGAATTGTGTTTTTTTATTTGCCTAAATTGTTAAGTTAAATTTAGACATTATTTGAGGATTGATTTTGGAAATTGTTTAAAAAAAAAATTAAATTGGAGCTGGATTTGAATTTAGATATAAAAATTATATAGAATATAGATTAAAAATTAATTATATAAAAATAAAATTACAAAGCAGTGAGTTTCAAAATTCATTTGAATTCAAAAAAAGGAAAGATTGGAAATTAATTTGAACACTAGATTTCAGAGTATAATCAGAATTTAGCTAAACTGTTTAACCGAAACTGCATAAGTTTTCAGTTTTGGCCAAAACTCATGCTTCGATCAGACACTATTCATATGTATGTGGTACCACCACCATATTAGTCAACGACGAGAAATTTAGAAAAAGGTTTTATTTCCAATATTTATCGTTAGGTGTCACTGCAGGAATTTGGCAGGTTGTCCGTTGTCAATTTTTGAATAGTAATTTAAAATTATACGAATTTGAATTCATGTTACATGTTATGTTTGTTAATTTTGGGTATATACTATTGATGACGTCAAGTCGAAACCGGTTCATCGAGCAAAATATAGTTTGAAAAATAACTTATTTATTTTAAGTTATCCCAAGACAAATCCTAACATTCAGAATCATTTAGCCAGTGTAAATAAATAAAATGTGAATTACCATTATTGTCATTGTTTTTGTAAGATATGTTAGTAATACCCCGTCTTCTACTTACTCAGTTACAATCTGCAGATGTCTAGGTCCTTGTCCATAGTAAATGTACTTGACCGCTAGGATTTAACAAATATACTAATCTTCGTTAAATTGTATGAATTGAAGAACTCTAAAAATGATAATTTTAAAGTTATCAGAAAAAAATAACACTTGAGATTTAACTTATTAACACTTCATGATCAATGCTTTTTTCTTAGCTGATTAAAGCAAAGAATCCTTGACAAAGGATCATTCAAGAGTTAACTATCAAAGGAGAAGAAAGAAGAGCACTTAAAGAAGTAACAGTTTGAAGTGGGGGGAGGAAGAGGTAGGTGATAATTAAAATAGAAACATGAAATATAATTACTACATTTATTTAACAATATTATGCAATATAATTACTATTAAGAATACAGGATGAACATGCGTAACACATATAGGCTAAATTCTAATGTTTGCTAGAATATTACTTTATTTTCCTGTAATGAAATGTTTAAGAATGAAATTGGTAGGTATGAACTAAAAAAGTGTCCTATGCATATAGTAAGAAAGTATGCATATAAATTGATGTTTGAATGAAAAGCTACAAAGCATAAATGCAAAATAGAAAAATGAGTGTTTTTAAAAGTAAATTTATATTTCAAGTTAAACTAGCCTTTTCACATGTGTATACTATACTTTTACATTATTTATACAAAGATATGGCAGGTATAGACCATTTTAAAAGTATAGACAAGTAAAGTACTTGGGATATCCGATTGTAGGATTATTAACTTTTTTAAATTGGAAAACTAAAATTATGTTAATTTTAAAAGTTGATAATCCTAAGTTACCTGGCTTTTAATTAAAAGTGTGTAACTTTGAACAACTGGAGCATGTATACCCTGTACTTCTTTATTTAAATAATAAAAACAAATTTAGTGACTAGAAAAATTCATCTTTAAACAAACGAGTACAAAAAACATTCTTGGAATGTAACCAGTATTCACAACAATCTACAAAAATTAAAACTTCACAAGTTTCAAATCAAAGACAACAAACAGTTGACAGATAACATTGTTATTAACAGCATTATTATTTTATACACCTCTATATAAATTGCTACAGACAAAATGTAGGCCTTAATATACACACTACAATTTGCAGATTTTGGTAGGCACGCTCAGTGTTTATAGCTATACCAGTGGTGCAGTAAATTGTTTTTAGTGCCTGCACAAAAATGATCACTTTTTTAAGGTATTTTACACTTTAAGTGCCTACTACAATTAAAAACAAACCAAATATTAACTACTGTTCTTCATTGTTTTTATAGAATAAATAACAAGAAAGGTAATCAGAATAAGAAAACTCGTGGTGGACACTTAAAAATTGCAAAAACGCCAGCCCCAGCGTTCAAGTGTTTTTCATTTTATAAAAATACACCTGTAGGTAAGAAATAATACTTGAAGAAGAAAAAAGTTTTCTCATTTTGAGTACCCGGTTTTTATATTAGATTTCTTATCGTAGTTCAGAATAAACAGAATGACATATTGTCTCATTTAAACAGAGTAAGTCTTATTGGAAGGCGATAATTAGATGAAAAATTCTATTGTGACTTTCACTTAAGAACAATAGATAACGTCAAAAGATGCAAAACGCTACTACACTTTTTGGTATCAAATTCGGTAAGAACCAAAGTTAAACCTACAAATTAAACAAGTTTAAACATGTAAAATGACTATATACATAGAATCTCACCAGTCACACCTTCAAAACAAATATTAACTTAAATAAAATGCTTTTCAATAACACATTTAAGTTAAAACAAAAGGTGTCAACTTATTATGTTAGCCTTAAATTTTAAACTTATTTTAAGTCAGTGTCTTCGTCGAGCATTTCTTCTATATCTTTTTCCCAATTGCTGTCATTTTTCGAACTATGGGACTTATTTTCGCTAACCACTTCGTAGTCCTGCAGTTCAGCTTCTAATTCTTTCTCCCATTCTTCTTCTATGAGGCAACAAACAGTAAAGGAACGGGAAAGGCAAAACAAAAATAAAAAATAAGTAAAAAATAAACAAACAAAAATTGAGCAATCATAACTTAGAAACCAGATGCTCAGTGAGTTAGTTTCCTGTTTGTTGTTACTCAAAATGCAATTTTAATTTGACAAGTGTCAGAAGTCTCGAGCACCTGGTAGGTCTACACCAAGTTTTGAAAAATTTGTACATAATATTTTACCATAGAGAAGTTATGTAGTAACACAGGTATTGTCAATTCATTTAAAATGCCCAATAAAATATGTATATTCAAATGTATAACTTCCCAAGACATCACATCTATATCAGCACAATACCAAAACCAAAAAGACGACTAAATCAATACACAAATAGAAATTTTACATTTGAATACATGCTTCACTTTCTATTCAATTTGTTGATCACTAAACGACGTCGTTTATTAACGATCATGGAAAACTTTTAATAAATTCAAAAATTTACTACAATCTAAAGTATATTTAGTAAATGAGTGATGTGTGCAAAAGTGCAAGTGATTTGTGTACATATTTTGGTTTTGCACTTTTATTAACTATAATATATTTTTGTAATTTTCTAAAAATTAAAAGTGATCAAAAACAAAATAAAAAGCAAGCCACTGTTTTTGGGACTTATCCACTTATATCTCACATGACAACATGGCATTGAAACCACAAGTACAGTAATTATTTTTTAGTACCGTAGAACAATCACAAAATATTATAATACTGATCTATTGATATACTTTTATCTAACATTATATTACATATATTTTCACAGGCAAAAATTTTAACCACCGTTATAATAAGAATGGAGAAAAATAAAAATTACAAAAATAAATGCTAATAAAACACAATAAGGAAGCTAGGAAATGGAAAACTTATTTGGAAGCTAAAGTTGACTGATGTCTTCTTAAGCTGTGAGATCAAACAGGAAACTAACCTTAAGATTTTTATTTACTAATTATTCATTAGCCTTTCATATTCATAAAACATTCAAATTCTTTTTCTAAATTATGAAAAATTGAAAGTTTTCTATGTACTGCTGCAGCTTCATCAATACGTATTTCTTTAAAATAAGGCGTTCCTTAACTCTTTTATTCTGTTCTTGACATTCTCTGATTGGTTAGTGACAAAATTCAAAAACAAATTTAAACATGATTAAGGGTCCTTTTTATGTAATTAATACTTAATATGATTATGGCTCAGTAGAATCAATGAGAATTATCAATAAGAATGTTACTGATTCAAATGTAATATTTCAAATATATTTTCAAAAATGTAAGTAAAAAATAAAAAATTTTTGTTTTTTTTTAATCTTTACTGTGATGTGCTCCCATAAGTACATTGGGTTGATTTTTAAAATATGCTGAAAATAAAACTCCTAAAACCTAAATAATTTGTATTTGGATTCACGGACAAGTTCTAACAAAGACGTCAGCAGATGCCAATTGAGTTTTGGGTTGCGACTTCGTGCAATTGCAGTGGTGACAGATACTAACAAATTTCTAAAATATTAGATTTAAATTCTAAATTTTAGAATTTAAAAATGAAATTTACTAAACTTAAATTGAAAATATGACCTTAGAACTTGTGACGAGCAGGATAAACTGACGAGAGACAGTTCCAATCAAACAGCATCCAATTTTTCGTCAACGGCTGCGTATTTACCTCTAACAGGTCTTATTAATATCCATCTACGTTATCATCACGCGAAATCTCGTTCCAAAACTCAACAAATAAAATTTCTACTGAAGTATTATACTCAATACTTAGGTTTCACTAGAGTTGGAAGCTTACGACGTTTTTGGTACCAACCCCAACGTATTTACAATTCAGTTTCTTGAAAACCAAAACAGCAAAAATAAATGCGTTGTCTTGAATCGAGATTAGGCTTTTATGACAGACAAGTCAGCTGTCTTTAATATTATATTATGCTATATTGTAGCAGCTATAATGGCAACCGTGACGTCACAACAGTTCTCATTTTCTCATGCTCAGTTTGATATGTTCAAATCAAACAGTCAAAGCGTTTCATAAGCTCCCAAGTCAAACGCTACCTTAGTAGATGACTATAAATCCAATCGCTAAATATCATTCATTCAAATAATGTTCTTAAATTGGAAAATTTTAATAAAAATACTTTACACTTAGAGACGTTTTTTCAATGCTTGCTAAACAAAAATTTACTTGTCCTTTCCATTGATTGGTTAATCACCTATTAAAGAGGCGCCCATAAATCATGTTACGCAATTTTGAACATCTTTTGCCACCCATATCAGATTTAAATATACAAATATTAAGCACCTTCTAAGATTACGTCACACATCCTTGCACTCTCTGCCTTCATCCTAAACTAGTGGTCAGAAAACCGTGGCTCTTAGAACCCTTGAATGCAGCTTAGCCACAAATGATCAAGTACGAGCACAGATCAGGTTTTCAAAATTTTTAGGAAATTTGGCTCTCAAAAAAACTCTCAATCGTACTGTTGATGTTTGCCTCCGTTGTCTAATGAGTTTGCCAACCACTGTCCTAAACCAAGTGGTTCAAATTAAAAAAAATCTGTTTAGATTTTATAAATAATTATTCTATAATAAAAAAACATTTAAGAAAACATCGTCACTTTTTTGTTTCAACCAGCAGTGTGGTGTCAAGCTTAAATTGTTCGGCAACAAAGCGGAAAATTGCAGTTCAATGTCTGGTCGCACTGACTACCCTGCTGTGATCTAGAAGCCCAAGTTTGATCTGTGAGTTATGTATCTAACAAAGTTGGCACCCGACTAGAATATTATTCAAGCGATCACAGAACCAAGAGTGCCTAGTGTAAAACTTGGTACATTAATGATACAGAACACATCAAAAGATCTCAAAGAAGTTAAAGAAGACTTTTATTTCACAAACCAGAAAATATTTTAAATTATAAGTGTAGCTTCCCAAAATATTATGTTTCTATATGTAGTAAACGTCTTTTTGAAAACCCTTTCCCTGACCCTCCAGCATCACAAATCATCATTCAAGTCTGAACCACGTCACCCTGCATGCATAATATAATTTATGGACCCTAAATATAAGCGGAGTTTAAGCAGGCATTTAAAAAAAGGCCCTTCAAGTGTTAAAGCAAACGAGCATAAGATCACTTTCAAGTCGTTGCACGATTTTAAAAAATTTGATTTTTTGTCTTTCGTCTAACATGTTTGTAGTTCAAAATGACCATTATTTTATTATTTATTGTCGATGTTTTCGTGTGACCGCTATTTCTGTTTTTCAAAGGGTTCTAGGAAATTGAAATATCTTAGCCCCTATTTTTATTATATCAACGTCAGATTAAAAGCAATTTGTTAACTACTTTTAGCCTCATATTGACAAAAGCTAAGATATTTCAACTTCGGAAAACCATTTAAATTAAAATGCTGCATCTTGGCAAAGAAACATAGCAGTCAAAAACAAGACAATAACTAAATCAAATAATGCTTATTTAATCTATCGAATTGTTAGACTGATGATACATAAAAAATAAATTTTTATAAATAGTTAAGGACCACTTGATATGGAATTAGTGACCCAAATATATGAGATGGTGTTACTACACAATAATAAAATAAATTAATAAGAACTGTAAGTTGTAATGCATTCAAAAATGTAATAAAAAACATTTACAGACAGTCAAGACATGAATTTAAAAACGGTTTAGGACATTTAGGGACGCAATTTTTGCGTTTTGCATTGGTGCTTTTTTCAATACAAAAATTGTAATGATGAGTTTATGCAAGACGTAATAAACCCACCAATAGCATCCTTAGTAAGTTCGGTTTAGGTCGAGTCACATTAAGTTAATTAAACAACATTTTAAACAAAGTCTATACAGATCTGCCTATATGGGTCTGCATGAAATTTTCAGTCGTGTCTAAAATAAAAGATGCACGGGTGGAATAAATAATAAAAATAAGTATTTTTTACAAGATAACTTGAGGTAAGCGTTTTACTTTTATTATTTGAAGTATTTCTTAGAATATTAATATTATTTTGATATCTGTAACAAGTTAACTTGGTTACTCAGAAATATTCGACACAAATGCTACCCTACAATAAATTAAAGAACCTAGTAATTTCTGACAATTTGTGGAAACTGCTTCGACTTGTCGTATTCTAAATTTTGGTAGCCTGCAATTTGTAGATTGAATTTTTGAGAAATGCAAACTAAGTTTATTTACAAAAATAGTAATTAAATAAAATTTGAATTTACAATGAAATATATAAAATTAATAATTACATAGACAAGGTCAGTCGTAAAAAGTTATAAGCTTGTGTGTTTATTATACAAACAAATATAATATATATATACAATATATATAATAATTAAAAAGTGAAACAGTGAAAGTCAATTTAAGAATTTTAAGGAACAGAAGCTGGTTTTAATTTTATTTTATTCATATGAAAGGATAATAAATTGTATTAAAACATCGAATAGTTTACTGTGTATGCAATAAAAATTTAAGAAGCAAAAATAAAAACTACAACTCAAGATAACGCATTGTACTTACCGCAATGTTTAGATCCAAAAGCTAGCTTTTTCATACCTTCTTGAACCTCAACTAAATCTTGAGTGCTTGCTTGTAATGTGTCTGATACAAACTCATCAGAAGTATCTTTTGTTGGATCTAATACGATAAAACAATACTAAATAGCTAAATAAAATATAACTGTGAATTTACATAAAAATGTGCAATATAAATTAAAACAATCATTCGCATTCCAAATTAAACGAGGCACATTTAGATAAAAAAGTAATTATTTTACATACCTATAGGTTGATCAGAAGTTATTGTTTCAGTACCGGTGTAGGTGTCACCTTCCCGCGACATAAAGGACAATTCGTTTGCCTGACAAATTAGACTGACACGATAGAAATAGTTTTTCCAAAAATTCTCTTCACTGATTCTAATTACAAAAAAGAATTAGCATCAAATTTTTAAATCAAGTTTCACACTTACATTTTAGGCACAAGATCAAAGCGCATTTTTTCCAAGGAAGGATCCTGTTCCATAATAGCCATAGCAACAGGATATGAAACATCATAGTCAAATTGAAAATCAACACCAGCTGGAGGGCTACGTACAAAGTTCCTTTTATCAGTCGACAAACTGAGACATTCCTCCTTCAATGCTTCTTCATTTGCGCATCCAGCCCAAGGAGGAAGAGCACTTGCAGCAGTTCCTTGCTGAGATTTCAAAAATGCCTCTTGTTCCTTATTAAATTCACCCAAAATACTCTGTTAAAACAAAAAGTAAGAACATCCAAAATATTTGTTAGAAAAATTAAACTTACATTTTCTTCAACTGTTTTTTTAATTTTAGCACCAGCTTCAGTAACAGTTTTTCCTGCTTTATTAACAGCAGAATATAAGAAGCTTCCAAATGATTTAGCTCCAGCTAAAGCTTTACTTTGAACTAGGAATGAAAGCAGTTAATATTTTTGTTACACATTACAAGTGAAAATATTACTTTTACCATTTCCAAATTGACTATCTTTTTCTTCGGTTGGTGTTTCAGGAATTGACTGAGGGGCAGAATCGGCTCCTCCGGTGGCACTAAAGAAATAAACCCTTTACAATAAAATTATTACCATATTTGCTCATTTTTAGATGTAGTAGAAATCTAATATAAGTTTTAACAAATCTAACAATTAAATCTTATCTTAAAATTTACAACCGAGTTACACTACACTGCAGTATTAAGACAAAATATCGGTAGCTCAAAATATTTGTCATTTACTGACCACAGTAATTCTGTGATAATGAAATGGGTGATACTTGATAAAAAAACCAATTACCTCGAATTATCATCATCGTCTCTTGGTTTTTTTTCAGTTACAATTGGAACATCTGTTTCTTCCGTTAAAGGTTCTTGTTCAGGTTGTCCTAAATCAGCTTCACCTTCTCCTTTTTTAAATTTGGGAATATTAGAGCCTATCCAACCACCAATACCCCCAATTTGGCTCTTTACATTTGTAAATACATCTAATTTGGATTGTTTTGTAGGACTGAAAAAAAATTTACATTGGAAATCAATTAAACATATGGGATAGTAACTTAATTTGCACATATTTCCACTCAGATTAAAATCTAGAGCTCAATTATTAGAAATTGTTGACCCTCAAAAGTAAAACCCTTTATTTACTACAAACTTAAATACTAAAATATTCCCGTAATATGTTTTATGTACGGAAGCATGCATTAATTACGTAAGAATAATTTTTACATTTCGGATCCACCCTGTATAAAAGTACACAAGATTTTGCTAACCCCAGCTCTTTTTAAGTAAGGATATTTGGAAAATTTTTATCATTCTCCCCCTCCCCAAGTCTAGAAATATTTATCCTATATTTAATTTCCTTATCTTTATTCATCAATTTGTATAATATGGGGCAAGAACCGCGATATATTCTGCATTATCTTTAATACTCTTGACTGATGACCACATATTTTATATATGGGTAGGGTTGCTAACCATCCTACTTTGGCATTGAGTATCCTACGTCCTGCTTGATAACAAATGCGACACAAATTTATCTTACGTGAAAAAAATTCAATTTGTTTTTCAATTTTAAAATTAATTTTTTAATATTTTTATGTGTACCTTCTCCTCCGTTAAGCTTTGGTTTTCAAGCAACTGCACTAGCGGCACTGCATAACCTTGTATAACTGCTTTAATGCAATATCTGTTATGTGGCTTGCTAGACGATGCAATTCAAATGCAGTACAGCCCATTACGTATGCAATGCTTTAGGGATAGTCCATTAATTATGTAAAGAATTCAGGGGATGGGGGTATTGGTAAACCCCTTTCATATTTTTTCCAACTTACTTTTTGCATACTAATCCATTAAACCTTAAAAAATTTTAATTCATATACTGAAAACTAAAAAAGAAAAAAGAAACAGATACAAACTGAATATATTAAATCCTGGGGGTGCGAGCGGTACAGGGGGTTACAAATTCCAATTCCTATGTAAAGACAAAGGGGGTTTACTAAAACCTGACAAACAAGGTCGAGTTAAATTTCAAAAATCGTCCTTATGTAATATTAATGAACGCTCCCTTATGATCATACCGACTCTAGGAATTTTGTTCGACAGGTTTTATTCGATTAGCAGTTATTCGATTGCTTTTGTTAGATTTAACAGTTATTCGAATGAGCATTTGTTCGACTTGGAATTTTATTCAAACCACATTTGTTCGACTTAATATTTATTCGAATGAGCATTTATTCGACACACCTTTGTTCGACTTAAGATTTATTCGACATAGACAATGTTATGAACCATACTTTTATTCTATAAACTCCTTTTCTTTGTATTGTGTTGTTACAGACTTAAATACCTACCTGTTTAATGTGATCTAAAGTATCGATATTTTACTCTTTTTATTTACCTAGTATGTAGAACCCTCATTGCGATATTTTTAAATATTTAGAAAAGTTAGTACATTGAAATTTTCGGACAAGGTATAGGTAGGTATGTAATCGTGTTTTATTTTTATGATGATTAAAAGAAAGATTATTACTTTTATCCAAATTTAGAAAAACCATCTGTTAAGACTTTTTTGTACCTTTTGTTACCTTCAAAAATTGAATTTCCTAAATTTGCAAAATTGAATTTCCTGAGCTCATTTATTTAATTAAGTTTATAAATCCTTGAAGAGGTATTTACATCAGTACCAAAATCTTAAAAGCTAAATTCAAGAAAACAAAAAATCATTACATAATAAATAAATTACCATTGTACAAGTACTTATAATTTTAAACAATGTATGACATTAAAATTTAAAATATAATCAAACAAATAATGTACTATGTTTATGCACTACGTTGTATAAAATTCCATTTCGAATAAATGTTGAGTCGAACAAATGCAAGACGAATAAAATTCCAAGTCGAACAAATGCTTATTCGAATAAATGTTGAGTCGCACAAATGTATGTCGAATAAAATTCCAAGTCGAACAAATGCTCATTCGAATAAATGTTACGTTGAACAAATGCTCGTTCGAATAAATGGAGAAATCAAACAAATGCAGTTGAATAACTGCTAATCGAACAAATGTTGTCGAACAAAATTCCGGATACAGATGATACCACTGATGCGTATGAATGGATTGGCGATTCCAATTTATAACTTTTAGTAGCCGTTCCGAATATTTATTTGTTGTTCGCAGTTATATTGTTATTAATTATTATAATAGTTATATTATCTTAAATGAATTTTACAATTTTTTAAATAGATAATCCTGGAATCTCGTCAATCCATCATGTGAGGTAGACAGATCATAATAAAATGATATGATATAGGTAAACCTAACTGCAACTTTCTTATGATCATCTCCGTGCTTCAAAGGGTACATGAAACAGTACTCACACAGCGAGTTTTTTCGTTTTTTCGCAATTTTTTCTAAGAGAAGGGCAAGTGCTCAGCACAGGACAGAAAAAGATGAAGAATGAAGAGGGTAACGGGAGACAAAGTTTTTCAAGTTTATTCAAAACAACTAAATATTAGAAAAGGTTTTCAACATTAATAGCATTTTAGCTAGTAAGAAAATCGAGTATGTACTCGTTTGCAAAAGCTTAAATTTGACGAATTGCAATTAGGTCAAATGTGAACTTACCAGCTAAAAATTCTCTGAATTAAAACTACATATTTTTATAGGGAATCAAACCTGGTACTTTTACCTTAACAATCGAGCACTCTACCATCGAATTAATTGCTTACTTTCTCAGACAACACGAGCATATTTTAAACAGTATGTAATAATTAAGAAGTTGCTCAAGTTTTAGCAAATCAAAAACCTCCCCCTCCAAACCAAAAATGGTCTCAAGAGTTTACTAATGTCTTCGGAGTAGAACCACCGAGATAGTCAGAATGAATTTCTTATTTCACACGGAATTCTTCCTTTCACGTACTAATTATGAAAATTTAAGTCGTAGTATAAGTTCACTCCTTAGCCCTACCCCTAGGTCCGCCATTGAATTCAAACAGCTATTAAATTTAGTCTTTCAAATTAAGTTCCGATGTTATGAATTTACGTGGCATACAAAGTAAGATTAGATACTGAAAAATTTTACAATAAAAACATATAATGGGTTTTACGATGCTGCAAACTTACTAATTTTATGATCCTTTGTATTCTGTTTTATCATTGATTAATTTTTGGAATACTCGGAAGCTATATTGATACGTCTGCACGAGTATTTAACTAAGTAAACTTAATTAGGACAGCAAACAGAAAATTTTAACATAGTTCAATGTTGGGCAGAGAGAAGGGCAATAGTAAGATTTACGAGTTAATGTTATATGATTAGAATTTTAAATATTATTTGAATGTTGTTAAATAATTTTTTTTAAACGAAAATATAACCTACAATTTTTGACAATTATGACCTTGGATGTAAAGTCATCGATATTATTTATTGATCAAATTTAATTAAAGATGCTGTTTGCAATAATAATTAATCTAAAAATGTAATAATTACAGATAAAAAAAAAGATTTTAAAGTTTTAAAGTTAAAATCAATATTAACTATGTCAATAAGTAGAAGACGGAAGAGTAGGCAGGACATTTTTGTTGAAAGAGGAATAAATATTGTAATAATTTACCTTAGATCTTTTTTTTCGGTGGTAGTTAAGACTGCGGTGTTATCTTCGGTGGGAGTGGGTACTTTTTCTTCTTGGTCGCCTTTAGCAGACCCCATCCAAGAGCTGACCTGGTTCGTTAAACCCGAAAACATTTTCGATGATTATAGAATAATAATCTGTAAAAGTTAATAACTGCGACACGATTATAATAATATTACATTCAAGTTTAAATAATTTGAGCATTCATATTGTACTACACTAGTATTATTTGCAATTTTATGTTGAATTTAGTACACAACTGCGAAGCACTAAATCTAAAGACCGTGCGCCAAGGACAACGGCAGTGGAAGTAAGTTTCGGCTCTACTTATAAACGCGCCATACTCAAAACAGCGGTACAATATCTACTTCTACTTGTAGCTTTTTAATTCAAACTATCTACCTAAATATCAACTCTAAATAATTAAAATCTTGGATAATAAAAATTTTATTACACAATGTTACAAGTTTACAATTTTTTAAGATATTAAAAACTGAAAAAGTAAGTAGGTCAAGCGCTTTTGAACAAAAAGGAATTCTCGACTGCGCGGAATTGGTATTGATCCAGAACAAAAACATGCCGATTTCGTATTAACTACTTTCAAGACAAATATTAAATACATTACACGATTACTAATTATTTTAAAACATTCATAAGTCAATGTGATAAATGAAAAATTTTAAACTCGGCATCCTCTCTGCTTAATCGATTTTCAATTACCAACAACGCATTCATTATTTCAAATCATGTTTTATTTATTACAGCTACATTATCCAATCTTCATAATCTAATTCGCCAGCCCCAGTTCAAGTTCTCGTCTATTCAATTTTACCCTTCAATTTTATTTTTTACAAATACGCATTTTCATCAAATATGAACAGTTAGTGTCGATTGCACCAACGTCATTTCATTTTTTTTTTCAATTGATATCTTTGAGTATCAAATCTATCCCGAAGAACAATAAGAAATTGACAAGTTCAGTCGGAGTCTCATCCAGTGATAAATCCCTTAACTTTCATCATTTTAATATTTTATTACTTCATGTAAAACTAAATAAATATTCCTCTCTCATTTTATAATTTCACTTAAGTTTCCCCTGAGATCTCCAGAGAATCATATCTTTTGAGTCTCTTCTCTCCCGGGATAAAACAACTCTCGGCCACTCTGGTAAGGTGTGACTTGAAGAAGAGGTATTTGTTGATATCGACTCCAGCACCCTGGCCTGGTTGCCTGTTGGAACGGCCCACCCACCCACCAAGAAGTGAAGTTTTTAACTTTTCTTGTTTGTTCCTTTTATGCGAGCACTAAATTTTCTAGAACCTTTAACCCACGGAATCACAATCTTGTCAAGGGATGTGATATACTAAACCGCTCTAGTTCTCTATGGGGTGAGATCTTCTGATTTAAAAGAAAATCACAGATTTTTACTGGGGCGTCAGAGACAAAATTTGATGTTGAGGATTGGTTTAAAAACTGAAATTAATTTAAGGAAAGGCCTTTGATATAGGTGAAGCTATGGAAATTAAATACATGAGGGGGAGGGGGTTCTGATATGGTTAAATTGGGGTTTGTAGTGATTTTAGATAAGCTTTACTTAACTTGTTATGAAAAACGCTTGCATATGCACTGGACGGCGGCGAGCAAGCGGGTTCCAAGTTGGTTTTGCACCGAGTTAACCTGATTGCAGTCGGCGGCGCCGAGTCGGTTGAAGTCAAGTCGTCGGCGCCGAATTGTGCCATCCCGGTGCATAACAGCGACATGCAGATATATTTGTTCTGAAAGCGCAAAAGGTTTCTATTTAATAATATCAACTACGGAGCTTACTCAAAAACCAGTAGCGGGAGAGTCCGCAGGATATGAAATACTCCCGGTTTCTCAGTAATTTCTGGATATGGAAATGAATAATACTTATCCATTGGGACGAATAAATTATAACACAGGGGCGCTAATGATCTAAGCTGCAATGTGCAATGCAAAAAAATTATTACATCAATATATCAACCCTTCAGGCAGTAATAGGCGCAGTAGTTAGAGCGATCAACTGCTGTGCTCCGGAGGGCAAATAAATTAGGTAGTTCACCAGATTTGTTGGGCTTTCTAAGCGGAACTTTTTTTAAACAAAATTTTTTGGTTCGTAATACTTGGCTTTGTTGGAGTACAATCTATTTATTTTTAAATTTGGTACTGCCATTTTTGTCTATTTATTATTTATCCCTCATAGTTGCCGGTTTATTTCTTCTGCTTTCTTCTTGTGGAAATTTGTAATTATTTCTTCTGATTTCATTTTTTACTCTTAAAGTTTGGATGTTCACCCTCATCAAAATGTGACTCACAGAATCTTCTAAATTTATTTCTCCCGGGTATATCCCTCAGTCATTATTATTATTATTGCTTCGTGGCGTTATCAGTCTTATCTTGTATTCTAGTCAAAAATAAAAAAAATTCCATCAATGTACCCAGCGTGAGCCTTCGTTTCAATTCCTGTCGAAATATTTGTGTTTTAAATTGAAAGAAAACCCCTCATTTTTTAAGAAATGCTTGTTTTTTATTTTGTCAACTCATCTGAAGATTTTGTCAACTCATCGGTGGATTTTATCAACTTTATATAATTTTCAAAAATATTGACAGGCTCCCCTCCCATCATGGAAATATCTACTCATTGATAATGTTACAGGATTCTAGGTAAATTAAATGGTTCTGCCGAAATAAGAATTATATCCAAAAAATAATTAAATTATATTTAATCAAAAACAAATTTTAAATTAAGAACATTTTTAAATTTTCCCGCTTAGAAGCCGGATGCTCGTTAAAAACAAAGTGGGTGCATTTCGACGAATGAAAAAACAATTGCGTCAAATGTTAGGTGGTTATGGGAAAAACAGTTAGTTATTTTTTATTCAGTTTGGTGATTGACGTTAGATCATTAATTACCTTTCTTTTACCTTTATTTTTTTATTAAAATTAAAATCAAATTTTACGAACCATCCAAGGGGATCTACAGATGCTGTAAACATGGTAAGCATTAAAAAAACTTTGTAGTTATACGCAATAACGTAATATTTCTTTAAAAATAGTTAAACGATGTTTTTGATCTTTTTAGAATGACGATAATTCTGATGGTGTAAGTACCAATGGTAATACACCTCCAGAGTACAACATTACCCAAACTCCAGATGAAGGCATTGTCAATAATCAAAATTCGAAAAATGAAAAAATTGTGAATGAATATGAAGATGCTCCCAATGAAGGAGAGCCGTCTCCTACGTCATCTTGTCAACATTTTGATTTTAGCGAACAAGAACTTATAAACAATGTTGAAAATTTACAAACACTGCGAAATCAGTTAAATAACTACAGTAATAATACTAATTATAAAAACGCAGCCATTCTTTACCAAGCCTCCCTAATTGCTGATACGGATTCCGACGACACAACGGACAACGACAGCATCATCATGAATGTCAGGAATTCAGAAAATGACTCGACAATTGAAGATGATGCAACTCCTCCTCCATCACCACGCTGCTGAATACAGAAAAATAAAAAAAAATTATTCTGATTTGTAACTATTATTTGCATATCTACAAAATTATCTACAAAATTTTTAAATGAATTAATAAACTAATTACTATCTGTGTCTTATTGTTATTTGTTCGTTCGTTCGTTCGTTCGTCTATTTGATTATTAGCTTGCTTGTTGTCTCCTTGGTTTGTTTACTTATCAGTTTGTTCATCGGTTCGTTAGTTTTATTGTCTCTTAATTTTTTTGTTGGTTAAACGTTGATTTGATTATTTGTTAGTGCGTTCGTTGGTTTGTTTGCTCGTTGATTTAAACATGGACATCCAAAATGAAAGATAGTAAAAGATCACCTTGACAACCGGTTAAGTAAACAACCTCGGCTGCGTTTCATAGCTACCATTTCATTAAAATACGAGATTTCCACAGAATTAATGCTTTTTGAATTACATTTGACGCTTTCCGAATTTTATTTATTTATTATTTTCTCAATTACTGTTGGAAAAAATATGACAACAATCTCGTTGATTAGATTCTCGTTGAAATGCGCAAGCGTGAACTGGCTACAGTTTGAAAAGTTAGTGACTTTAGTTTTTTTTACAGAATAAGTTGCTTGGTTTTAAATTCTTAACGGTTTTTTATACTTCTAGGTATATTAATCATGCAGGTTGGCAGCGGTGTTTATATTCATAAGCAATTTTCTTCAGCCGAATTTGCTATTGTTGTCCAAGGGAAGGTGGTCAGATGAAAGTTTTTACTCTCCCGTAGTTTAGATAAATCCTATACCTCAAACTTGACTAAAATAATTTAATTTTTATAACCCAAAAAAATCAAAAATATGGGTTATCGATGTCTCGCAATCCTTTATTTTTTGTTTTTTTTTTTTTTTTAATATTTGTATACTTATAACTAATTTTTTATTGGCATCTAAGAATGCTGATTAGTAATTGGAACAGGATATGATAATTTTTATAATCACATTATTAGCATTTATGAATGCTGGTTTAGAATCAAACAGATTTCATGATGTAGGTATATATTTTATAATCAAACTTCTAAAGAAGCATAACATGATATTAATATACATAACGTAGAATAACTTCTAAAATGAAGAGCATAATTGAATTGCTTCTTGTGGAGACCATCAGATAACCTATAGCTATTCCATTCAAGTTGTATATATAAAGCACTTTTGCAAAACTCTATAGTGAGTTGTAAGTTTAATAAACATATTTGTATTAATATAGTATATTTGATTATTATATGAAAAAGCAATCTACAAAAACGTTCTAAACTTACTTAGCTATCTATTAGTTATAAAGACAAATTTGCGTGATCATTAAAATATAAATAACAATTAATACACATCAAAATTGGTTAATTGGTGTAATATGGGTTGTATAACTGACAGGGATGTCGTCACGAAAAATTTGTTTCGTCTTTCTTGAGGAATTTATAGAAAATTATAGAAATTCTTTTGGCATTTGAAGAAATGTAGCAATGTAATTGTGTTTTATAAATTCATTAAAACACAATTTTTGTCTTGGCCGCTCCTTTGAATAAATTGATAGGTTATGTTTGTAGCGGGAAATGCATACTTATTTGCACAGCGGATTATTACGTTTATATCGAGTTTAGTGAGAAAACATTAATTTCGGCTATATTTACTATAGAATATTTTATTTACGAAGAGAACCCCTTAAGTGTAACTTTAGGTTTGGGGCAATAAGAAACCGTTTATGAGAAAAAAAACGTTTAAAAATGTGAATTGGAGGTCCCCAGGTTCGATTCCCGGCAGGAATTTTTTTTTTCAATTTTTTTTTTATATTATCTTCTCGATATAAAACAACTAAAGTATTTTAAGGGTTGAAATAAAGTATTTAAAGTAAATAAATTACAAACCCGTGCAATAAATTGTTTTATTGTTCATTTAACCTGCATATTTTTTAATAACTGAAATTAAAATTTATATAAAGTAGAATATTTTGCTCACGAGGTTCAGGAAGAGACTGTCAGCAGCAAAATGGATTGGCTGTGGAAAGCGGTTACAAAAATATTGTCTAAAACTAGGTCTGATTGTTAGGAATTTAAAACCCTCCAGTTGGAGTACAAGAAGATTATTTGCCAAAACAACCCGAAGAAATAACAAAGAAATTTTAGGTATTTTTAGTAGGGGAAATTTTATTTAATAAATAAAAATTAAATGATTAAATTTTTAGTAATTTTAGTAGGGGAAGACCCCAAAAGCGATGACTCGATAATATAAAAAGGGTGGCAGGTTGGGAGTGGTTGAGGAAGGGAGGAATTGGAAGAGGCTCATATCCAGGAGTGGATAGTTACAGGCTGACAAAAGAAGAAGAAGAAGAAGAAGAATTAAGATTAAACAATTGAATTATTTAAGTAAATTTTCAAAATGACCACCCCCATTTTCAATACACAGTCGTGATCTCTTACGATCCATTTTTCAGGATATGCTTCATTAAAACAAATTTTTAAATCTTTTGAAACGATCACGACTATGTATCGAAAATGAGGGTGGTCATTTTGAACATTTACATGTAATTTAACTTTAATTAATAAAGTAATTTTTCGAAATTTTCAATAAAAATAAAAATCTTGTGAATTTAATTTACCGTTTTGTAGCTGCCTTGTTTATTATTTTCTGATTTTCTGTGGAATGGATTGGTTTTTCAAGAAATTTTACTAGACAAAAGTTGTAGTCCGTTAAATTTCCTATCCGGAATGGGGCGTCAGATTTTTTGTAAAATATTCCTTTTAAAAGATACAGGGTCTTGAAAAAACCACTAAATTTAATAGTTCAAATTTTTCAACATTTTCTTACTTACTTTAATTCATAACTCGAAAGCCGTTGATTTTAGACAATCAAAGGTTTAAATCTAGTTTGTAGATTAATTCACGCTCTTTAAAATATCACTAAACCATTTTTATTTAAAAATTAATAGTTTCGGGGCTATGGCCATGTGAAGATGGAAATTTAAAAAATGTTTTAAAAAGGCTAACTCTCGAGGTTTTGAATTTAGAAAAAAAATTGTTAAACATGCATCTTAGAAAAGTGTCTTCTATCACAGCCTAAGTTCAGAAAAAATTGAGCTTTTTTGAGAATAACGAATTTCAATTTTTCAGAAAAGTTGCAATATTTCGATTTTTTTTAGAATATTTTAGATTTTTAGCACTCGTACAAAATTGTTCCTTCCTATTTCTTGATTTACCAACAATACCAACAAAAGGATGGGTATAATCGGGCGACAGAACTTTTTTGAGGTGAAAAAAATGCTGCTTCATTTGGTGTATAAACATCAAAATATTTCAGTAAATAAACAAAAATGAGCGAAACCGTAGGCCGAGCAAAAATATTTTAAAATGCCTAAAATAAAATTTGCAACATTTTAAGAAACTAGGAAGGTATTTTTTTTAAAAACGACAATCACTTGACCTCAACTGTTGGTTTCATAATACACTATATTATTTTTTATAAATAGAGATAAAATTTATATAAATTCATTTCCTAATGGTTTTTATTTTGGTAAATAAATAAACAAGTTGTTTATGAAACGAAAACTAATTTTTTAATTTGTTTACAACAGATGAATAAATAGAGTTTAAAACTTTTTCGAAAACTATCACACATAGTTTAGAAAACATTTAATTTTCACTTTGTTTAATATCACTTTTTCGTAAAACGTCACTTTATACACCTCAAATGGACTCGAAAGGTATGTAACAAATTCTTCTAATTAATATAACTGGCACATGTGGTAAATAAATAATTAGTATCATTATTATTGGGCAACAAATCAAAATACTTGTCGCAAATGAATATAACAACCACAGTGGAAGAAATGAAGTTAATTGATGAAAAAGCATCCTCTCGCCATTTTTCACCATCTCCACCTGCAACAAGAGCATAATTAGTGTCACATTGAGAAATCAATCAAATTAACACTTACACGTACTTACAACATGAAAATAATTTTTTGAAATTGACCTATTGTTACGCGAATCATATTGGAGCAAAGTCGTACAAAAACAAAAGCATCTTGGAAGTGAAACAATGACTATAGCAAACTTAAAATTAAAAGACTTGATATGCTCCTTTCTTTTTGAATTAACACATAAATTTACTTACATAATCCAAAAGTAGGTTTCACTTTCTTTTTCTTGAGCTGGATTCAAAGAGCACCGTTTCTTTTGTTGAGACAATTGAAGTGCACCAATTTTTGTGTGAAACTGTTCCATTAAGCTGTTCAAAAAATTTAGAGCCATGTTTTGAAAATTTTGAATTACTTATTAAAATTAACTGAGTTTATAGTTAGCAGTAATTAATATTACTGAATGCCCACTCGTACATGATGTATTAATATCCATGTATATCTATATTACAAATACAAAGTACAAGTAGTGTCAATACAATTTATTGAGAATTTTGTTTTGAAACGAACATTGTTCAAAAATTAAAACCTCGATTACCTTAACTATTATTCAAAATAAACACTTGGAACAACCTTTTTGAGATAATGCACCAAAATACTTAAACCTTGCTATTTTCAAATTATTGTTTGTAAATATTGCTAACTTTTGTTTATCACAGGGACATTGAATAAGTGAAACTTGTTTGAAAATGAATTGTATGGACATGGAACGGTTTCTTTCAAGGCTACATAAATAATTTAACTTTCTCTTAAATATTTTAAAAATATAAGTGAACCTTGAATTGTTTTCTAATTAGATTGATAATAAATTAATATTTTATTGATTTCGGAAGTTGTTTGTAGCATAAAGCTTTATTTACGTCACAAATTGATGTTTCTCGCAAAATCTAATTAAATTTGGCGACGCTTGTTTTGCAAAAATTCTCAAAAGTTTAACAATATTACAGTACCTAATAATATAAAAAGTATTGTTTAATATATTATATAAATATATTATTCCCTATCTGATAAAAAATTGATATATACATAACATACATAAAACATAACAATTAAAATCAAATGCAATAGTAAAAATTTAATTGTTGGTTATAACAATATATTGATATAATCTGAAGGTATAATTTAAAACAAAATTATTTTGTACGATAATCATCTAATAATAGAATTTTAATATATTCTAAGTATTATTATTGCTATAATGGTATCTAATCATAACCGTAAATAATATAAAAAGCCAGGAAGCTGCTCCTCCTCCTTCTATTACGAACCTCCAAAAAAGACGCTCTGATTGGTTGACTATTTTTATATATTATATAAAGGCGAGTTATTCACGGATAAGACCCCCCCCCCAGCCCAAGAGAACGTCAAACCAAGAAGGCCTTCTACGCAGACGATACCACGTTCTACACCAGCCCCTTTCGCCCCCCCCCCCCGTATACATAATATCATTGTGAAATCTGGAATTCCTCAAGGTTCCCATCTTGGGCCGTTGCTGTTCATTTTGTACATCAACACCATTAAATCAGTGTTTAAGAACTGTCAATTTTTATTGTTTGCTGATGACCTCAAGATTTTCAAGGCTGTGAAGACTGTTCAAGACTGCAACCTTATTTCTGATGAGCTCCGCTCTTTCGAATCATGGAGCAGTGCTAATTACTTGAATTTGAATATTTCAAAATGCAAATTTCTACGTTTTTCAAGACAGAGCACTCTTACAGTCTCTAAGGAAGTGAAATTGATACAGTCTCGAGTTTTAAAGATTTAGGCGTTATTATGGAATCTAATTTCAGCTTTTCAACTCATATCGATAGTATAATTAACAAGAGTAACAGCATGTTGGGATTTATCTTAAGGAATGCTCAAGAATTTTCAAGTCTAAAGTTTTGAACTTGTTGTTCGCCGCATACGTTAGGTCACATTTAGTGACCACCAGTTGCAAGATTTCAGAATCTTGCTAATAAGGGTGATACCGACTTTTTCGCCAGCTCCTTGGTGCGATTCAAATCGCAGCTGAGACTGATGTCTACACATTAGGAATTGCTGTTTTTTGTATATTTTGTAATATGTATTTTTGTATGTCATAGTTGAAAGGATAATTTCCGTAAAATAAATACTATTATTATCATGGTCCGACTTCAAAATGCCCTTAACAACCTCGAGAAATGGTTCTGCACCCGGCGGATTGGAGTCAACCCGTCCAAAAGTACGGCAACCTATTTCTCAAGGACGAACAAAACCCCCACCGGAAGAAGTCGGTCCTGAAAATAGAGCAACTTTCAAGGACACAGCTCACTATGTATGGTACCGTGATCCCATGGCCAGACACCTCCAAATATCTGGGGGTGATCCTGGACAAGGGTCTCAGGTGGGGCCACCATACAAAAAGCGCCAATAGTAAGGCCAGGGGAGCCATGACATCACTCTACCCCTTTCTCTGCAAAAACAGTCACCTCTCCCCCCACAATCGCCTGATGATCTATAAAATGATCATCAGGCCTATCATGACGTACGCCTCCACCGTCTGGGGCTACGCTGATAAATTCCATCTTCAACGCAAGGTTGCAGGAAGACTCTTCCACGGAGTCTGTCGAAGAATTCATCCGCCTCGCGGCGGCAGAATTCTACGACAACCTGGGATCCTCGGACAACCCTATAATCCGAGAGCTCGGTAATTACCAGCTCGAGGATTATCTGCAGTACAAGAGACCCAGGGCCATCCTGCAACCCAGGGTATATTAATCCTCCCCCCTTTTCTTCCTCCCGACCATTCATCCTACTCCATTCGCTCGTGATGCGAACCTAACTGGTGTAGAAACGTTGAATCACCCGGTGCTTTACTCAGCATGCCCGGTCTTCCCCCGAGCCAAACGGGAGCATAAGTGTTTTCTATGTTGTTCGCTCGATGTGGCTTGTTTTTTCGTTGTCGTTCGCACGCTTGGCGTGCAAATCGTTGTCTCAATGTTGGTCGTGTCAATGTCGTACTCGCTTATGGATATAGTGCTTTTCTCGATGTCGTTCGTGTGTGTTGTTGTTGTGTCTTAATTGTTTGACCGTTTTGTAAATTTGTATATTTTTTCTTTTAATAAAACCGACGAGCGCTTCTAACAAGGTGCCATAGTAGAGCTGGCCTAACCCGCCTTACAGTACTAAAAGAGACTAGCAAAGTGCTATCTCCATAGGGGGGCAAACCCCCAATCCACCCGCTATAGCCATAACCCTTATAAAGGCCTTCCCGATGAGAGAGAAGAGAGCCCATTTGCTCATAGTGCAAATCGGGCTCGGCGCTCTCAATAGCCATGTTAGATTAGGCTAGGCGGATAAGACCGTTTCTCGCATCTTGCTCTCCAGTCCAGTCTCCGTCCTGGAGCCCTCTGTTACCTCTTACGCCCACGTTTTTTCTGGTCTTCCCCGCTTTCTCCTAAAACTTGTAGTCAAGTTCCACATTTTCTTCGACCATCTAATTTATCCTATTCGCTGCATGTGTCCGAACCACCTCAATCTTTTCCAGTAGCTTGTGTCCATTATTGAATCTTCTACGTCCATTCGATGCCAAATATCGTCGTTCCGGACATGTTCTAATCTGCCGGATTTAAACGCTATTCTCAAAAGAGGTCAAAAAATTTGATATATTTGCTAATATTAGTAAATATCTCGATTAGTATTAATTTTAGAGCTAAATACATGGTAAACAAAATTAAAGAAGAGTAGGTACTCTATTAAAAACGTTCTGTATGTTTTTTCCGTACGACTACCTGTTTTGAAGTTATAGTTGTCGTAAGCCCAAAAGCTGAATATTCTATTCTGCACACTTGATAAGTAAAGTACTCGGCCCGCTTTTTTAAAGTGATCTCCCTAATAGGCCTAATCCACTATGCCATCAACTTAGCTAACTTCAAGTTTCTTTCGAAGTTGTCGGCTCATCAAAGTTTTTTCGCATATTTGATGTTACTGGTTGTTCAATATAACCCTCAATATCACGAATCCCTTTAACATCTGCCTTATATTCCGGATCTGGTTCATAATCTTCAGAATATTTTATTGATTGCTCTATATCTCCTCGTAGTCTTCGTCGTCTAATTCACCACTTTCAAAGTATTCGAACAAGATTTGCCCTGGCCAATACCAATTACAATGAGAGACGGATCGAAGAGAACTTTTTTAGGGGGGGGGAGGGTTCGATAAAATACAAAAACGTATATGAACAAAAATGTAGAGAATGAAATTTAGAAGAAAAACATTCCCATTCATATTTTTATTTTGTTGCATCGTTTCCGAGATATAGATGACAATAATTTTTGCTTTTTACAGAGTCATGTTAAAGTCGCTATCAGTCAGAAATGTCACGACAAAATAGAAAAATGTATAGAAACAAAATTGAAGGCAATGAAATTTGCAGCAAAACATGTCTAAAGAGTTTTGCTGTAAAATCGATTTTTATATGACAAAAAAGGTCTTCAAACGGTACAATTTACATTGCTAACATAGGAGTGTACGAATACTTTTTACGGGCACTGTATGTAAGTAATATGCTAATAATTTCTTTTTGTGTTATTAAAAGTGAATAAAAGTTTAAAATTAATTATTTTTTAAATTTTTCTCTGGCTTAGTAGACATCTGTTGCAAAATAAAGCGCGTCACTGTGACCGCACAATAGTTATAGTGTGACAGTTATCTGACGTTAGCGATTAAGGGTTAACCTTAACTATTTCGAAAAGTGAAATAGTCTCATCAGAACACCCTGTTTACAATAATTTAATAATAATTATTATTGCAATTAATACTTTTTAATTAATTAAATATGCGGAGCCAACAGTTTTAGAAGTACTGATTTCTTGTTTAAATGTGGCCTGTTCTAAAGTAAAGGAGCTTTTTCATAAAAACTGTTAAACCCAATAGAAAAACCAGCAATAAATAATAAAACAAATTCAAAAAATTGAATTCCAATTGAAATAATAAAGTATTATGATTTTTAGATGTTTATATTTTGGCAAAGTAAATTTTCTAACCTTGTTTAAGTGAAGGTGTAGGTGAACAGCTCTAAAATTCTAAATACCACAGTTCGTGACTCCATTTTTCATGAATGGTGAACTAATTGTTGAGGTAGTGGTCGTTATTCGAAATTGCTTTTTTATTAATAAAAGCTCTGATAGTGTAATAGTGTAATTCTAGCAGAATGAGTGAAAACCATTGTGACAATAATGCAGGACAAACGACAGTGAATGTGACTCAATTTTCCACAATGGGAAATTTGTTTGTCAAAGAAGATGCAAAGGGGCAAGATAACCAAAGGGTAACATCTCTTGCTAGCGAAAATGGTTGTGAACGGTTGCGTTCGCCCCCGAGTATTTTAAAGCCTGATCAAGACTATAATTTTAAATTTTTTGAAAAGGTTATTTTTGTATTCAAAGTGGTTCCACCATATTTTGCTTACCGATCTCTTTATTTTAGGTGACAAACCAAGTTTCGTTACAAACCGATGTAGAAGAATCGCCAGTTTTAGATTCCGAAAAGGTTATTTTAAATGCGTTTTTGAACGAAGTTAGAAATGCTAAACCGATTCCACTCAAAAATTGGTCAGCTCTACAACATTACATTTATTTTATTTATCGACATGTTATATCTACTAAACCTTGTAATAGTAATGAAATTTTTCCCAATGTTATTACAAGGAAGATTAGGGAATTGGTCGAAAGGTAAGTTTATGTTATTATATTGAGGTTAGGTTGTTTCAATCGAATTTGTTTTAGTTTACTACAAGAAGATGTTACTCAACTTTGTATTAGATTAGTTACACTCGTCAGGGAATATGCCATTGTAACTCGAGGCCATTTTAATAGTTTACAACATCCAAAAGTAACTGGCTACCTCGTCAGTAAGTACTTGCGCTTTTTATCAAATTTAAACATTTCGTCTCAATTTATTTAATTTTAGGTTTAATGTCGTATTACAGTGCCTTTTGCTCTGCTGCCAGTAAGTTAGCTCCCTTGTTACCCGAATTTGATTTTATTATAATGGAACGATTTAACGTTAATTGGCTTTGTTTAAATAAAAGTATTTTTTATCACTACGTCTACATGAGTCCAAGTGTTCAAGCCAAAATTCCAGCATTCACTAAGGTATGTCTGATACCATATCACCAAAGTTTACTTTACTATCAAAAAATTTATATGGATTTGGTTTCATCTCATCTTTCACCTTGAAATTACTTAAAGGCTTGCATGGATCGTTTAAATACTTTATTTATGCTATTTTGCATCTCTCCTTACACAAATATCTATTTAATTTTACAAAATAACTTGTTTTAGCTAAAAGAAGAAAACAAACCCCAAAACAAGAATTTACTGGAATCCTATGCATGTTTCTCCGTAGATATGTCATTATTGGCATCTCGTTGGGCAACATTACGAGTGCGGATTAGTTCCTTAAGGTAAATTTTTACTTTTAAAATCTTCGTACTTGGCTTGATGTTTCATGTTTTTTCACTAAATGTCATTCAATTTTTTAGTTTTCATATAATTTTTTTTGTTGTGTAAATTATTTTCCCATAAATAAATGTTCTTTATAATGAACCAGTAGAAACTTGGTTAAATGGAAAAAATTTGTTGGGTTTTCTGTTTAATATACTAAAAGTTCCTACTTGAAAGTAATGTGTTCCGAAATAGAAGGGTACAAAATTTTATTTAAATTATTTTGTTTTCTTTTTTGGAGCATCCTTATTAAAGTTGGAAAAACTACTTTTTGTATATCTCGACTTATTTAAAGAAATAAAAAATAAAAGTTATAATCAAGATTGTCAGAATAAATTAGCTCTCTTAAACAAGTGGTATTAAAAACTAAAAGAAAACTTCTTTGCAAAAAACTGGACTACAAAGTTCATTACAATTTAAATTTCTGAACAAATTACATTTTCGTCATCTGAGACGAGACAATAAAGTTTTTACCTTGCCTTAATTAGTTACCGAAATTTCATCAATAAGTTAAAAGTCAAAACTAGAACTATTGCTTTCTGTTCATGAAATAATAATATTCGTACCAGAGCTGTCAAAAGCATGGATACTTTCAAGAGTAATTACTCCCTCTCCTGTCTTTAAATGTGTTTATTTAAAGTTGCATAATTCCATTTTTTAGTTGAAAATTGTATGATTTTAAATTTTTATGTCCAAAAATAGATTGCAAGCTTTTGTTTGCTAATTAAAAGAATTTAATCACCTCAATTGAATATAAATATTCATCATAAGGATGAAAGATAGACATGCGTTTCTGATTCATTAGTGGTCATTAATACCATATACACATGAAAGCTCTTGAATTGTGAAATTTACGCTTTATCGGTTATAGCCAAAGTGAGTGATTGTGTGGGAACACATTTAACGTTCCACCATCATGAAGGGTCCAGCCGAAAAAATACAAATTATATAATTCAAAAGCTTTCGTGTTTATAACTGATGATGACTTATGAGTAAGAAACACATGTCTAGCAATTGTGCAAATATTTTAATTTCAATTTCTAATCAAAGCTAATATATTAATATATAAATGTAAAGATATTTTACTATATTCAATACTAAGTTTTTAATTAAACTTATTTGTTAGAAAGAACTGCATTCAACATTTACATTATTTATAATGAAAATTCAATTGAAACAATAAATACCTATTATTTCCTAACAAAAATGTTTAATACCAAGTTTTTTAATTGTGAACTACTCTTGATACCCCTGAGATTTGCATAAAATTAAGATTTTTTAAATTTTTGTGGGACTTTCCAGAAAATTAAAACTGAAACCCGTGTTATTTAAATGCATAGAGTAAGTGCTTGGGGGATACCCATAAAATGGTAAAAATTTCTTTGACCTTTTTCAAGTTCAATTTTAAGTAAGAGGTGAACACAGTAAAAGGAAAGGCTTCACTCCAAAGGGTGGTTTTGGTTAGGTTGCCCGCAGGTAACATTTTACAGGGTCCAAGTTGTACATCTTAAATTTCCGAAATAACATTTTATATTACAAAAAGTAGCTTCTCCAACTCTGATTCATAGTTGACTCCTAACGTACTAAAAAAAACGGCGAAAATAATAATGTTGACATAGTATTTAAAGTTAGCATAGCTATAGTATTTATATATATTTTTTGATTTACTTATTTATTCATTTTATTTTATTAAAAAATTAATTTTTATGTTACAGGTAAGTTGAGGTAGATTCGGACATGGGGTATCTCCAGAAAATCGAATTTTCCGCTACAGAGAGCTAACACAACTTTTAATTTTTGTACAGTATTAAAGCTTTGCTTTGTGTAGTAGCACTCAATAGTGGGAAATACAATTTGTTTGGAAGTGTCCCATGCTCAATCCTGCCCCATCTTAGCCTAATACCTAAAACAATAAGCAAATCATAATTTAAAAATACAGATGTCTTTCCGTACCTTTCAAATTGAGCTAACTAGGTGGTTGGTTGCAAAACAAATAGATTGGTTTTAAAATCGAATAGATCTGCTTTATTTTCTTCTACATGGCATTAGTGTGAAGTCATAATGTATTTAAACAAACGTCTATGCTTTGTTTGGCACTATGACATCATGACTAATGTTGCGTATTCTAAAACTCCTACAAAAATTTAAAAAAAACTTATTACACAATATTAATTAACCTTAATGCGTTTATGTCAGCTTTCTACTTGTGCAATTTTACGTCTTTGTGCATGCAGAGTTTCCATTTGTAGTACTAAAACAATTTTTAGCAACAGACACCTTCACATGTTTTCCAGTTCCAGACCGCACGACTTTGTACGGTCTAGGTCTAGCATAACTCACATTCATAGTCAATAAGATACATGAGAGTAAACTTCAACGAGAAGAAATATTAAATAAAGGGTGCTTCTCATTTCGGTATAGTAACTTTTTATCTTGATCAACCAAGCATTTATTTTTCTATATAACTTTTTAAATTAGCTCATCCTGCAACGTAAGCTAAACCTGATTTTTAAATTCACTCTTCGCACATACAATTTAAAAAACCAGCATAGCAATATTTACAGTGCATGACAGATAGCCGTTATGTAGATCTGTTAAAAATGCTTATAATAGGCCTATCGTGCACAATTGTACAAGTGGAAACGCTGCTTTAAAAAATCAATTGAAATATTTTTCACTCATTCGAATATCTATAATTTTGATTTAATATTATTTTCATGTAAATGAAATTACAGCTGTCCCTCGATAATCCGACACTTTTTAATCCGACGTACTCGGTAGTCCGACGCGCTGCCGGCAGCAACATGCATCTCCCTCCCTCCACATATTGTATATTTTACTTAAATTTCTTTCCGTATTTCTATTAAAAACTTACATGTACTGTCATTTTGTATCCTGGTATCAATAAATTACATGTACCTTTACTGTTTCTTCCTTTTTTTTTTTAACTTCATTGTGTTCAAACGCATTAAGAATAAAAAATATGACATTTTTGGTAATCCGACATTTTCGGTAATCCGACACTCTCTCGGTCCCTTAACTGTCGGATTATCGAGGGACAGCTGTAATCAGTAGGTTAAGCAGACTCACATTAGTTAGTTGTGTTTTTAGAATACTTTATTTTTTAAGGATTAAAACAATATTTTTTTGCATTTACCAAAATAGAAGCTGTTCTTATTGCCTATTTTAGTAACTTAAACAGGAAACCCTAATGCCAATTTTTGTCATAGCATAATTTGACTGGACTGTGATATAATTACAAAATTGAAACTTTTATTTTGTTAATGACCCACTTGTATGGTTGAACTGAAATTTGTGTTGCCCTTCTATTCATTATTTGTTTGCCAGAGTTTTTAATTATATATTTAGTTGAGAGACCTATTAATAACAGTACACAGTGAAGGTTACTGCACTGCAAGTAGTTTTTAATATATTAAAGATCGCCAAAAAAAATTGGATTCAACCTTTTTAACTTGATGCTTCCTTTCTTTTATTTCTGCTTGTAAAATCACTTCTAAGATTTTCCTTAAAATGATAACGGAAGACAATCTATGAAAATAATGTACAGAGTGGGCAAATTTTGTTGTTTTGTTGGTCAGTTCGGTTGTTATTGAACTTACATTTAGAAAAAAGCTAATCATCATGTCCTGATTCAGGTTTTTAAATCTTAGTAGATATTTTTTGTTATCGATTTTTTGATTTTTTTGCAGTTTTAATTAAAAAGACATTGATTACTTTTTTTCTATGTTGAATAATAATTAATAATAACTAGCTTGCAAAACAACGACTTATGCTCACCCAGTACATATATATTTTTTTTGAATAACTGAATATATAACGTGGGATACTTTAAATCCTGGGTATACTTTGATCAGGCGCGTAGCTACTGCTGTATGGGCTAATAAGTACAATACAATTTCTGCATAGAACAAAGCATGCAGTGCGCAATCGCTCTAAATTTGTTTCTGCACAGAAATTATTTAGTGTCATACGCCCCTTAGCTACGATACAGGACCCACTAGCAGCGATGGCTGGTGGGTCCTACTTTTTTATGTTAAAGGTGGTCATAATTACAATTTTCTGATATGCAATACAATAATGTTTTTTATTAACAAATAATGTAAAAAATACAGTGTTTTTCTTTTGTTTTTTTGCATTAACTTCAAATTTAAACTTTTTTGGGAACAAGTTAATTCGAATTTTTCTTTTCGTAATTAAAGGGCTAAACAACTTTGATTAGCAGATATAAAACATGCTCAAGTTTAATAATATAAAAAATATATAGTATGTATATTGGCTTATAAGAAGTAAGAATGTGATTTGTAATTGATTACTAATTAATTCTGACGATATTAACAAACTATTATTATTTTTGTTATTATTATACCTGCATATGACGACAATAATAGCACTCGGAGTGTTTTCTATGTGAGCGCAAAAAACTTTTATTGATTCAAAAATGCTTCTCCAGGGAGCTGTAGATTTTATAAATGCGTAAGTTCAAAAATCTTTTTAATCCAGTTACTTGTGTATTTTGCCTACCTTGCTTAGAAAAATCAGAATGTTTACAAATGTAGGTTAACCCTTAAACTTGATTTCATTCACAATCGAAAAGGTAGACCTAAGTGAACAATAAAAATTTCCTTGTCAACTTCCAGCAAGAAAAAATGGCTTAATTTTTTTTATAATTAAGAAAAAAATTATTTTGTTTATTTACCTTTTCATTTTAGAAATTTTCATTCAATATTTTATGGGCTAATAATTTAATTTACATGTTGAAAATTTGGAAATATGCTTTGTTGATTTTATTTTAAAAACAAAACTATTCTTCAACTCACTCCTTGAAAGCATTTTTGAAACTACTTTTGCACAAAGGATTGGCTTTAATGTAATCAGAATGATTTATTTTTTAATATTTAATTGAACTTATGTACTCAGTAGGTCCTCAAAGTAGGTCTTCCTCTTTAGCATTCCTGGTAACGGTGCTGAAAGTGTTGTTTCGTGTCATAATACAAGTAGATAAGATATAATAGTAAATAAGTTCAATAAAATATTTAAAATACGTATAACGAAGCACTTCATGCAACGACCAAACTTTTTATTCTATTTTTTACCTTGAAATTTTTGCATATAGAACACTCTGTATATGGACTACTATGATGAAAAGTCAATGACTGATCTTGCCCAATAAACTGAATTTTTAAATGCATTTGCTCTTACTAATATTTTCGCAATGGCCACTGTATTTCTAGCAATTAACGATTTTTTGGTCATGACGACTGAAAATAGCTTTAAAAAAGAAATAGATTTATGTAAAGAGATATTTAAATTTATTGTTTTAATTCTAAGAAATTTACATCATTTTAAAGCAATTGGTGTAAATAAATGCATGAGGTCTAGAGCAGATCTGGTCTGGAGTGTATTCAGGACTTAATATTCTTTATTTTTGATACAATTATAGTCAGAAACGTGCTCTTTCAAATCCTGGCAAACATCTTATGAATGATTGGAAAATGTTTGAGGAACATAAAAAAATATTAAAGACTAATTATTGGATGATACGAAATACTCAGGCGTAAGTTAAACGATGGCATTCGTGATATATCATATAAATAATTTATGTTTTAGAATGCAAATTCAAGATATGGTCGAATTAGATTCGAATATTTTATCATTAGTTGGAGATACTGATCACATATCGGAATTTTTAATAGATTCACATGGCAGCTGTATGTGTGAAGATTGTCTAGCAGCGGAATTTAAAAGTAATTCAACTCATATTTCTATGTCCCCTTCTTTTCAAACTCAATCGTCACATGTTTGTCGTATTATTACGTGTTATATTTGTCAAGAACCGATTGCATTAGATGCACTCGCAAGTCACATTGTTACAAAACATCATGATTCACCTTCTCAAAAACCAACTAGAGTCTATTTAACGCCTCACCAAAAAAGATTATTTTGTCCTAAAAGGTCTAAAATTGGTGATACTTCTAAGTCAAAAGAAATATTTCCATTTGAAGGGTTGTTTGAAAAGAATAGTGATTTTAAAGAATCAATTTTAAAAATTGTTAATGGTTGTTCTTCTAAAACTAATTTAACAGATTCGGTTGGCAAGAGCGAGGATATTAGAAAATTTAAACCCGAACTGAAGGATCCTGTTTTTCAATCCATACGGAAAGTATCTTTAGAGTCGAGGGAAAATTTAGGTGAAACTGAAGAATTGAAACATAAGCCTGCTGGTAGTTCAAGAACCAACGAAACGTTTTCTTTAAACAAATCAACTTCACCGATTTTTCAAACCTCCTTGGAATCAACTTTTAAAACTACCAAAGAACCTATTTTCAAAATAGCCAGTGAAGCTCCTGTTATGCATAACGGGGGTGAAGTTATGTTCACCGGTGCTTCTAAAACCAACGACGAAATGTCTTGTAAAGCTGCTATTAGTGAATACTTAAAAATGAGAACTGAGAGTGGTGAAATACGAACCAACAAAAATCACAGAACTTCTTCTGATATTAGTAATCAGAAAGCTTCTGAGGTGTTAAAGAAAAGTGCTGAATTTTTTGCTAATAAAGATGTGCCCAAAACTATAAGCGATAAAGGTTTGATTGAAAATCTCGAGAAAACTCCAGCTTTAGGACTTGCAACTGTCAACACACTAATTAATTCTGAGTAAGTACCAAATCGTTTTTGCACCTTATATAAGTTCCCTTGCATTCATTTAATTGAAATGTCAGTTTAAATGACGTTTCATATAATCAACCCTAATAGCCGGTCTACATGACAGCAACTTAAGTCACTGAAAACAATATTTCCTTTACACAATACAGATTTATTAGTCTATACGAAGAGAATTATCTATACCACGATTCATTAAGTGACTAGCGACTTAATTTCATGTCCACATGTAGGATTTCAAATCGTTAACAACACAAGTTGCCGACGTATGGACCGGCTATTAAGCTATTAGCAGTTGAATATTACTATAAGGTTTTCTATTTTATCATTTTAATGGGTTATATGGGTTTCAAAGGTTAAAATAAAACATATTTTCTCTTTTGTTTTTCGGAGACTACTTGGAAAAAAGTATCCTCGTAGTGGTCAGAATAACTCGTGATAACCTTATCTTTAATCAAAAAATCAAACATTTTCTGTAAAAAAGTACAATTTTTGGTAAAATCTACACCATGTATTGCATTATAAAATAAGTTGTGATCAAAGAAAACAAAAATCCTTTTTTCGAGTACTAGAAATCCTATTTAGAAGAAGTGTGCAAAATTTCAATTAGATCCATGCATTAGTTTTTGAGAAATCTTGTCCACCGACTTCAAAAATGTAGTTTTGAGATAAAGCAATCCAAGTTATATGCCAAAGGCTTTTCCAAGGCCTTTCCAAAGGCTCTTTTTTTTGGAATTTTTCTCTGATTGATTTGAAACGTCCAGAAAATATTCTTGACTTGTGGGTACTATTAGATAAAAAAATTAAAAAAAAAAATATTTTGAAATTTTCAAACCCATGTAACCCCTTAAATTATGAATACCTTTTCTTGGCGCTTTTTCTTCTTTACATAACCACACTTAATTTGTTAACAACATGTTCCTGAGCTTGCATGTACAAATTAACCAATAATTTTGAAACTAAAACTTAATTTCACAGGAATACTGCATTCAGGAAACCTCAGCAAAAACCTGTTAACACTGCAGATCCTAAAGTTATGGAGTTATTAAAAAGTTCAACTAATAGTCAGCAAAAGTAACAATTTCTTGTATTAATTTTTAAATTTTTTTATCGATAAATTACCTTTTAGAACCCCTCCTACACCCACCGCAACACCCAAGTCAAATGATAACCCTTGTTTGGGGCATGCATGTGGTCACAAATGTAAACAAGATGAAGATAAACAAATTGGTAAGTTTTATTAATCAAAACTTTTGTTTTTTGTTAAAGCACAATTGTTTGCAGATTCGAAGAAACATTCTTGCCAGGATACTTGTGAACATTACAAAGAATCTCGAAAATGTGACTGTGCGTATTGTGAAGTATTTGGATCTGTAAGTTCATCAAGATTTAGATTTTTGTAGTTTGGTAACATTTAATTATTGTAGTCATTGCCACCACATACTCATAAAACAAGTGAGACAAGAGATCGACTAAGGACCCGTTTAAATCAAAGAAAGGAAAAAGTGTCTGATAGTTTAAATAAAGGAAATTCAAAAGTTTTGACCGCTAATTCAAAGTTGGTTTCAAGAACTGTTGGGAATTCAATTTCGAGTAAAATATCTGAAGCTAAATTTTCTGAAAGTGTTAATAAAGTTAAACCACTTGTGAAAGATTCTGATGTGCGTGTACCACCTCGTGTACCGGAAGTGTTTCATCCAATGCCACCACCTGTTAACATCAAACCTGCTCCTGTTATTATTGAACAAAAAAGATCAACTTCCTCTGCTGCTACCGATGTTCAAAGGATACCCATTAATCGTGTTCAACCTCCAAATTTATTAGCCGAGAAAAGCCGAACAGGTACTGACACTCCTCGACCTTTATCATCTTTATCTAGTAGCTCTCTAAATTCTGTTAATGTTGATTCAAGAGATATTAACGAATTGCTTAACTACATTGAAGGAAACAAAACTATCGATAAAGCTGCTTTAGCACAGAAAAAGGCAGCTAAAAAAGAACGGCAAAGATTGAAAAAGGTATTATTAAGGTTTACTCTCCTGCATTACATGTTTTATTTTTATTATTTTTAGGTACAAGAAAAGGAGCGAATTGAAACCGAAAAACGTCTCAAAGAAGAAGCAATCTTACGTGAAGAAAAACGTAAAGAAGAAGAGCGACTTAAAGCTGAAGCATTAGCTAAACAACTTGCGGAGAAACAAAAAAAGAATAAAAAGATGCAAGAGGATAAAGCTTTACAGAAACAAGGTAACTAACAAAAATCTTCTATATTAACTATCTGACTTGAACTATCTGGTTATCTTTTTTCTTATTTTGCCTATTGTGCAATACTTAATCATGTGCACGGAGTAATATAAGTAAGTTAGGAGAAGTCGCTAGTACGTACTCGCGAGGCTATCGGTTGGTCATATAACGCACGCTTGGGGAAAGAGACGGCACGAGACAAAGAACTCATCCTAGGGCCGGTTATTTCACCGAGTATAGTCTTCAAATCATGTAGTTTAAAAGATTTAAAGCATTTTCCACAATTAAACTAGTCACCTACAACATTTTATTGATTGTTTTTTATTGATCTTATTCATAAACTATAAAGTATTACCTAATATTTGAATTAAAACTAATACAAGTTAATTAAACAATTCGAGAATTAAATATTTATTTGAGCTTTCGATAGCGTATGCTATCATTTTCAAAAATATATAAATATTTAATTCTCGAATTGTTTAATTAACTTGTTTTAGTTTTAATTCAAATATTAAATAGTTTCACAAGTTACAAATTTATTAATTATATAAAGTATTACCTACTATAAAAAACCAAAAGTATTAATATTTAATTACATAAAAATTAGAAATAACAAAAATTTGGATACCAATCACCAAAATAAATTTAATTTATTGAAGTTTACTTGTTTACATGTTAAGAAAAATTATATTTTGAATTTAAAACCATAAATTATTCCATATAATATGATCAAAACTATTAAATGAATATTACATTATAGTTTGCGATACATTTTTTCAAACAATAGTGTTTAAAATTAAAGATGTTTCTCATCTTTAATTGATTCAAACTTCAATTAGATATTTTCACATATTAATAATACATAATTATCAATCTTAATATAAATATAGGTTGTTTGCAATTTGGACATTTTATTTTTTTCTTTAAAATTGGATTTCGTTTTTAATTCCATGCCTTTGAAGTATTGCCTCATCCTCATGAAAATAAAATGATGCAAAGAAAAGGAAATGATATCACTTTTATGCAGTTCGCAGGAAAATTTAAAATCAATGGAATTAATGCAGTCATTAATTACATGTTCATACAGATTTCTCGGGTCGATATGTTTTAAAAAGCATATTTCAGCGTTTTTAAAAAGATTGTACATCTCAACGGTTGGATGAGTTAAAAACCCTCTAGTTTTAACATTTGTTAATTCTGCAATCGGCATATTTCCAAAAATTACATCACTAGATAATACTTTCAAGCAGTTATGACAGGTCATAGTATTACTATGTGCATAGACCAATATTTCATTGTTCTAAAACCCATCCCAAATTCTAAGCATAATTGTTCAAAAAAATGTGTCACAAACTTTATTTTTATTCAATAGTTGTGAACATAATAATAATTATGTAGGTAGTACATAATAGAGGGTTTGTTATGATTTTAAATTCAAAATATAATTTTTCTTAACATGTGAACAAGGTAAACTTCAATAAATTAAATTTATTTTGGTGATTGGTATCCAAATTTTTGTTATTTCTAATTTTTATGTAATTAAATATTAATACTTTTGGTTTTTTATAGTAGGTAATACTTTATAGTTGATGAATAATATCAATAAAAAACAATCAATAAAATGAAACGTTGTAGGTGCCTAGTTTAATTGAGGAAAATACTTTAAATCTTTTAAACTACGTGGTTTGAAGACTATACTCGGTGAAATTACCGGCCCTAGGATGAGTTCTCTGTCTCGTGCCGTCTCTTTCTTCCAAGCGTGCGTTATATGAACACTGGTAACTGACCAAGTGCACTCTCCTAACTTACTTATATTACTCCGTGATCATGTGCCATTTGGTTTTATGAGAATAAAGGACTTACATTATTGTAATTTTATAGGAAAGCCAAATTCTATATTTTTGCAAGCGATGTAATTGACGGGAGTTTTTTGATTAAGAAATAATTCAAGTTAAAAACTTTTGAATTAAAATATAGTTCAATATGTATTGTTTTTCTGATTTTGTGTAATTTCACTAATTTTTATAATTTTTTTAGATAAAAAGAACAGAAAGAAGGGAAAAGCAAATAATGATACACACAATAAAGAAGTTGAGAAGAACTTGAATTTAATTGAAGAAACCATTCCTGCTATGGTGACAATAAAACGTGTAGTAGAAGGTGATAATTCGCCTGCCACTGTAACCATTACACTTAAAGGTTCTACCCCCGAGTCGGATCAATTACTTTTTACCTTAGTAAATGGTCATAGTAAAACCGAACAAGTTACAACGGCAACAATTAATTCAAATAACAAGAGTGGTAAACAGAAAAACGACACTAAAACAAATTCGCAACAAAATAATGTTAAAAATGTTAGTAACAATGATAACTCAAAGAAGAAGAAAAAGAAGAAAGAACAAACTGAGATTACAACAAAAGAAGTGCAAGTTACTATAGCTGTAGATAAAAATAATTTATGTCAAAAAGAAAGTACAAAAAAGAAGAAGAATGCAAAAACTGTTGAACCCAAAGTGGCCGAAGGAAAGAAGTTGAAAAATAATAGTAAAGAAGTAGAACAGAAAATTAAAAACGTTTGTAGCACAAGAGAAGAAATAAATTTACCGATGCTACGCTTACCACCCGGCATTACCATTACTAAAATTGAAGGACCACCTGCCAGTAAAAAAATATCTCACACTAATGGTTCTATTCCAAGTAATTCAAATGTACCTGTCAGTAAATCAGGAGTTATAGTTGTGGATACAGAAAAACTGATACAACAATCTATAACTGCAAATAATAACAAAAAAAGTAAAAAGAAAAATAAAAAGAAGACAAAAACTGAAAATGCAGAAAATGAAGGTAGTGCAGTGAACGGTTCTTCTATGGTGACATTAAAAAATCCAATATTTCATACATTACAAACTACCCTCAATAATAAGCCATCAAAGACATCAGATTCTGCTAACCTATTTCCAAGCAGCCAACAAGCATCAATTTTTAAAAATGAAAATGGAATGGTTACAATTCGTAGTCCTCGATTACAAAATCCATTTGAAAATGGTTCACCTATATCAAATTTTTTGTCCGATTTAAAACCTATGTTTGGTCCTGAAGTGAAGACTCCTTACTCGCCCGTACGACATAGTGCATTTTCAGAAAGCAACAAAAACTCTTCTTTTAATGCCCAAGAAATTTTATCTGGTTTACCAGGTATCGAAATCACTAAGGTAGACAAGTCTGTTCCAAAGGTTACAGATAACAAGAAAGCTTCACAAGCAGCAGAAGTTTCAATTATTCCTACCAGTAACGGTACTACTGGTGACAAATTTAATTTTGATAAAGAAGATTGGACTTTTGGTGAGTTTTACACCAAATTTATTATCTCTTTTTTTGTGAATGTATTTTAAAACGTTTTCTTTATTATATAGGATGATTTAAACAGACTGATGGTCATAAAGTTAACAGTGAAATTTTCGACCTGAAAACCATCATTTTTTATTAATTAAGAAGTTTTATATTTTTACTGTTTTGCTAAAGTATTCGACATTTGCAGTACATTTTTAGAGCATTTGTTGTTAATGGAGATTTAATAAATTTTTGAAAATCCACTAAATGCATTTAGAAAATTTATTAATAAAATAGAAATTTTTTATTTAAAACATAGAACATTTTAATTTATAAAATCTTGAATTTTGAGCAAGTTTTTGATTATTTGGTAATTGAAATAGTTCCAAAAAAGCAAGAAACATGAGATGAGGATTTTCAAAGTTTCCAATTTAATTTAGTTATCAGATATATATCATTGATGCAAAGTTCTAGGGGGAGTTATTTACGAGAATGCTTGGAAGGCTTACAAATATTTCAACATTGGTTTATATAATATTTTGAAATTTTGCTAAAATCTGGAAAAATTGATTACACCTCATAAATTTTTTTGCTTAAATTAACTCAGGTGCAAACCCTAAAAGTTTGGACAATATTTACTGAAAAGCCTCATACTAGGTGATCTGTTGGGTGGTTTTAACATATAATCTTTAATTTTTTGCAATAATAACATGAATAAACGACGAATAAATTTACAAACATTTTGTTTAGTTCAGGAATTATTAGCAAAAACAATTTTCTAGATTTTAATGATATAGTTTATTTGACTTATTATTGCAAAGAGTTCATTCCATTTAATCATCTCTGTTTCCTCTTAGAATAAGTAAGACCCCAGCAGTTGAGCTGCATAAACATAAAAACTGATGTCGACCTGATAACAACTTAAAATTATTTTCATGCTAATAAGTAGGAAGCTGTCTAAGACAAATAGAAAACCAGATTAACAAAACCATTATAATTAATTTGTGGTTCGGTAGAAACTTGAATAGTAACCATGCCTGTATTTTATAATCATGAAAAAGCACGAAAACAATAAAATATGCTATAAGTATATTTATTATACTGTATATAACTTTATATTTGATGTGGTCTGCTGGAGGCTTAATCCGCTTAATTTTTAAAACATTAACGAATATTCTTACAATGTATTTTATTTATTTTACATTAGTTGGGCAAAATTCTATTTTTTTTCTCACATATTGAACGATTGAAGTGAAAATGACTTCCAAAATTCTGATGTTGAAAGGTTATCAAAAATTATCATTTTAGGCTTCAGTCTACTGACTTACAGATGATTTCGTGAAACACTTTGATTTATTTGCTATTAAAATATACATTACTTATTTGGAATTAATTGAAATTATTACTCAATTTTTAACGATTCATAGAATTAGTAATATTTGCTATTGTGATACTGCTCAGGACATGGAGTAACAGAAATATTGAAAACCCAATTAGATTTTGAATTATTTACCACAGAGTTATTCTTAGCATGCTTTTCTGATTTTGTTTTATTTTTCCACTCATAAATTAATCTTCCCTTGATGAATTTTTTTTCATTTTAAATATCTCTTTGTGAACGGACCATATATTCTCTATTGGATTAAAGCGATCAGAGACATGTCAAAGGAGGTGATTCCTGATGAAGTAAGAAGTTGCTGACCGTCTTTTCTTCGAAGACAATGGCTAACTACCGAGGTGTAATCTACCTGGGAAAGCCCTCTCGGTAACAAAGTGTATTACACTTGTGTGGTTCGGAGCTCATGTTTAATAGTAGGTTTCTTATGCACGCAAACCATATACATAGGAAAGATGGTTGCCAACGTATTTCATAACACGTGACACCTGAAAATCGCTGTTCCAATGTAACAATATTTTTAAGACTTTTCTTGTATACTTTCTTTTAAATACTTTTACCATATTGTCCTTTTGACAAAATAATGTAAATAATTCTGTTCTCCCTGTTATAATTAGACAAAATTATATACTATAATTTCAACGAGCAAACTAAACTGAATTTGAAAGTAAAACGGGAAGTAAGTTGTAATTAATATTTTTTTGCAATTGCGGGTGTAAAGTACTCACTTTAGACCCCGATTTGCGGGTGTAAAGTGGCACTTTTTTGCCCAAGGGCAAAAAAAAAGTTACTGCCGGGTAAAAAAGAAGTTACTGCCGGGCAAAAAAGAAGTCACCAGATTTTATTATCATTTAATTTTCATTTTTTTGTAACATTTACATTTATGTTTACTTGACCGTAATTTGTGATTCCAAACATCTTTCCGAAATCCGGTAAATCCTCACCTTGGAGAGCGATGGGCTTCAAATCAACCGTTTCGGGAATTCCTACGACGCTGCCGGGCTTAGTATAACCGAAAATTCTATCGGCAATGTCGGCCTTGTTCTTCGTGGAGTTTTCGACGTACCCCTCTGCCACCTTAGCGGATTTCCATCCACCGTGCCTTTTTAGAACGTCCATGGTCGCCCCAGAATCAGCTAAAAGTGAGGTGGATGTCCTCCTCAAACAGTGGCCCGTATAAGCGGATGAGTCCGGAAGACCAAGGTATTCCGCGATTTTCTGTGGCAGTGCAGAAAATGTGTTTTTACCAACACATTGGGAAGTACACTTCCCATTTCTGAACTGCACAAAAAACCGGGAATGACCCGTGCTAGCCTCACGCAAACCCATGTAATCCTTGACGATTGCCACGTGATCGATATCGTTTGTTTCTCCTTTCTTAATTACAAAAGTGCGCCCCACACCGGTTTTAGATTTTTCAATCGTGCACAGCAACGTGGAAGAATCAACTTCTTTCACATTTTCTATGCACAAATTTACCAATTCCTCGGTACGGCACGCCCCCGCCAAGCCAAATATTAGTGCGACCTACAATGAAATAAATTGGTAAATAAATTGGTAAATAAATAAATAAATAAAAAGCACTTACTTTAGCTACCAAAAAATCGTCACGAGGCGCTTCTTTTAAAAATTTGACCACGTGGTCAGAGGTTAGGACGCGCGATTTTTTGGGTACATATCCTTCGTTTTTCCGCTTCATAAAAGCGGATAATTTGTGGAAATTGCCGATGTCAATTTTATTTTCTAATTTGGTGACTGCCTTAATCATCGAGTACTGCGACCACATGGTTGACGACTTCAACGTTTTAGCTTTTTCGTAAAAAAAAGCCAAAAAAACGTCTTCGGTGAAGCAATCGGCCAAATCCTTCTTCTTGCACCACTCTACAAACCCGTCATATTGTTTTTGGTAAATTTTCTTTGATTTTGTCGGCAAAAGTTCTGCCAACGCCTTCTTTGCTGATTCGGCAACATCGTGGTTCCCGCTCATGACACGTCTTGTTACTTCAAAGGCACAAATGTAACTGAACCATTCTAGTACTTTTTAGTGAAAAAATTCTAGTTGGCAATAATAATATTACCAACTGTACTTCATTTACTTTGTTACTATCGACCACGTGCTTTATCGAACAAATTTTAATTAAAATTTCGTATTTATTGTCGAAGCGAGTACTTTACCTCCCGCAATTGCAAAAAACAGTATATGCACCTCGGGAATAAAGTGAATTTTTTGGCCTGAGGGTAATTTTTGCCCTCGGCTACGCCTCGTGCAAACAAACCTTTACCCTCAGGCCAAAAAAGGATCACTTTATTCCCTTGGTGCATAATGTACTATTGTAATCCACATTTTTTACCCATTGGCTAACTTCATAAAATTTCTTGTCTCTCTGCTCCGTACGTAAAGTTTTAGTTGTGGATTGGTGAAAATTCACTGTATCACCAATCGTGTGGATCTAGCATAACGGGGAGTGGTAGATCAATCGCCTACTGAGATGAAAATACCAGGTTCATAGTTAAAATTAAAAGCTAATCCCAATACCTCGTGTAATTCTTTTTACCAAAAACTTCTGTGCAAAATAGATGAAACGTAATCTCGAAAGATCACACTGTCAGGATACATATTTAACAAACAGTTAACTGCTTGAATTGTAGGAGTATTTTGATTTGCTAATGCTTCTGGTTATGTAAGATTTCCTATCAGGTTGCTTTTGAGATTTTTTTCTTGTACACACCGAAAATGAATGAACTGATACTTTCTGCGATATTAAAAATTGTACTGTTGACATTCTCTATATTATCTTATATTATACTTTTACTCGAACTGAAGTCTAAAATGAGACAGTTAGTGGTTAGGCGCGAACAACTGCTTATGCTAAATTACTCAATTTTAATCCGGAGAAAAACTAACTTTTTTATGACTGTTTCCATGATTTAAAGGTCACGTAAAACCGTCTATCCCTCTAGGTTGGTAATTACCACTATCAACAAAAAAGAACATTAATTTTTAACCAACTAAATAGATTATTTTTATATTGAAATTAAAATAAAATTTTAAAGAAGCTAATTATTTGTTCAATCATTGTTGTAGTTCTGAAATGTGTTTTGTGTATTTTTTTGTGTTTTTTTCTAAAATTACAATAAAACAAACCATGTTTGTATTTACATTTTTGTTTTATATTACGACCGTATAAGGCGAATAATTGAAAGAAAAAATTTCCAAAAAGATTGAAGTTTAGTAGATCTGTAAAGGACCTACCTTCTTAAAGGCAATGATTTTTAAATGTTAGCTTTCTTCCTAGCTAGGGGGCTTTGGGTGGTATATTCATCGATTATGATTGTTAGGCCATTAAAAGATTATTTTTAGGTAATTTCGACCAAGTTTGTTAAGATTATTAACAATTAACCATTTGTCCTATTCCACGAATTAATTTTACTAATAAAAATCACAAAAACTGAAGCTGACATTGAATGAAACCTAAGTGCTCGATTATTGAATGCATCCATGTGACTTCAAAGTGTTTTCCCAGTCAATTTTATTTTGCGTTAAAGACTTTACTGTTAAATTAATGTTCATTTTTATTAATTTTAGAAAGTGTTTTTACCCCAAGAGACGAAGGAGAAGACATGGATGCCGACGAACGAGAATTGGAGGCTTTTAAACGTTTCTGTCAGCAATCAGTACCTCCTGAACGTAAAGAAAAAGTTGCTCATTTAAATGTCAAAGACATTGTTCTTAAGAAGAAAGTTGATGTTACTTATACATAGAGTGTTTTTAATCTACATAAATATATATATTATTATATAAACTTAGAATTTAAGTCTTGGCCCGTACTTGCGCTATGATAAGTATTTTTATTTTTTACCTGTTTGCAGATTAATTTTGTTCCTTTTGCTTAATTATATTTATTTTAATAATTCCGTTTTGTTTTGCAAATTCACATTAATATCGGTTCTTATATGTAATGTGAATTTATAAGTAAGTAAACCATTGTGATAACTGATTTTGCAAGAACATGTATTTCGAAGTAAACTTGTTTTCTAAATAAATAACTTTCATTAATTTGATTCTTTTTTAATTAATATGTTTTATTCAAATTGTAACTTGAATTCCTTAAATTAGTTTCTATTTTTAATTAAACTGTGCAATTATGTGTTATAAATATGACATTAAATTTGTAGGTGTTGAAAAATTTAGCTTTAATCAACCATCTCAAGCCAATTGAATATCTAAAAATATTTTTTTGAAGATTAATTCCATATTTGTTCTCGTAACATTTCTGGCTTGACGTAACTACAACTGCGTATTATATATTTGTACTGTGAACCGGGTTACCTGGTAGCGGGTTGGATCTACTGTATAACAGATGGCCAGCCCTACGTTATTAAAATATTGAAAACTTGACAATGTAACATTAATTTTCTACATAATCTTGATGGTTGCCCATCTGTTACAATGAAAAGTACTAGACCACTTTAGATTGGTGTGGGTTTTAGAAAAAGAAAATACTTGCACTTGCATAAGAACTTTACAAAGCGGGGCTTGAGTCAGGTCATGCGTTGCGATTTTTATATAAAAACACGGGTATATTTTTTATTGCAAACAATTTCAATGCCTGGGTTAAATGATTTTCGTGCTCGTCTAGCTAGGATTATTCTCACAAATGATTTTAAATCAATACGATAGCAATTATGCTGATTTTTGAAATAAATAAAACAAAATAGGAGAAAATAGTTGTATTTATATCACAGTAATTATTTTGGCAAGGTTTCAAAAGTTACATAATCAATAATCAAATTAATCCATTTCGTTTAAATAATCGGAAGAACGATCATTGCTGTTACTATTGGAACTTTCAGCATCTGGGCTATCGTTTTCATCTTCTGTATTGATAGGAGATAAATTTAAAGGAGGCAAAGCATAACGACCATCAAAAAAATTAGGTTCTGCATCAATAAGTGCACGTCTTCCAACTTGAAACAAACTCGCAGGATTGTAGAATCTCGTACCCATAATATTTGCAAAGCGTTGTTCCATATTTTCAATAGTTTCATCTAATCCTAAATCTTGAAAGAAGATACTATTTGGTGGGGAGTGGCTGCGAGGAACTACTTGTTCGTCAGTATCTTCCTCGTTCTCCTCGTCTTCTTCAATTACTTCACTTGCAACTTTTTGTCTGCGTAAGTATAGAACAATACCTTCATTAAGTTGGGTGTTATCATCTTCAGCAGTAGTTACATTGTAATTCTGGTTATTGTATTCTGGTGGTGTACCGGCATCATCGGTGCTCACACCATCAGAGTTATCATCGCTCTGCAAGTAATAAAATATAAGTAAGAATTATTATACAAGTTAAAAACTAAGTTATTACCATATTCAGAGCTTCAGGAGTTCCAGGTTTTGGTTCATAAAACTTCATATTACTTTTAATCAAAGAACTATTTAAGTGTACCTTAATACTGTCTTTTACAATTATAAAATGTTTTCAATAATAACAAAAAAGCATCGCGCATCTTTTATCAGCCTACCAATATTTTTTACAATTTTATTTTTTTGAATAATAAATCAAATTTATTTAAAATACTTAAATACAATTATATTTAAAATTTAATTTCAAAATTAGTTAAATATGCAATTAAAATTCAATTAATTAATTAAACGAAAAAAATTATTTGATTTCAAAGTTTCTTAAAATTTTTTATGCACTTATTTGAATAATTTCAAAAACCGTGTAAATAAAAGTAGCAGCTTTTCGTAAATGAATTTTTACCATCTAGGAAGCATTAATTTAAGATTTTTTGAAAAGGTAGGTACGTAATCATACTTTTACTGCTTTCGAAACATTTCAATTGACCCGCAGTGAGCTATCTATTTTAGTGCGTGCCAAATACAAAGCTTCGGTAAACAATCAAGTAAATATTAATGGGGCGATTTTTGCTTAGCCTACAGTTCAATGTTGCACTTTGACTCGTAACAGTGTATCCAGCACTGCCAGGATTAAAATCGAAGTTTCCCGTACTTCGGGCTGCTTAGTCATTAATCTACAACTAATAAAAATCACAGGGCTAATCTGAAAATGGAAAAGCTAACAATTTTACATCAGCATTGGCAAACAACTATTTGTTGTCTCATCGGCTTTCGGATTTTGATTTACGATAATAAATTAGGTTTATGGTATCACCGATATACCGCAAAGAATATAATTCCATCGGCGAAAAACCGCGGTTTTTCAATTTTTTAGGTAAATGGGAAGGCAACGAAGAAACCACTTTATTAATTGAATTTTTCTATTGGGATTTGGGTAGTAAGTTATCTTTGCTTTAACCAAGTTGATCACCTCTCGTTGGGTTAATTTTAGTAGTTACGAGCTTTCTAAAAAAGATTTTCCTCTTAATATTAACCGTATTGTTTTAAAAGAAATTGTTAAAAACCAACCCTCAGAAAATTAAAATCAAAAAAAAAAAATTTTCAACAGCATTGATCATATTGACCATGCACCCCTAAAAGTGGCCGCAAATCCAATAAATTTTATGAAATTTTATCCATCATTTTGATAGGTAGTATATTATTACAATTATTATTATTTTAACATCTTAAGAATGCAATTTTCCTAAAAAGTTACTTCAATTTTAAATATAAATTAAAAAAGAATTTTTAAATTTTCCCGCGTTACTTATTAGCACCGGATTTTCGTTAAAATCAAGGGAGGTACATTTTGAACGATGCGAAAACAATTGTTAGAAAAAACGTTAGTAGGCCGGTAATAATAAAAGTCATTACTTTTTTTTTGATCACATTGATAATTGTGATTATAAATTACATAAAACTAATATTTTTTTATTTATTTTAATAAAAATGAAATTTTACGAAGCACCCCGGGGATCTGCAGAAGCTGTAAGCATGGTGAGCAATTGTAAAATTGTGTAATTACTTGATATCTTTTTAAATTGACTAGGTTAAATTTTCTTTAATACTCCCATAGTGGCCTAAATTTTTACACGTTATTTTTTTATCTTTTTAGAGCGACGACAATTCTGATGGCGTAAGTACCGATGGCGGTACACCTCCAGAGTACAACAATAACCAGACTCCTGCTGTTACTTACGAAATCACGACTTACACCGCAGAAGAAGGCATTGTCCTTTACCCGTACGATCCCAACAATCAGAACTCGAGAAATGCAGAAGTTGGGGGTGAATATGAAGGTGAGCCATCTCCCTCATCGTCTTACCAACACTTTGAATCTAACGAACAAGATCTTGCTACTGTTGAAAACTTAGAAAATCTTCGAAACCGTTTAAATAACTACATGAATGCGACTTGTGCACATGCATCCGTTCTTTATCAAGGTTCCGGGGTTGCTCTTTCTGACACAGATTCCGACGATTCAACAGATAACGAAAACATCGATGTGAATGCTATGGAAATAGACAACTCCCCAATCGAACCTGACAGAAATCCTCCTCCACCTCCATCACCACGTTACAATTTGTAATTGTTACCATGTAATATCCAGTTGTCATGGTTACGTCTGATCAAGTCCAAATTATACCAAGAAAAATTATTGTAACAATTTTAAAGTAACCATGTCAACTGGCATATGTCACCGAAATTTTAAATGAATTAATAAATTAATAATTACCTCACGTGTTTACTTTTTTCTGTGGTTTTGATATAGGGAACCGTGCGTTGCTGGGCATATTGGTTAATTGTAGTTATAGTTCGCTTTGTTGGGAAATCTCCGGAAATTCTTGGAAATCTCTGGAATTTTTCAAAATTATTGCAATTCATTGGAAATTACTAGAATTGTTTGGAAATCCCTGGAATTCTTTAGAAATCTCTGGAATTCTTGGAAATCATCACAATTTCCTGGAAATCACTGATATTGCTAAATAAATCTCTGGAATTTCTTGGCAATATCTGGAATTCTTGAAAATCATTGCAATTCTTTGGAAATCACTAGAATTCTTTAGAAATTCCTGGAATTCTGTAGAAATCATTGGAATTCTTAGAAATTACATAAGTTCCTTTAAAATCACTGGAATTGTTAGGAAATCTCTGGAATTCTTGGAAATCATTGCAATTCTTTGGAAATCATTAGAATTTTTTTAAATTCGTTAGAAAATCACAGGAATTTCTTGGAAATCACTAGAGTTCTTAGGAAATCTCTCGAAGTTCTTGGAAATCTCTCAATTTTTTGGAAATCTCTGAAATTTCTTAGAAATATCTGGAATTCCTTAGATATCTCTAGAATATTTAGGAAGCATCGCAATTTCTTGGAAATCACTACAGGAATTCCTTGGAAATCTCTCGAATTTCTTGGAAATCTCTAGAATTCTTGGAAATCAATGGAATTGTTAGGGAATCAAGAGAATTCCTAGGAAAACTTTGAATTTCTTGGAAAATATCTGTAATTGCTTAGATATCTCTGGAGTTCTTAGAAATTATCGTAATTTCTTAGAAATAACTGGAATTCCTTGAAAATTTCTGGAATTTCTTGGAAATCTCTGAAATTTTTGAAGTACAGCAAAATCTTGCTATTTACCTTGAAAATCACTAGAATTTCTTTTAAATCACTTGAATTCTTAGGAAATCGTTAAAATTCTTTCGTAATATCTGGAATTCTTGGAAATCGTCGCAATATTTTGGAGAACAATGGAATTTCTTGAAAATTCCTGAAATTGTTAGGAAATCTCTGAAATTTCTTGAAAGAGATCTGGAATTCTTGAAAATTATTGCAATTCTTTAGAAATTACTAAATTTTTTTGGAAATCTCCAGAATTCTTGGAAATCAGTAAGAAGTCTTTGAAAATCACTGGAATACTTGGAAATCATTGTAATTCTTTGAAAATCACATCTAAATAATTGGAATTCTTAGAAATCTTTGGAATTCCGAGTCTTGCGTACACTATTTTTTTTTAATTTTAGAACAAAAGCAAAGTTTTTAAAAACGGACCTGTGTAGTATATATGTGAATAAGTTGATTTCTGGTTTACTGCACATTGTAATTTTATGGTCCAAGCCATCTTGTGGAAGCTGCAGCGTTGAACTACTATTCCATTATAATTTTGGTTATGGCTATTTAAATAATTAAATAATTGATTGAACAATATGGCTCACTGAGTAGCTACAGCGGCTAGCAGGGCCGTATATATAAGAGGGTGGTTTTGGGGGTGCAACCCCCCCATGGGTTGATTAATACTATTATTTATCATCATGTGCATCACACAGGATGCACAAAACAACATACACGAAAGCAAAGAAGCCTGGAACCCAGGAAGGAGGACCAGGAAAACTTGTAATCAGAAAACTTATTTTTGTATATTTACTATATTTACAATATATAAAACCGTCAGTAATTCCATTTTAATTTAACCAAGCTTTCATTGGGTGATCGTTTTTCTTTTTCTACTTTTCCATTTCAATCCCAATAATTCCATTATAATAATTTCATTTCAATTTCAACTATTTGTACAACTAATACAAACCTGGCTGCCAGTCTACCGGATTTTTCCCTTGTGATCGTTGCATATTTTTGACTTTGGCAAAAACCATAGTCAGGCCGATTCTCATACTCGTCTGGAGTTACGCAAGTTCTAACCAAATTAAGAAACTCCAGGTGGGGCAGAATATCGCTTTGAGGCGTACCACAAAGGCCCAGTGGCATACCTCAAACAAAAGGCTGCATGAGGACTATAAACTGGAGTCCATCGAAGAGTTTATCCGAAACGAGGCGGAAAGACTTTACGAAGCGTCCAAGATTTCTGAAAATCCACTAGTCCAAGAGCTTGGTAATAATTGGTAACCAACTCGAGGACTACTTGAGGTACAACAGGCCCAAGTCGATCTTGCAGCCACCTTCCACAATTGCCACTTGAAGTTCGAAACGTCAAAGTTCTTCCGATTTTCGTTTTCATTTAATTTATACCCCTAAGAGGGGCTAAGCACAGCCGTCCCAACTCGCGAAACCGATACGCCGAATCACCTATCGTGATCGCCCAAAAAGGATTCACGGCATAAGCTTCTCTGCGAGAACGTTTGCTTGACAAAATACCTGGACGGAGCCCAGATAATTGGTCTACCGCAGCGATCCAAGGGGAGTGCCCAGTACCGGTCCTTCAAAGATAGCCGATAAGGCACCTAAAGGGTACGATCCCGCATTCAAAAACGGTTCCCAAGTTCACTTGGATATACGGTAAATACCGTAGTAACCAAATCCATTAGTGGGAGGAAACTGCTCAAGTTCACTAGAAGCCGTACTACTGTTAACATCGATCCCTCTTTTCGAATTCCATAATTTTCGAGTTCAGTTGCGCCCCAGGCATATTTTTAAATAGCTCAACACTTGTGAAAACGGCCCGGAGCACTCGAAGCAAAGAGGAGCTGAAGAAGGGTAGCGTAGGTCGGTTTTGACTAGTGGAACCACGGCAGATCTCGGATCGGATCACACTAAAATCCATCATTTTTGAGTAATTAAAAAAATACATACCGTTTGTTTTCATAACAATATTTTTGCGGAACATCTTACATTTTTACTACCAGTTTTTCATTAAATCTTGTCGAAATCTGCAATTGCAGTACTTTATAACTGGCCTCTTGGAGAATATAAAAATTCAAAATATTTCCAATTTTTAAATTATTTTAATATAATATGTAATTCAGCCCCTCGCAAAGTGAAGTTTTTGTTACGCTAATGGTCCTCATTTCATTTTTTTTTCTGAGCTGGACATTTGGATGAGATTGCGGTTGCAGAACCACAATACAACAAAAACGTTTTTTCTTGAATCAAGAAAACCATTTGTTTGGATAATTTTGGATAATAACATAAAAGAAGTATATTTGTTTTAATATGTCTAAATAAAAAAATATTAATTTACATAATTATTCTTTTTCCTTTAAATAAACAATTATTAATTTTTAAAAAATTATCAGTTAGGTATTAATTAATTATTAGCTTAAAATATTTTATTTAAAGTAGGTATACAAAATTGGTTTGTTTAAAAAAAATGGTTTTTTGATTCAAAGAAAACTTATTTGCTATGTAAATAAATAAATCTAGTTGTTTAACCTTTAGCTGGCACACAAGTAATTATTTTCACGATATAAAATAGTTCAAATTGAAGTTACATTGGCTGGGGTCGTTTCATGCCTCAGTGTGCCAGCTAAGGGTTAAATTAAATTTGCAGGAGGATTCAAAAATAATAATAAATTTAACGGTGCTAAACTCCAGTTTTTATTTGCATTACAAGAATTTGAATAATTCGATATCAATTTGCGATACAACACTTTTGAACTGCGGGGGGGGGGGACTTAGCTTAGCTTCCCAGCTAAGTATGAGCTTAGTCCACGAGTCCCCAAGCCCTATCCTATGTTTATGAAGTTATGGTACTGCAGAAAAATTAAATTACTGTTTTAATTAAGCGATTGGATCAACCTGTATAATTAGCCCATAATGAAAATAATGAATTTATGCAACCCATCATGCGTTAGTAACATCTCATACAGTTTAGAGATGAATAACATGTCAATAATGAAACGTCTCTGTTATCTGTAGGTACATTCGTATAAATAAATTGATAACAATATCTTAATTACCGATAAACAAACCGTATGTAATGTAGTTCGTAGTAATTTTTGGCAGCTGTACAGACTCAAACTAGTAAATTATTTCAAATTTTATGAATCAATGTGATAGTGCCTGTTGTTGGTTATGTGATGTACTTTACAAAATAACATTTTAAATTAAGGATTGCTTTAAATATATTTATAAAAAGGTAAGTACGTGCTTTTAATTATCACGATTTTAACCAATATTCCAAGACATGCGGACGATTTATTTGAAAATTTTCAGTTATCTATTTGAATTATTTCTGGGAAATTAACTTATTAATTGTAATTAATATTAAACGAGTAATTTAATCAACGGTCTTATTTTGGTATTAATAGTTCTATGAGTAGTTTTAATTAAGAAGGACGTTTATTATAACCTACAATTTAGAATGGCACAATAGGAGGTTAAGCAAACATTTTTTGTTTATACTAAAAATAGAATGTGGGTTTGGGAATTATTGCAAATGCTCGTAGGGTTAATATGTCTATTTTCAATTGAAAAATTTTTTTTTTGAATTTAATATGTAATAAATGAATTTTTAAACCGCTCAAATCATGACCGCCGTTAAGCTATTCAAGTTGGGGTCGAGATACCAAATACCTCCCACAGATCGAATGAGTAAGCATAGGCGTGCTGGTTTAATTTCCATATCGAAAATTAATTTAATTTAAATTAGACGCTTTTAGCTTTTTTTAATTGTTTTAATCAAGTCGAATCGGTGACCTACAAATTATTATTTTTTATTCATATAGAATATATTGCACACATTGTTTCCAGTGGCGGGTAGACCCATAGGTAAATTGGGGCCTTTCCAGTAGGTCGCTATTGCTGAATCCGTCTCTGTGGAGCCAGCGGAAATATCTTTAAATAACATAATATTACATACATAAGTATTATATTAATGTAGGAAAGTTGTAATTTATGGGCCTACTGTATTACGAAGCAAATGCAAGTTTCGAGTATTCTGAAAGCACTTTTGTAAAGGTACATTTAAAAATTCATTATAGAACTTGTCACAAATTATTATTATGAAATTGGCTACAGCATATCTTATACTAGAAAATTCTTATTTTGTCTGTGTATCCAAATATCACGGTCTAAGCATCTGAACCTAGAGATTTCAACGCAAGAAGTTCATCCTGGTTACCGAACATTATAGAATCAGAATCATGAAATGACATTATGGAATACCGGGCTGAGCCCACACTTCCTTAAAATAACTGGCGAGAACCGCCTGGTTTGGCATCGGGTTGAAGAATTAGCACACAACCGTCCGCCGGGGAATTGCCGACTATAGATCCGATTAGAGCCGTATCAAGACTGTCGGCAGTTTGGCTGAGATGTGATGGGGTTACGTGAGTCCCATCGCGAAGGTCGCTGACAATGCGAATCGTGGCGTGCGGAATGAGTCCAAAAACATGGCGAGACCCAACGGCAGAAGGATAGAAATTACCTATGAGGATAGAATTTGGCCGTAAAGATTATCGACTGTCTTCAGAGGCGCGAGGCTGGTAAGGGCGAGGCGAGGTTCAGTCTCTTGTCGGAGGAGAATCAGTCTCTCCGAGAAAAGGTTCCCACGCCGGGCGCGCCACGAGGCGCGTCCGTCATCCCGCTTCCTGGGCCATTGGGGAGGGGCCTAGAATCGATACCGATTAGAGCCGTTGTCGATTTTTGGTGCCCCTCTCCTTTGGTCCTGGTGGAATACTTGATTCACGTACTCGAGTATTGGCTGCCGGAAGGGGAATGGAACTACCATTACCTGGTCTTGGCTGTATTTATGCGCCATGGGAGGAATGTGAACTCCCCTTGCGCTTCAGGTGTAACATTTCTTTAATAGTAATAATAAGGTTTAAGTTCATTTTTTAAAAGCGGTCATTTTCGTTAAAAATTCCTTTTGAGCCGGTAGAAGTGTTTTTCCCGATCCAATTTTGAATGCTTATCCGCCATCGAATGTTTCTAACAGGATAAATAATGCCCGCCTTCCACTGCGAGCGGAGCGGACTCCGTTTAAGTTCCGCTCAGCTATTTCCCGCTCGCAGTGGGAGACGAGCATAAGTGCCCTCTCAGCTGTTGAGCTTCCCAGGTATTCGATGGAGTCCTCTAAAACCAGATATTTTATCTCGCCGTGGATTGTCCGCATTCGATTTATGATTTACCATTGCCTTCGTGGTAATTCAGAATCTGTTACTGGGGCCAGATCCGACTAGTTCTCTTGCAGTGTGTTGCGGAGGATGACAGAGTGAAACTAAAATTGAAAATTCCCATTTTACTTCCTGAGTAAAATGTAAAAGTATGGCTTAAGATAAGCAGCTATTTTACCCGGGTAGGCCAGATGGTTTTTTAGTTAAATTGGTGCACGTTCACGCAGGAGCATAGTATTTGGCATTTGATTATATTAATTCTGCGGAGAGCTTTGCTGATGTCGAGGGGTAAATCACCTGACAAAAATACGTAACTACACCGCATCTCCTTTTCTTCAAAACCTCTCAACTTTTCTTCAGATATCTCCCGACATTTTGGCACATCTCCTCACATCTCATTTCAAAAGATAAAAAATATATATAAAATTTTACCACGGCTCGTTCTGAAGAAGTGAATCCAATGTTTACCTTGAGTATTTTATGTCGCACAATGAGCAGGCGATATTAGAATAAACATTGTCATCTTCATCCATCTGACAATTGTAGTTGATATCGTCAATTTTTGAGAGGACAATTGACTACTTATTGTCATCCAGAAGAGAAGTTTTAGTTTTATTTTACTGATTATAATATAATAATTATAGCTAATGCCGTTCATGTTATTTATTATATTTATATATATATATTTCACCTACACCTCCTTCATATCTTCTCACATCACCATTACATATCCTCACATTTTTTCACAACTCCTCACATCTCCCACACATTTTTTGCTTCATGTGCACCAATCTACCGTTCAGCTGACGTTTTCATAATTTGTTGTTTGAATATGAGTGATCTGTCCAGTGTGACCAAGTTATCTTTAGTTCGGATTATATTTCACTTGGTTTAGGTTTTTGATTGTCTGTTGATCAGGTAGGAGCATCCAACCTCACTTTTGATCCAACTAGGCTTTATCCGCCTTTACCTCTTAAAGTAACTATTGAGGAGTTCGAGATAGTGTGGCCAGGAGGTCGTTGATATATACCTTAGATTGTATGTAGAGCAAACTTCTACATCTTTTTCGGTTGGTAAGTTATTCAAAGCAACTTTGGTTTCTATTTGATTATTAATATTCTATCCATCTAGCAAGGTTAGCACCCTACTAAGGTTTCTCGTTCCTTCTCTCCTATGTACATGGTGAGGATGTTGAAGTTATTTACAGACTCAGGGAGACGATAAAGATTTTGCTAGCAGTTTGTAAAAGATGCAGTTAGAAAAATTTTGCGATTTACCGCTATACTAACCGCCAGCCTACGACTATTCATGAGACTTCTTGTCTATACGTACATATATACATCTAAGAGTCTTCACCTTCTGATTCAACAAATACATAAAATGAGTTTATTTAAAAAAAATGTTAGAAAAAGTTAACAAAAACCTATTTTAATTTGTTATTCAGCTTTAGTAAATGGCATTTTTCATTTTCCGTTATAATTACTCCAAAAAATTGTATTTTTTTTTCATTTCTTATCCTTCCTTGCTGTTTTCTAAAAAAACAAAAAAAGCTTCTTAATGCTTACGTTACGTGTTCGCAATAACAACATTCAATAAAGAATTATGAAATGGAACAATTTTCGGTGCAAGACAAAGAAATTCGAGTTTGGTCACGAGTCTCCAAGTCAACGATTGCTTTTACATGTAAAAATTTAGAAACTTGCTATGAGTGTAACAATGTGAGGTTTAAATTTTTTTTTACTTTACGGCTGCAACTGGAACAGGCGTAACAAGATTATGTGGCGCCTGGGAACATTATATTGGATTTGCATACCTTTCCAGCTTCCACCAATGGCTCGACACATCAGTGTCGCTTCTAAGATTTAAAATAAAATTAAATAAAATAACCTCTGTTGGCCGAAGATGGCGAATCCACACAACCAAAATTTTTGTCCTAATCTGGATTTGAACTCGGTTCCCTGCAACAGGAGTCTCCCTATCTGGCTACTTCTGTGCTGGCGGTTTTTAAGCAAGTTAAGTCAAAGAGCTCTATATTTATCTAATGTAAGATTTACATAAAATTACAATTATGTATTGGTATTTTAATTTACAATGTCAGTGCTTATTGCTTCTAATTACAATTTATCAGACAGTTATGAAATGAATACAATTTGGAAGGTTTGTTAAAAGAAAGTGAACTATTCCAAAACAACTACAAAAACGCAGCAGGATGATTAATTTTATAAAACAAATAACAAAAATAAAATTTTGCGATATTTACAATAACAATTTCTCTCGGCAAGGTCCCTCACGGTTTCCCATTCATACGACCTCATCGCATCAGTGGCGTTCACGGTGGGTGTTGTCGGGTTTGATGGTTGAAATAAATACGAGCAACTGTGGTGTAACTATTTACGTAGGTTACACGTACCGTTAATAGAATGGACGTAAGCCCCGCCTACTTCGAATAACTAGGTTTTTCTTGTGTGAAATTCTTGTTAATTTGGTGGTAGTTTTGTTTGGCTAAATAAAAGCAGTTTGATTAGTTCTGTGCGAAATAGAATAACTGTTTAAATATAGCAGAAGCTATTTATTAATATTAAAATTAAATATTAATTAATTTATAATAATTAAATATTAATAATTAAAAAATGTTACTTTTTTTATAATTTTGTTATATTATAACAAGCTGTTTATTAATTACTTATAAATCACTCTAATAAAATACTCCTCTATTTATTAATTATTACTAATAAAAAATAGCTTCTTGTTATATCTTCACAAAATTTCTTTTGGGAATAATTCATGTAAACATTTAATTAGTATAATTGGTAATTTCACAATTGCTTAAAATAGTATAAAGCGAATTATCAGGCTTCTCTTCTATTCTATCAATAATGAAAATTGGTAGTAACTGTTTCAGAGGAGAATAACTGGTTTCGGAAATAATTCGTATAACATTTAATTAGCATATTGGTAAATTTCATTAATGCTTAAAAAATTGTATGAAGCATATTGGCGCGATTATGATTTCAGCTTTGTTGTATAACAAGGTTGTTATACAGGGACAGATTAAACATATTTTGCTTTTTAGCCATTTGCAAATTTACATATTGGTGGAATTTATAAATTTGATAACAATAATTTTTCAGACTTCATATGTGTTCAATGTCACAGCTTGGTAAACCTTTGATTTGATGAAACTCTTTAAGGCCTTAAACTTAGTTCGCTCATGTGATAGTCCGTCCCTGTTAAAAATAGTCTATCTCGGTATCCATTCATCTCTAGGACCATCACCAAAAGTACATACCCTTCACTTTGAGAAGGATGCTCTCGGAAAGTTATCTCGGTGGTTACCCTGGTTTCGGGGCGGGAATCGCCCTCAAAGGACTGATATAATCAATTACAATCAATCTTAAAACTGAAAATTTTGAAAAGTCCTGTTCCTATGTGGTGTTCATTGTGACCACCGAAGAAAAAGGGGACAAAGTACCTTTTATTTTAACTTTCCAAGTTAGACATTTTTAAAATTTTATCAACATTATCAGTACTCGTGAGAGATTAGAAGACAATGTACCGGAACACCCACAAGTAGACGATATTCGTAGTAAATATATCACAATTTTGCAATATTTTTTCAGCTAAATAACCCTTTAAAGTTAAAGTAATGGATTTGCCTTATCGATATTATCGAAATTTTAAAATAATTTTTTTAAAGTTTTGTAAATATTTTAATTTTTGCCGATTATCTGATGTGTTGTCCATTTTTTTATTAACCTCCCTGAACATCTTTACACACATTTTACTTATTCATTCTCTTCCTTGGTCTTTTGAATCAAAATATTCTCTTACATTTTCCAGTTAATTTTAGGAGTTTTTTTGAATTATAGCGAAATCAAGCAATTTTTTTTTCAAAGCAAATAAATGCGCAAAAATTCACATCGTGGGTTAAAATATTTTTATTATAATCATATAATGCTAAATATGAAAACAAAATTGCCAGGAAAACACGTAAAATCCCACTGGTACAGTTAATAATTGACTTTAAAATTAAATTCAAACTAATTCAATTTTTTCACCCTACTGATGTAAGTTAAAACTTCCTTAATTTAATAAAACCAAAATTCAAATCATAAAAATTTTATAATTATTTAATTTCACCGAAGTATAATTTATTCTTCTTTTGTCATTTCTTTCGTCATCTTGACAAGGTCTGTGACGTCATTACATCATGTTTATTAATAATTAATTAATTACAAGGAAGGGATATGTCCCTCACCGATTTGGATATGTGATAGAGCATCGAAAAATAAGACCCTAATTTTTTTAGCTGGTAATAAATGGTTTTAGAGAGTGTATTCGCTCTCCAAAATTGGGGTTAAAATCGAATTTTCATGTAGGAGTTTATATAAAAATTATACAGTTGTGGAAATGTAATTAGCCCAAATCCTATGTTAGCAATACAAATTGAACATTTTGAAGCCGATTTTCGTCATATAAAAATCGATTTTAGAGTAAAAATTTATTAGACATTTTTGTTGAAAATTTCATTGCCTTCAATTTTGTTTATATACATTTTTTTATTTTGTCGCGCCGTTTCTGACTTACAGCCACTTAAACAAGACTATAAAATACCAAAAATATTTTCGTCTATATCTCAGAAACGGAGCGACAAAATAAAAAAATTAATAGATCTTTATTTCTCGTAAATATCATTGCCTACATTTTTGTTCATATACATTTTTCTAATTTATCGCACCGTTTCCGAGATATAGATAAAAATATTTTTGGTATTTCAAAATTCAAAATAAAATCAAAATAAAAAAATGTATATAAACAAAATTGAAGGCAATCAAATTTTCAACAAAAAGTGTCTAATAAATTTTTGCTCTAAAATCGATTTTTATATGACAAAAAACGGCTTCAAAATGTTTAATTTCCATTGCTAACATAGGATATGGGCTAATTACATTTCCACAACTGTATATATTATTTATTAGTTACAAAATGAAGTGTTTTCGAAAAGTTTCGATAATTTTATCGGTTTTTTTTGTAATATGTAGTTGTTTAAAAATGACTACAAACAACAGACTATATATACATATGAAGCGGAAAAGAACTGCTTAAAGCTTGATTGTTCCAACTGCACTGATGAGATCTATTAATGGAGGTGTACATGATATAGCTAAAGGCGATCCAAATGGAGCAGCTATTCGAAATAATAACTGAACGAAGAAATCGTTCATATTGAATATTACCAAAAGCAGAGGGCCTAGAAGAATTCCCTGCGACACGCCGCGTGCTTCACTAATATGGTGGGAACCAGTTGATTCGACGCTGTTATTTTGACACCTACCAAAAATTCTAATTAGAATAAATTAACTTGCCAACTTTTGTCACTGTTCTAGCACGAAAAGCTCACTATGGAAGAAAAGCTTTGGAAAAGTATAATAGGACGGCCATGTATGACGGAAGTTTTGGGTTACCCCTGTCACCAAAATATTTCCTCATTATTCCGGAAAATTTTCTCGTCCCTACGCAAAAACCGTTTAGATTATGTTTAAAATTCGTCACAACTCGCAAGCGGTGCTGCCTCCTTTTCCGCACATCGCATAATGTATGCTGTACAGGAAGGATGAGAAATTGTTTTAGGTTAAATTAGATTAAATTTTTTAAATTGAAAAGAAATCAGTAATTTAATTTTCCCCTACACTAACTTGACGTGATCCGTTATTTTCCTTTGACATTTCTTGATTGGGCTTGTTCTCAGCACCAAGAGCACATAAACCTGTAATAACCTGTGGAAGAACCACAAAATAATAATTAAATTTAGTTCTTTAATTAATTGCTAGATAAAAATGAAAAATACTGGGTTTATCCCTTTGCGTTACCCAAAAAGAGTTTTAACTTTCAAACCGCTGTTATGCAACTGAATGGCGGAATTATCTCCTAGTTCTGCTTCAGGATGAAATGAAACGTTAATTAAACAATTTTCCAGTTCTGTATTTGAAACCTTTTAGAAAATATATTCATTAGAACAAAATCTTGAAATTCCATGCGATGGAATTCCTTCGCCTTGGTAAGGGTGACTTGACTGGATAACAAACGAGCGTAACTTTTTCCAATTTTTTTTAGAGTATCAAGAAAATGGGATCAAAAATTCTGTAATAATGGTTTTGATAACATCAAAACTCGTAATTTTTGAAGAAGTTGCCGTAATTTCCTCATAAATTTTGGAAGAGAATTTTTTCCAGAAGTTGGCTTCAGTTGTTTCCAGCACTGGAACAAACGTGTTATTACATTGTATTGGGGAAATTTAAATTCTAATAGTTTGATTATTACTTTTATTATTTAAAGAAGCGCGAATTTACCACCACCTAGTTGTACTCAAAATTATTTGTGGGTGGATGATAACTCGGGGTATCGATAAATGCGCGGGGAAGTTGCGCCCTTGCCAGCAGTCGATAAACGATGTTTCAGTAACTACGTTGAACTAGTTATTATTTTTATTATTCTTGCTCTTCCTTTTGTAATAGTGTAGTGTTCTCCTTCTGCTCGAGCTACAAGTAAACCCCGAAAGGTAATTTGTTATTGAAAGTAGATTTTCCAAATCAACCGTAGCATAAAATTGAAATTAAATTATTTTGGTTTGGTATTACATTAGGCTTCATTCATGATTTCACGATAGTATGTGTATAAGTTTTCAGTTCAAATTTTTCAGGACACAAGGACTATTTTGCCCTTGAAAAATCTTTCAACATTTCCAATTCTCTCTTACGCTATTCTTGAAAATTAAAAAATAAAATTTCAATTTTATTATTTCATAATATTAAATAAAATATTCTCAATTTAATTAAGCTTAAAATTCATCAAGATGAAAATTATATACGTAGAATATTTTTGCAATGCATTCTCCTGGCACAATTGATTTAAATGTTCAAAGTGTGTCAAGGCATTCAAAATTGGGTCAATTTTAAGCCTGGATTTGAATGATGTCCTTTGGAGAACTTTGGTCCTTATAGTTATTTTTATAGAATCAAAATTGAAAATTCGTGTTTTCCTTGCTTAAATATCATCACTGATGAAAATTGCACTAATGTTGATTTATTGCATCACATAATCCTTTCACGCTGGACAAACGGCGTGTACATTATTTTAATTAAAAATGTAATTACTTATTACATTTTGTTTGTTAGCCAAATCTTTGTTTTTGCCAGATTCGCTAATTGTTTATTCTGTGTCGTCCAAATAAGAATTTTCGAGATATTTCAAATTATTCTCATTTTTCTTCATTTACTTTTTATGATTTTTTACTTGATAGCTTACAACATTTAGCAGTAATTTTTTAATCTTGTCATTTGTTTTCTTAATCCAAGATTTGATGAAACGTGATCAAGTTTTTATTTGTTGAAGGGGAAACTATTGATTTTGATTACGACCCCCTGCAGTGCAGCATCTGAAAAATGGTTAATAATTTTTTTTACTTAAATCTCTTATCTAACTACAATTGGGTTCATAAAACTACGTTTCACGATAAATATTATATCATATAATTTTAAAATCAACAGTTAGCGTAAACCACAGTAATTGAACAGTGAAGGATTTTTTTAATTTCTGTTACTGTCCCAAAATAAGAACATCAGATGAAGACAGTAATTGCTGTCGAAAGCTTACGAATTAAATTGAATAATTATGTGTAATTTTTGATTTTTATATTATAAGTTATAACTATGTAGATATTACTTAGCACAAATTTATAAATAACTATTTTAATGTTTATTTCAATAAGTTATTGAACAGATATTCCATTTAGCTAAGTCATCCTAGATAAAAATGTCATGTACTTATTGGGAACACTTTAAAAATATTCTATGAATATTAGTAATAAGTAGACCAGGTTACCATATTTGCAATATAGTTACAACATCAATTACCCGGGGGGGGGGGGGGGGTTAACACTCATCTAAGTTCTAAACTGCTACACATTTCTAACAGCCAGACCATCTACATATTATATTTGAGTGATTAGATACAAACAGCTCAGAGAGAAAAAAAATTAGAGAAGAGTTTCACGACTAGAGTTGCAATTAAAAATAAGGATCAGAAAATTTATTACATATATAAATCCACATTTTTTATAAATTTGTCATTAATGAACTTACTTTCTACAAAGTTTAATGTAAAATAGATTGAAGGTAAATGTTTGCTAAAATTAGTATTTGTAACCTCTTGCTCTATATTTCCTGTTTAAGAGCACTGCGCTACTGTGCAAGTGCTATATTGAGTAGTTTGTGTTTTGTCATTTATTCCTACAATGTTACATAAATTTAAATAACCACATTATCACCAATATTTAATGAATTATTTGGTTTTTTGTAATCGGGGATTCCCAACTTTAATTTTATTTTAGACGATATTCTAATAAAAATTCAATTTTCTCGCGTTTGCATAAAATTGGCATTATTTCAGGATTGGTGGAAATTCACAATTATTTCCTTTTTAAAAGTAAATAACACAATATAGTAGTTATTTATAATAACCTAGCACTAAACAACGCTCTTAAATTTTACGCTTGTTCTGGATCAATATATTATTATGTAACGATTTTGTAATTTTTTATAAACTGCAGTAATTGTGCTTTAAGTTGTTATTAAGAAAGCATCAATTGTAATTCAGATTAGACAATCATTTGCAGCATCCACGAATATTGTTATTTAACAATGAAATTGTTAAACCTTCACAATTATAGTTTCCTTCGCTGTGTGGGAGGTTAAACAATTATCTAATTTGAATTACAACTGACACTTTCTAAATTACAGCTGAAAAAGGTGCAAATCACCTTTTGGTTTTCTTCTTCTCATTTTTCAGTGTTTATAGAATTCCTATCACGTTTATTCTTTCAGTTAGCTTGTAAGCCGATTATTTTTTCAACATTTGATTTGAGTTTTGAAACGTGATTTTACGCAAAATCTAGATTACATGTAGATCTTCTCTTGTCTAAATCTCGGTTAGCAGCTGCCAGTGTCTCCTCGTACTCTAGAGTTTTTGCACAAATGATAGAATTTTTCGATCTTGAATCTTCCTAGTGTCTGTAGTCTGTAGGCTCTCTAGATAATAAATTTACATAAGTCCGGTTAATTCACGAATCTAGGTTACAAAAAAATTTAATTTTAAACTGCCAATCAATATGTTTGCTCATTTATACTTTAATCAATCGGCTTTGAATGTTTGTAGAAATTCATTAGTGTTTCGAAACCAATAATTACCCTCGAGAAGTAATATTAGGAAACTATATTCAGATACAAAACTAAATGTAATTTATTATGCTCCCGTCAATTTATGTAATTCAGGCAATATATACAGTGTGTTTCTTAATTAAGTATTAAAATTTTAATATGCGATTGCTATAATTTCACTATACAAACATATTTAAGATACATAAGAGTGTCCAAAGAGATAAGAGATCTAAAGAGTAGGATTTAGAGATATATGGGTATAGAATATAACAGCTACAAACTAATTCCTCGTAGGACAATCAATACTAGTATTAATAATGTAAGTTTATGTAATGGTTTAGTCTGATGATGGTTATCGCAAGCTTGTGCATCTGAGAATGCCAAATCTCTTCTTGGGATAACATTGAAACCGTTCATGCAAAGAGACTACAACTGTGATCCATCCATTTACATCCTATACCTCTGGTATAGCCAAGATGACTTACTAAGATATTGGGATGTAGATCACATCAGTGTATCAATACGACTAGGATTTGTACCACGGTTTTTCACTTCCTAATTTTTTCTGGTCGTAGTATTATGATGATTTTTCAGCAAATTCTTCATTTATTACTTGTCATATTGAAGAGCTTCAGCTAGATTAATTTGAGAATATTGCTTCGGCAATATTGGTTTTATTGTTTAGTTGATAAATTTGGATGTACAGACTAAATAGGTATTTTTGAAATCTAATCATTTAGATTTAGATCATATTGCAAATGAGGGTTACGACATGCGACATTTGAAACCCAGAAATATGCATAACTCGAGGTCTATGAAGTGTCGATTATATTAACAGTGAAGCAATTTGATATTATTTGATTAGTTCTTGACCAATTTCAAATCCTAACTTTTGACTGATTAGTTGATGCGTTTCCGTTTTACTCCGCATCCATTTTACCCCTTGTTCCCCTGTGATTTAATTAAATTCGTTTTAGCGCTAATCTTTAAATCTTTATTTATGTAAATATAAAAAAAATCGGATTTCCCCATAAAGTACATTCTATAAAATGAAAATTGAGAAAATGTGTCCTTTGGGGATTCCGTCAATTTATTTCTACGCAATGCTCTTTTAGAATAAATGTGAATTTTTTTACTTGTCCATAAATATAAGTTTAATGGTTAGCACTAAAATGCGATTAGGTTTAAATATAAATTAAAGTTAAAAAGCAAAAAGTAAAACTTAAATTAAGAAAACGTACTCTTCAGTATTACTCTTGTCAGTTAAAACTGACGTCACGTGACTTACCATTGGCTGATAAATACTTAGCAAGTGGCGGGAAAATTAATTTTAATCGCGATTAAAAATGTTTTTTTTTAAATTTTGTATCTAATTTGTATAGAATGGTTTTAATACAATTATTGTTTTGTGTAATAGAAAAAATACAATACATCATAGTGTGATGAAGTTAATGATTTTTTGCTTTATTTTTAGCAGTTTTCATTTGACGTTCAATATTGTTTCCTCTACTCCTTGCTATTTTTATACGAATTTAATTAAAAATAGGATTTCATTATGACTTTTATCATACTCGTAGGGTTTGAGATCTAAATTGTTACTAGTAATCTCGAGATTGATACTCGCAACCATAAATTTTTGTTCTCCGGGTTCTTCAACTATGATTTTTTATTACCGTCAATTTGGACCAATATCTTCTTTACATTAATCAATTTACTTAAATTATCCAGGACGTATTTTTATGACGTAATACCTATTTATAATTTTAAACAAATAATTTTAATTTTATACAAGTAAAAACCGCGACGGCGAAATAGAAGTTTATATAGTGGAAATGTTTTCTCATACCGGTCTCCGTGTTTCGGAGGGCACGTATAGACGTCCCTCCCTCTGGTGGATGAGAATAGGGTCACAGGCTCTGTGTACCACCTTTATTGGAACATCCTCTTTGATGGTCTTATTAAAATCTTCTTCCTTTCATGGTGGAGAAATTTTTTCTTGTTTCGGCGCCCATCTTTTTCTCGGCATTCTCGCCTATATATTTAATAACTTCTTGGTGAATTAATTCAACTTTTCAGCATTAAAAGTTTTTCTAAACTAAAAGAGGATTACAATAAATTGAAAAAAAGAAAAATTTACTTTATATTTACGAAAATATATTTTTCTTCCTAAAAATTTGCTTTTGTTTAGAAGTTTATGTAAGGAAATATATTGGTGCAATATTAAAGATCAACATTACCTAATAAGCTTTTGTTTGAATCGCAAGAATTCAAAACAATATTATAATTTATAATAAATAAAAATTCAAAATATTAGGAAAACCGATTGTTTATTTTATTGATTAACTTTATATTTTAATGTAAATAAATATTGCAATATTAAAAAGTATTAGTAAGCATTTTTGCGGATAATTGAAAATGAGAAAGAGTATTAGGTTAATTAATATAAATATTTCCATTGATGTTTTAGTCTTGCGTATAAAATTATATTTTTAAATAATATATAAAGCAGGTCAGGCGGCCGAGTGGCCGCCCTGACGTAGAATGTACTTGAATAATTTGAAAATTTATAAGTTCATCTCTAAAATTTTTAGGATAGCAGGTAATTTATTATTAAAAATTTACCAGTGAAATATCTGTTCCTACCAATTCTGTATGCAGCATATGTACAACGTACAACGTTTCGGGTTTTCTCCGCGGGATTCTCCGGGGATCTCGGGATTTTGGCCGCTTTGAGATTTACTTTGAAAATTAACTCTTCCACTTTGTGAATTATATTTCTCCATCTTTACCATTTTGGTGAGGTGTTATTTATTAATTCTACAACAGTCGCTGCTGACATGGAATCTCTTTCTCGTTGGCAATGTCAGTCTAATTTGTGATTGTGTCTCATAATTGCCTGCTCTGAAAGTCTCTGACGGTATGATAGTTTCGGTGTGAAGGAAACTGTAGGACGAATTATAAAAAATTCAGTTTATGTGATAAATATTGAATGCCCAATTTATTGAACTGTGCTATTTTCGTAATCCAATGCACAGCTAAAGCAAAAAACTTGCAGAAAATAAAATCAATAAGGAGTAAAGTGCATACATCAAAGATACTGGTATATGGTATATTAGACTCAACGTATGGACAGTGTTAAAAAGGAAAGCTTTGAAGGATGAATCACGCATTAAGAACATAGAAGACCCCGCGAAGAATTTTCCCGAGTTATGGATTGAAAAACGAACAAAGATATCAGATCCTTATTGACGATTAACCAGCGAAGCCCTACCCTATAAAATACTAATTAAAAACATCCGAGAGCTGCATTTTCGTCACGGGGATTTCACTTATCGCACAAGGTACAAATTTGGTTCAATGGACGAATTTTCGTTGCTAAAATTAAAAAACTCTAATTTAGGTGTTATACGCATTTTTTATTCCTAAAAATAGGTCAACCTGATTTGCGAATTTGTTTTGTTCCAGTTTTATTGTTCAAAATAATTTATAGGTGTTTTATTAATTTTTATACAAAATAACCCGGCTGGAATGCTTGGTCAAATTTTTGTTTTGTTTCCGTAATTTATATTAATTTTCTCTCGTTTAAAGGTGGTTTAAATCTATACAGGGTGGACATCTTATGAACACTTCTTTTAATTTCATCAAGTTTCAACAGTACGCTGCCTTGCTAAATATATAAATTCATCCGCATCAACATGAGGGGGGGATAGGTGTAGTGTCCCTAAAATTATAACGTAACATATGACAATTAATATAATTAGATATTTAATTTAATTTTTTAATCAGGGGAATAAATAATTAAACATTAAAAATTATTTATTGTTTGTATTATTTTGGAAATACTTAAAATTTTCTTTTTGCGTTCTATTGATAATAGCAATTCCTTCGTATGACATTGATAAAATAACAAACGATTTCTTTAACTACTACTCAAGTTTATTATAGTTAATTGCCACTCTATTTGTAGATTGTATTTTATTCATCAGATTGCATTGTACATTTGCATTGAATTGAAGAAGCAAGAAGAATAACTGCCCATAACAATAAATTTTTTTTGGAAAACGAAAGAAACATTTCATTTAGTCTTAAATTTTAGCTTATTTTGTATTGTCATGTACTTATCTGAAACTTCGTAAAAATATTGGGAAGTGGTTTTTCCACTAGAGATTTATTTCAACAAAGGTTAAGGGCGTTTTATATTCTTTTGGCTCTTCAATTAATTTGCTTTATATTATCGACTGGCTTCTTTTTAAATTATTCATAATAGATTATCTATCGTAAGTGTAGTTACCAAACACGAAGTTATTAATTATTACTACTTATTAATTAATATTGAATAAATGTAGTCGAGTCTTAGTATTGCTTGACATTTACTAAAGATAATTTGAAAAATCTCAAAGGGAATTAAAGTGGAAAAATAAATAAATGAATCAGTCTCAATTATAATTGGAGCTGAAATACCTTTTTTTTGTAATTTTCCATTCATAAAATATTTAAAGTAGGGTTGGCACTATAGCCCAATATACCTCCTTGGCCCAATCTCATAAAACACCGTCAAGAATGAGGGATTGGTTGGCTAGCGATCTTAGAGGTAGAGTGTGGTTACAAACTGACAGCTCCCCGACTAATAATTTTTTAAATAGTAAGGAAGTGTTCAACCAAGTGCAGGGAATCTATTAGTCTAGATGTCAATGAAACGCATTTTCCTAAAGCTCGTTTTTATTATTTATATTTTATGGTGTGTTTGGAATGTTAGAGCTACTTTCACGCGACGTATTTATTGATTATTCAGTGCAATCTTATCGCCTTACAACTTTATTGAGAACGCAGTCTTTAGTACTCGAGAATTTTTTACTACATTTGTTTATTTCACACCATTTCTTTTTGATGTTGTTACTCCACGTTATTTTTAACATCCATATCTTATCAGGTTTATTTGGTACTGCTGGTATACCAATCAACCTTTCGGGCAACAAATGCTGTTGTTGCTTGGGCATCTAATCTAATCAAAAACAATTATTATCACATCAAAGAATACATCATAAAGATAGGTGAAAATGAATTTAAATTCCAGAATATGATACAAACTCTAAATAGTATAAAAACAAAAAACTGATGGTTCCGCTCCACATTTGAAACGAAAACTGCAAATTCCACTTACCAATACAATTGGTATGACGTACTTCTACATGGACTCCAGACTCATGGAGAACTACCGCCAGAATTGTGGTAGAGGTTGGCAATAGTGATCCTATTATTATTGTACCGTGTCTTACCTCAAGTTAAAAAGCGTAGAAGATACACGGAGCTGAAATTACTCTCGAGGAATTCCAGGTTTGATCCATGCAGCATCCTTCTAATCAAGCTATATTTCTGCCCTCCTGTCCGAACCAAACCCAGACATCAGCCCTAGTTGGGCTAAGAAGAGAATGAAGAACACTCAAGAAGAGAAGTACCTTACCTCAAGTTAAAACAAATTAGAGCATACATTCTAGTTCGTCCCCGGTGACTAAATGGCGATTTTCACATAACATTTTATATTATAATCATACAAAGTAAAATATTAATTTTGTGTGGAAATTTTGAAATCATATTTTTCCAAATCGATATCTGGTTATTTAAATTGGTAAGTTTAGAAATGAAACAAGTTTAAGTATTTTATTGAATCCAAAATGTTTGTAGAACTACATATTTGTAAACCATAACGGTAATATTTTTTAATGGTTAATCTAGATTTCAGATACAATCAGAGCAAATACAAAGTACTATTGCTTATTTTATACTATTTCAACAATTAAATTGGATTGCAAAATGATTTCTATTGTCTCGATTTAAAAAAAACAGCAATAATCTGACTCATATTTTTCTGCAATATCAATTTCAAGAAACTATAAAATTAGTATTTGAACGGATTATCGCTGAAACCTTCTGCCCAGATGTTAAAAAACTTTTTACTCGCTTGCGAAGTTTTTAAGATCGGTTTATCGTTTATCATCATAGAACGATGTTTATCGTCATATAATATCAACTTACACATTTTGAAAATGGAAGCTGAGTCAAAAGTGTAGGTTTTATATAATTTTTTTTAACCATTTATTTTTAAATTTTTGCTGCATAATTTGCACAACAACGCAGTACCTCTATTCACCAGAGAGCTTTTTTGGAGAAATTTTTGATTTTTGCTTTTCAACTCGGTATGATAGATAGCAAGTCATTGTTGTGGGCAATTTTGTCTTTTAAATAATGCAGACATGAGACGATCAACAGGAAGTAAAACATTTTTGATAACCCGAAATAGCATTGTTGTCACGGGGTGTAATTAGAGTTCAAAAAGATATTCAACAAATTTTTTATTCTTTACTTTGATAAAAAAAATATATTAAATAGCTCGATTAAAGCTATATTTTTTTATATTTTACTCGACTAACACGAAATGTATAGGTAACTTATTGATTTAATGAAAACATGACATCGTGATGTAATTTTTAGTTATTATGTGACTCGACTAAGTTTTTAAAAATTTATTTTCATTTTTATAAATTAAAACGTAATTTCTATGCGGGATGTAATCAACATAACCTCACTTTCAACAATTAATTGCCTAAATTCAGGCCACTACTTTTGAATACGAAATAAGATTTCGTGCCAGCTCCCCCTTTTTATGAAAATTAAATTTTTGTTAATTGTTCTTCATTTGTTCTAAATTGTTCCGTTAAAATGAAATTTCAAAATCTAAAATCCAAATATAGGATTTCGCGCCATTTTTTTATTGCTTCAATTTTTTAATTGTTTCGTAAAAATATAATTTCGAAGTCGAATAATAACGGCGAAAATCACGAAGTAAAATTTTGCGCTACATTTTTTTAAATTAAATTTTCATATTTATTGTTCTGGAAATTTATAATTGGGTAAAATATTAAAAAGATATGTCAAATATATATATATTATAATGTTTTTTTTCTTAAAACTTCAAAAGATCTTGACTCGATGCCATTAAATTGTTATAACTATTATTATTAGACTTCAAAATTTTATTTTTACATAAAAATTGAAAAAAACTTCCAAAAAAAGGGACCGACACAAAATGTATTTCGGGATTTTCGCGGTTATTAGATTTCGAAATTTAATTTTAACAGCATAATTGAGAACAATCAAGAAAATTTTAAATTTTTTAAAAATGGAGAGCTGACTAAAGAAATAGTTTTTTGATGTTATTTGCAAAAGAAAAGAAATATTAGGATCATTGAGAAAACATAAAGAACAATCAAGAACAAAAAAATTTTATGTGGAAAAAAATTAGGTTTTAATAATATCGTTGAAATAGATATCAACGTAATATAATATAAACGAGACGTACTTTTATTGATGGCTAAAGTATAAAAATGAAATTCATTTTGATTGATACGATGATTTATTGGAGTTGAACCCACGTCATACTCCCGAAAAGTTGGTGAAACTGCTGGGAGTCTCGAACAAAAAATTACATATTAAGACAAAATTTAAAAATATAGCTTATGGTAATTTGAAACGCAGTTGTGATGTTTGTTGTTTATAGTAGACGAATTATAATAGAGGAACATAATATCCTGGGTAAACTAGTAGAGTAGGTGACGAAGGTATGATAGCGTACATGCGTAGGCATTTTTATTCTACTACGTGGTCTGATATATATTAATTAATATAATAGATAATCGTTTACTTTGTACTGTAATATCGAAGAGTAAAGTAGTTAATTATGCCGTCTGAAGCCTATAAATATTTTTAATAAATTCTTGTTTTTGTTTGCGGGTCGTCAAAACCTCATTTGCGGGCCATAATATTAATTATAAATTGATTCTATTACCAAAATGACATACATATTATATTTTACATTTAAATATTTAAAAAAATGTAATTAGTTATTAATTCAAATTAATTTTATTTCAGATATCAACATGGCCTTTGCAGGACTGAAGAAGCAAATTAACAAATGCAATCAGGTAAGTTTTACATATAGGTTAGGCTAACTAAGACCATACATTGTGTTTTAACGGAACTGATTTGGCCGGAAGGTATTGATCGAAATATATACATATTCTTCTAAACGGGAAAGAAATACACATACATGTCAGTTTTGTTCTTTGTCAAGCAGCGGCGCAGGTTAATCGTAAAAAACAAATTTTAATTATAAAATACAGAAAATTTAATTTAAACTGAATTATCTTAACTAATTAATCATATATTGTAGATAATGCTTGATCAAAAAAAAAAATTTTTATGGTGAGTTACCTCGGTGGTTTGCCATTGCCTTCCGAGGGAAAAATAAAATGTTTACTCCGCTCAGAATCGAACCTGGCAGAACCGAGTTCTAGCTATTTCTTATAAAAAAAATCAACAGTTACGATTTTTTGGGGGGGGGGGGGGGCAATTTTTATGTGGTTTACTCATTTTCCAGAAAATTCGTTTTAAAGAAAAATTTTTGATTATAAATTTTAGTTTATTTGTTAAAATTTTGAAATTGTACAAAATAAAGTGCTTCGGTCGTTAGTCAGGTGGGGACAATTGCACCAATTGCCTATTTCTTCCAATTGGTTTAATTTTGTTTTTGCTTTAATTATTTTGGAAGTAGTAAAGTGTTATATTTCAATTAGACAACTTTATAACAGGTACATAATTATCTGAGTATATGCGACTATTTATTATAAAATAAATGCATTCTGCAATTTAAAAATTTTCAAGTAAATTTGGATATCTACATAATATCTGATGTTATTTTCAAAAAGTTTATGATAAAAAGAAACGAATTTGTATTTTTCCAAGACATCAACGTGATTTAAGCTACAGTGACATTGACAGATACACAAAACGCAGTAAGTTACAATTGGGTTTCCAAATTTCAAATTATTACTTTTTGTAATATTTTTCGTGTTACATGTATTTCGGAAATATATGATTTAGTGAAGTTAATCATTTATTAAGATTACCTTTTTTATGCAGAATTAAATCTCAAGCGTTTGGGAACAGCTGGTAGGATTTATATTCGGAGTAAAGGACTTTACCAGTGGCGTACAATGCAGCCGTATGTCGGTGTTCCAGAGTCAAACCGGGTCACAAAATGGGTACTAAATTAACTTAGAAGGTTATTTTCGATTGCTCTTTAAACGGGATATTTTTAAAAATTTATTTAGTTTTATTAAAAATCAAATTGACAAAATAATGATGGCGCATTTCGCCGTCGCCATTTTGTGAGAATTTAAATTTCTTCTAAAGCCTTTAAAACCTGCTTTATTTATTATTCTACCATAATTAAGTTAAAATTGAAGGTTTTCATGTTAGCTTAAATTTTAATACAACTTTAAATTTTTTTATGAAATCGGTCTGTCCGTAAAATCATAGCATATAAAAAAATTAAGTTAAGGTGCAGTGGTACACATTCTGCCGTATCCGGTATAAATTTTACAAATAGAAAGTAAAAAATTAATATTTTACATGTCAAACTGTTAAATGACGGAAAACAGACGAATTCACGTTATCACGTGTTAATAATTTTAAAATACTCATTTTAGTAAGCTTAACTTTACTAGGTACTTAAATTTAAGATTACATTTTAGCCTACGTTGATAAAATCGCAGGCAAGTCCAGAGTAAAGTAAGATAGACATAATATAGAGACAAATGAGATGGGCGATAATATACTCTACTCAGGAAATTAAAGTTCTTTTAGAACACGCCCCTTTTAGGTTGGTATATACCAAGAGCCAATCAGAAGCTTTAATTAGCGAGACTTTCTTAATATAATAAGACTTCCGGTTAGAAGATAACTACTTTACATCCTATTTTTTGTGATAGCATGCAGCTTATTGAAGGATATAGAAAAGCTCGATTTACCATCTACCACAACAAACAACCAGAAATTGTGCATAAAAATTCTCAAATTTTGTATTTAAATTTTTTAAAAGAAGATTAGATAATGTAGTAGTTATCTCAAAAGTAAATTATTTTTAAGATAGCGAAAGAGGTAAACTTCATTTTTTTACAAAATTCTCGACAAACATCAATTAAGTTACTAAAAAAATATTTAACAATATATATTATATTGGATGCTAATTCATTCCATCCGTAACCTTTGCTTGATCTCTTTGAAAAGTTTTATTATTTGAAAAAAAACTTTTAATAGCTCATTATATATTTCTTGCTCGCGGACATTTTCATGGACCATGTTAAGATCATAATTCTTAATTCAAATATAGAATATTAATTATTTATTGGTATAAATAATGTTGATGGCATTCTTATTGGATTCAAAGGTTCTGTGAGACAATTTGATCGGCTTTTCAACTTGATTAATGCACAACACGCGAATATCAAATTTACGAAAGAAATCGAAAGTAATAGTAATATCAATTATTTCGATCGTACTAATTCCAAAGATAATAACAGTCACTCCTTCAACATTTTTCATAAACACACCGAATGTCAGTCGTTCACAGTAGTTCAGAACACTCTTTGCTCATATAAAATAACTACTGTTCTCGCATTTCTCATTTATTTAACAAGAATTTTTAATTCTCAAAAGAAAATCAAATATTCGATTTAAGATTAATCGTTTAAATCATTGCAATTAACCATTAGACGTAGAAAAGTATGGTCAAAAATAAAATGATCATAATCACCGTGAAAAACTCCTTTCTTGTGTAACTTTGTAGATGAAAATTTTCAGCTTTTCCTTTTTACTATACTACACCTGTTCCTTCAAGATACCTGTCGCATAATAGAGAACTTTTTTGCGAGTTTTACTTAAAAACAGAGTTTTGTACCTATCGCATGTAGCGAAGGTTTATCAAGTGAGCTGGTTTCCGAATTTTAATTAAAAATTTTAATGTCTGAGACAGTATCAAGTCTATAGAAGTAGACTAGACGATTGTAAGTTATAAACTGAAACAAAATATTCCTATTCATCATCAGAGTAACAAAGTACCGGATCTGAGACCCACACCTCTTCTGTCGGTCAAAGGGGGGCTCCGGTAGTCGGACGGGAGCCCCTAGATGTTCTACGCTTTGGGATTTCGCCGAAATTTTTGCACTGGGTGGTAGGTAATGGTTTATATAGCAAATATAAAAAATAAATTTTGCGGAATATCCAGTAGTTTTTCCAAAATTAACAAAAATAAATTCTTAAATTATTGCATTATATTTTGCAATATCATTGGTCACTGACATCAGGCAGGAGGTGGAGCCTGTGAGAATGACTAAACAAACCTTATGTTTTTTCAATTTACTAAAAAATTGTGGATTTTAGAGTGCCTGGATCCGAGATTTGTCGTGGTTGCGCTTGTCAAAACGGCCCGTAACGCCCGAGCGTAGCGATTACAACTATTTTGGATCCAAAATTCGAAATAGGGGGCTGGCGAAATGCCCATTTTAAATATTTTAAAATATCTGAAAAACAAAATGGGTACAAACGAAAAGAGAAACGGTACAAACGATTTAAACTATTTTGGGTCCAAAATTCAAAATGGGGGGCTGGGGAGATGCACCTGTTTTGTATCGATTTTTGATTGCTGTACTGACCGATTCTTTATGCGAAATTAGATAAAACTTATAGGAAGATAGTAGTGGAATACATAGGCGCCGGATAGGGGGGGGCAAAGCAGGGCACTTGCTCCCCCTAGAAAATTTAATTTTTTTTTCTACCTAGCTAGCGCTCGTAAAATATTAGAATTTTTTTAAAAATCATAAAGCCTAACAAAACTGAATACTTTGCCCCCCTCTATATTTGACTCTTCCGGCGCCATTGGTGGAATAGTAAATCTTATGTTTTTAAACGTTATTTCTAAATAGAAATTCAAATTACTGTAATTTATATTTCATTATAATCTTGTTAGGTAATTATTTGCTTAAAGGCTTAACTCCAATTAATAATGGGGAGAATTAGAGAATAACCGAAGTATTGTACAAAGGGAACTGACAATAAATTGATATATTTTAACTGGTTTAACGTGGAATTCGAATCACGACGTAGGTAAATCTAATGAAAGCGGATTCAAATTTCATAAACTGCCTTCTCTAATATTTTCCGGAAATTGTGTATTTACATTACACCCTAATTGATGCTGAAATTTTGTATCGTCTCATAGCGGAGATTCGATTATACATCCATATAGGCAGTTTAGTTTTAAATAATTTGAGGAATGGCAATTAATTACGTTTAATTATTAATTATGAAACCAAACTTATATTATAAGCCAATATAACATTTTTAATGCATTTTAATTTTTTATTTTCAGTATATGACTGAGAAAATGGGAGGTGCAGAAGGTACGAAGCTGGATTTAGATTTTATGGATATGGAAAAGAAAACCGATGTAACATATGAATTAGTAGAAGAATTACAAACAAAAACAAAAGAATTTTTACAACCAAACCCAACAGCTCGGGCTAAGATGGCGGCTGTGAAAGGAATTAGCAAACTTAGTGGACAAGCTAAATCAAATACTTATCCTCAACCGGAAGGTGTTTTAGGAGACTGCATGCTACTATATGGTCGCAAATTAGGTGACGATAGCATGTTTGGTAATGCATTAGTTGAAATGGGTGAATCTCTTAAACAAATGGCTGATGTTAAATATTCTTTGGATGACAATATTAAACAAAACTTTTTGGAACCGTTACACCATTTACAAACAAAAGATTTAAAAGAAGTTATGGTAAGAATAATTTTTTTTATCTATGTTCTGTTAGAATAGCGAGCTGTTGCTAAACGTTTAATACAGGCTTTAAATGTTGTAATCCCTACCTTTGTTATATTTCTGTAAATTCTAAGTAAGCAAATTTTGAATTAACTTGACCAAGTATCTCGTTTAGAAGAGGGCTAAATTTCTTGAAACATCCTCACTTTTTCGAGGTCTGCTACCAATAATTAAGGATCCCATGTCACTAGGAGAATTGAGGGAGGGGGGCAGAAGAAGAACCAAACAGATGGTTATTCTTGGTTACGAAACAGGAAAACTTAGACACAAATCTCTGACAAACTCGAAGATGAGAGGAAAATAACGAGATGTGTGCGTTGGCAATCGGAAGAAAACCGTGGAAAATCTTAATCTCATTGGTCGCAGTGAATAGTTCTGCGATAACATTTCATTTTTTCTTTTCCCGATAAAATAGTATACAAATCTTTATTCGAAAAAATGAAGAAATGAGAGTTTCGCCATAAAGGGAATAAGATGGGCTGGTCACATAATGAGAGGCGAAAAGAATTCGACAGTATCAACCTATTACTAAATTTAGAACCAGAATAGGGGAAGACCAAGTTTTGGCATGATATGATCAGTTGACAGATAATTTGAGAAACATGGAAATTGTGGACTAGAAGGACAGAGTGAGCAACAGGCGAGAGTGGAGTGGAATTGTAAAATCTCTTATAGGCAACCAAATTCCTGCAGGAATGTATGGTTATTAATAATAATAATAATGTTAGAGAATTGAACTTATACCACGGTAGGAATAAATTGCACACCGAAAAGTTTTGATAAGTAGCATCGCATGGAGAAAATATGTAGCGGGCAACTTATGTTGCTAATATTGTCAGTGATTCCAATAATTTGATCACGTTAATCGACTTACTCTACTAATGACTTTGATCGTCATTTGATGAGACGTTAATCATTATCATTATAATAACTTCATCTAATTGGTAACCCTTCTTAACTAATAGTACGATTCCCCTTCCCAATATTAAACCATCGATAGACTTTTACTTATTTATTTTCTAATAGAAAAATTTTGTTATAGCATCATAGGAAAAAACTGGAAGGTCGTAGACTTGATTTTGATTGTAAACGAAGAAGACAAGCAAAAGGTAAATTGCATACTTTATTATCATACCCTTTTTTATTATTTTACATTTATATTTATTTGTATTTACAAATTTTTTTTCAATAATTTTTCCCTCTTTTAATCTATCAGAATATAATTAAAAAACATTCTCAATTTTTAGTATATTTGAATGAAATATATTAAAAATTTTGATACTTTGTATTTAATCAGATTGAATGTAAATATTTTATAGCTGTTAGAACTACAAGTTCCAATTCTAGTCCAATAAGATCAAGTGGGCATAGTTCTGGTATGTTACTTACCTGAAAATTTTCCTGAACAGGCTTACGTCAGTAATATTCTTACTTTTAGTTTTGTAAATAGGCTATTTTATTCTTAATTTTGCTAATTTTTTTAAGGTTACATATTTCCAAATTAGAATAATAAAATAAGATCGAAGTTATTTTTTCACATTATGTAGTATTTGAATTTTAAAATAAATAATTCGAAAAGAAAATTTACTAAATGCTCAAGTATTGAGTTTTATCTGCAAGTTTATGTACATTTTTACTCTTTTCAAAATTTACATTACAAATTACAAGAAGCACATTGGTATCTCATTATCTCAACCGACGGTTAAAATTCAAATATTTCAACTTTTAGTCAAGTTTTATTGTAATTATTTATTTTACGATACCTACATACTATAATTACCACAAAATTGCTTGAGTTTTATGTAAATTTCCATAATTTAGATTTTAGTCATAGTCAAGGTAGATTCGGAACGCAAAAAAATTCAAATAATTATAATAAAGTTTCCAAAACATTTAGAGATTCAAGTACAAAATACAGGACGTTTCAGGAATTCCCGATTGGTTTTTAAATGCAATTATTCTGAAGTGGCTTACCGATGATGGTGTAAAATTGTATAGTAGTATTACCTACGATGTAATATAAAACCCTTTAAGAGCCTCATTTACCCTATAATTTAACGGCGTGGGCGATTATGTAACTTAATAATTATTTCTAAGCTATGAATTTAACAATACCAATTAAGAAGCTGTTGAAGGATTATTGCAAAAAAAAAATTTTAATCATTATATTTGGACGAGATTTTGGTTTTCCGGTTTTAAGAATGTTTTTAATTAAAAAAAATCAATTTTTGAAATTGCAAATTTTAAGAAGATTTTAATTTGAAAAACAAAGGATCGAATTTGACTTGCAAGTTTGACTTTCAAATGTTTGGGTGCTTTAAAACAAAAACCTGTTTAAAAAAATTGACTCGGTCAATTGGGTAGACAGTGTTCCGGGTGACTGTTAACTCGGCGGCTGGTCAACTGCAGACGGACATGGGACCAGAACATAAGGCTCTTGCTATACTTTGTATAGAGGCCTAAAGCGTACGATAAAGGTTGCTGGCTATGGAAATACATAAAATATAACTTTGATTAGATAGCACCAGATACGCAAACCTTATGGAGGTTTTAGAAACATTTCCGCAATAAATTGGTTTACCTCTAATGCAAATAAAAAAATACAGTAATAAAGCAATTGATCAAGCTTTTCAATTTGGTAGCGACATCTATTGACAATATTTTGAACTGTCACTGCCACTGAACAGAAAAGTGATTTTAAATACCATTGGGTCTTTTTATGCGCCCTGTGTTTTGTACTATATTTTTACAGCACCTGTAGCAATATTTTGCTTTTCTTCCATCTAAAAGTAGTACTATGTGCAATAATTTGTATTGCCAAAAAATTATATCTCTTGGTTTTAAGAGGCCAACATGGGAACTCACTTATTTTTTGAGACATTTATAATTAGGATGATCAAACTCAAGTAAATTAAAAAAGAAGGTTTTATTTATTTTTATGCAAAAATTTATAATTTTTTTACTTAAAACTGTATTTTTCATAATAAGCGAGATACCCAAGTTGACCATTTTAAAACACAGCACGCTGAGTAGGGTAAGCAAATCAGTAGTAATACATTATGATGTAGGTGGACTGTAGTTTTATCTTTAATCAAATTATGGAAATATTTCACATAATGCACAATTTAAAATAAGTTTTAATATAGGTAACTGTTTTAGAAAATAATACACAAAACATTTTTAATTGAAATACCTTGTACATATTTTTTTATCGATGTATTTAAATAAATAGGGTATTCCAAGAAGTCAGACATACAGAGCTATTACATGATCCTGATGCCAAAATATACTCTAAAAGGGGGGATTTCGTAACCCCCTTTTCTCAAGAGATTAGAGGTTCAGAAGAAAATGAGCACCAAGAACATTCAAAAACTCCATCTAAGTTTGAAGTATTAAAGCCACTACTCTGCCAAGCTTTCCAAAGCTTCTTATTACCATCTCCGTGCTTCGGAGGGTACGTAAAATCGACGGTCCCAATATTTTGATTCCTCAAACAGTATAAAAAAAATTAAAAGTTCCTACGATCAGGTTGGACGCTATCCATTTTTTAAAGTTGTTAAAAATGCTTAATGTCGACTAGTATCACACCATCTTCAAAACACAATTTCGAGAATTAATTATTTAGGGATGTTATTTGAGTCATTTTCCATGTCATAATTATGTTTAATTTTAACCTGATTCTGTGTCCTGACGATGGTCTAATAAACCGAAACCTGTCGACACTAAGCATTTGTTTGTGGTACCTCTTTATAATTTTAATTCCACATAAAATTATAAATCATTAGATGCCAGCTTAAGAAGACTCTCATATGCACCTGTTTACGTAAGCATTACCATTATTTCACTTTTTGGTATTACCGTCAAGTCAAATTACCTTATATTGAATATACGATCAACTTTTCCGTTGATTTCTATCATATCGAGGTTTTTCCTTTCGTTAAGATCTTTCGACAAAAACATAAACTAGTCGAAGAGACTAAATCATATTTGCTACTGGACGACCAGTAAAAATATATTATTATGCGCATTTTATAATCTTAACAAAAAAAAAACCACTATATTTACCATAGAGAAAAAATCTTTTTCGGCACAGCCTTGATCTTTTCTAATATTTTAGCATGATAATGATTTAGGTATAGTTGTGATTGAATTTGTCATTTTTGTCCCACTAGTAGAATTTGCAAAGTTAGCAATGCATTTTTATAAATTTTAGGATAGAAGAAGTTTGGAATAGATTAGAAGCATGAACATAAACAACATTTTTCATTCATATTGAACCAATTCAACTTATCATTAAAACCATTAAACTTGCGTGGTATTTTTTAGTTTTAAAAATATATTTAATTAAGTCTTACTTAAGTTTTTATAAAATTTTAATAAATTTTTGGCTGAAAAGAAATATTTAATTTTTTTTTTAAATTTAAGTTTATTTCCCGCAAGCCGATAAGTCAGCGATTTATGTTATCGTCATGGTAGTACAAGAAAATATTTACCAAATTTTGGGAAAATAATACATTATTGATTTAAAAATAATTTTTATTATTAATTTTATAGTATGCGGGTGAATTAAAATATTTAATAAAATTATATTAGTACGTTTTTATTGTATAGGCTGTTTATTATAAGCTGGCAAAATAAAAAATGCCATAACTCAATTTTTTAAACATACACCCTGTATTTTTGTTAGCCAATTTACACGTTTTTTAATTTTTTTCCGGTTTTGTTATTTTATTTAAGGACATCCGGTCCCAAATATTGCGTCGAAAAGGAAAATAATGAGTTTAAGATCTTAAAGAATATATAAAAATGTATAATATGACTTACAAAAATATAAGGGGTAGGTTTTGTATATATATATATGTTTTGTGTTTCTCGGGTGATGCAATTAGAAATGAAAATCAAAAAATTGAATTAAATTTCGAATTTGGAAAAAATCATTTTACTTTAGTTCAATTGCATTGTCATAATCAGAAGCTTAGATTTAGGTAGAATAGTAAAAATAATAACTCAAAGCAAGTGAAAAAATAGTGTTTGTTCAATTTAACTGATTCTAATTTGGAATATGTTTCCGTGGTTTTTAGATCTTTTTTTTTGTTAAAACTGATTTAGAACTTATGTAACAGGTTCACATATTACAGATGAAGAAATTAAAATGTCCGAAGATAAATTTGTAGAATCATTACATCTAGCTCAAATGGGAATGTTTAATTTACTAGAAAATGATGTAAGTGTGAAAATTTGAATTTTCGCCATAAATCAAGAGTTTGTTTTTCTAGGTAGAACAGATTTCACAATTAGCTACTTTTGCAGAAGGTCTGTTAGATTACCATAGTCAATGTACCGAAATACTTAGAGGACTAACAGAAACTCTTTTAGTGAAGTAAGTTCAAGTAGAAGTTCAATTTTGTACAAGAGTACGTAAATGATTTGTGTTTTAGGAAAGATGAATCTGCAAGTCGTCCAAAAATGGAATTTGTTCCTAAAACGCTGACTGATTTGAATATAGAAGTTGGATCAGATGGAGTTAATGGTACAAATCACTACAATTCCTCTGTTATATCCAATCATTCTAATTTACGTCCACGACCTTTACCTCACACAATTCCTAAATATAATGTTGATCCATTTGACCCTTGGAGTACAACTTCAGGTATTTTTATTTTTTTTTGTTTTATTATTTTTAGTTACAAATATGATTTTTATATGTTTAATTTTTATAATCGCAAGCACAATAATAAATTTTGTTTTACAGCAGTATAAATAAAAAATAAATTAGTATAATTTTATATGTTTATACCAAGCGCGATTATAAATTAACTTGACCGCTCCGGAAGTCTGCAGTCTTGCCACGCTACTAGCTTGGGCGGCTAAATTGTCACATCATTTTTCATTTGTATCTAATCAATAAAAGAACTTTAATAGGTATAATCAGGGGGTAAATATCCAAGTAAATTTGTGTACACATGACTAGGAATTCGAAAGATTTCCAACGAATTTCCAGGAATTCCAATGATTTCCAAGAAATTTCAGAAATTTTCAAAAAAATTCTAATTTAAGAGATTTTGAAAAATTCCAATGATTTCCTAAGAATTCTAGTGATTTCCAAAGAATTCCAGTGATTTCCAAAGATTATCAGTGAATTTCGGAGATTTCCAAGAATGTCGATGATTTCAAAAAATTCCAGGGAATTCCGAAGATGCAGAGATTTTCAAAAATTTTCAATAAATTCTAGAGATTTCCAAGGAATTTTAAAGATTTACAAGAATTCCAGTGATTTTCGAAGAATTCTAATTTAAGAAATTTTCAAAAATGCCAATAATTTTTAAAGAATTCCAAAGATTTCAAAGAAAATTCCAAACATGTTTGCATAATACTTTTTTAGAATATTTACTCCTTGGGTATAATCTTGAAAATTAAAGCTGCATTCACAATCTCAAAAAAAATAATACCTTCACTTTGCAAGTTTAATTTAAGTTTTGTGTTAAATGAACGTGTTAGGTGACATTGTTAATTTGGAGGTAGTGAGTGCAGCTTAAATGACTATTTTGATTTTTAAAACTTATTTTTTAATTAACAAGATAACATTTCTTTAAAATAGAGATTTTTGTGACAGATACAGCATAAAAATTAAAAGAAATTGCCCCCACTCCCGGCATTAACTGCACAGACTTTTAAGAAACCCTGATCTGGACAGTTTCTAACATAATATATGTGGTCCATACTGTATAGAAACAAGGGGCTACGCCCTTTTCAATTTTTTTAATTATAGACTTACTAGGAGAACCTCACGAGTGTAACTCTTGGATCGGGATAAGCTTTGGTAGGTTGAAGGAGTACTAAAATTTAGTGAACACTTCATTTTTACAGTGTTATGAGTCATTAGTACTCTTTCAACCTACCAAAGCTTGTCTCGATCCTCGATCCACTTGAGAGGTTCTTTTCGTTAGCCCTTTATTGATATAGTATGTAGTACCATATCCCATAGAGAAAAATTATTAAAAAGGAAAATGTATTTAGATATTTTTTGTAATTTTCTATAAATATTCCAGTATTCAATTTTTTATGCTACACTGGGAGTTGTGCCACTCAAGTTTAGTCAGGTTAAAAATTTTAGTGAAATTAGTCAAAAATTACTAATAATTACTTATTACATATTATTAAATTGAATGCTTTATTTGTAATTACATATCAAGCGTTACCAAGCGTACAACATGGTGTAATGCCCTTATTGCAGTAGAGTAATTTATTATTTTATTTAATCACATATAATTCGATTTAATAAACATTTTTTCTAAAGTGGCACACTTTCCAGGAAACTTCCCGTTTCTTAATTTCAATGATACAAAATTTAATTTTGACTGATTTATCTGCAGAATTGATTTTAAATTGTTTTAAAAATAATAGAAATTAGATAAAATATTTGAAAAGTATGAACAACTAAATTTGGGAAAGCCTTAAAATTTATAATTAAAAACTCATAAGAAAATTTAAGATAGACTTGGATTTTATCAATACACCCAAGTAGAAGCAAAAGTTTTTTTGTTTATAAAATGTAAAAAATTCAAGACATGCTGGGGTAGTTTCATTCATTAGGATAATAATTTATTCAATAATTTAAAATTTTAGTTGTCCATTGAATTGATCTTGTGAATTATTCTCATCAGAACAGAAAATTTAAACTGAAAAATAAGATGAAAGACATTAGATGGAAGAAAAACAATAGTGAAATTATGGAAATTTGGTAAGTTCTAAGTCATAAACTACCTTAAATTTTCATAGCTTCCTCTTCGATATTTTTAATTTTTGATAATGTGTTTTGAATTCTGAAATTGGATACTTAATCTTTAGCTGTACGGCTAATCCGCTTTTAATTGTCTGTCTTATTTTTCAAAGTGACAAAGTATTCGGCCAATTAAAATAATTTTCTAGTTTAATTTAATATAATTGATTCTACAGATAAATCATTGTTTATGTTAGAAATTTGAAAATGTCACGATCTTCTACTTTAAAATTATCTTTAATCTTTTGAACTGATAATCGACTTTTAAGCTTACACCAATAGGAAAAGAACTGAAGGTTTATTTTATTTTATTTTAATGTTCACAAAGATTTACATTTTTTTAGTGTAGATTTTTAATATTTCGGTAAGTAAGAACATTTTCTTCAGGTTATTTAGTTTTGTTTTGGTTTTGATTTATTTCTTTATTATTTCGTTTTCAAGTTTTCTCCTTTACAAATTTCTTCCAATATTCTTAATTTTTAAGTAATCCATGGTCCTCGGATGACATTGTCGAGTGTCCTGCATGTATGCATGAATGAATTATTATTTCCGGTGTTAAATAAGATTCAATAATTATTATTTTCTATCAAGTTGTTGTGAATATTTTTGGTTATCTTTAGTAGGATTTTATTTTGTGTTTTTGTCTATCTCCAAGAGTTTAAGAGAGATGTAAAATGACCTTGGATATCAGCCAATATTATTTTAATGTTAGACTTTCATTTATAAATCGTATATGTTGGTTTTTTTTTGATTTTCTAAATTGTGATTTCTAATTTTGTTCTTCGTTTTAAACTAACAATGTCTGCATGTCTGCAATGTGGTCACAGGATTTTGAATTGCTTTCGTTGTTGTTCTGATGCAGATATCTTGTTAGGCTCTTCACAACTGTCTTCTCCACAACATAAGCCTCATGTGCAACTAGATTTACGCCCTGGACAGCAGTCTACTAATGGTAACTCTTTCACTTTTTGTATAATGCTTACTCCCTCCTCCTGTCTTTTGGCACGGTGCCACATAAAATTATATCAAGATAAAATTCGCTGAAATTACATTTAAAAAACTTAGTCTAGTTGCATTGTCAAATTATTTATATCGCAAACTAAATAATTATTTTATTTTCAGCTTCACCACTACCGTCCCCGATGAAATCTCCTGCCCGAACTCCAATAACTCGGACTCCTTGTTGCATTGCATTATATGACTTTGATCCAGAAAATCCTGGAGAACTCGGTTTTAAGGTAAACTTTAAATTTTTTTATGAAAAATTTTACTTGCCGAATTTAGATTTCTTCTAAAGATGGTAAAGTTTACACGTAAACCATTTTGAGAAATTTACAAATTTTAGAGTTCTTTAAAAAAATTTCAATGATATTAAAAATTAAACCTTGGGCTAGCTATTAAAACATGTAGCTAAAACCAAGTTTGCATATCGCAATCGTAAGAATGAATTGTCTTGGTTAGACCACCCTGTATATAATTTATATTTTGCATCAATTTTTTATTGAAAAATTATATTGTTCAGTTAAAATTAAATATATTTAATAATTAATTAAATATCTTTGTTTTTCTTAGAAAAAATTTTGTATTTCACTCACGTATGAAAGTAATAACTTCCTCAAACAAATTACAACATTCGCTAACCACTCATTGAATAATATACAATTTCTGACTAGCATCAGGTACTGGCTCCCCAGCACAGGATTCAATTTAGACAAAAATGTGGTTCAAAATTTTTCTTACACAAGATCTGAGGTATACAAAGGGAAGAGTCCTGACTCATTCTTCAAAAATCGAAATTGATCGACAAACAACCAATTGAAATCAATGTTTGAGTTCAAACAGTTTCAGTTTCCAATTATACCATGCTTTACATTGACAATCGAGATTGGAAGAAACCATTTGAGAAATCCCATTTGTTCTCACAGAGTCACAGAAAGTTTTATGTTGTCTGTTTGAGAGTTAGTACCACAGTTATTTATTTTTATTTTTACTTACAGAGAAAACCTGAAATGCGTCATGACGTGACGTCATACTTTATCGAAACAAAGCGTTTTTTCAGTCACATTGAATACATGCAAACAGCGACAGCTCTTAATTTACTATAATAGGAGGACGATGACTAGAAATGTGGCATCAGTGTGTAATTTTACTTATAGTACCAGAAAGTATTATTCAGGGATTAGCAATAATAATGAATTTAGAATTTAATATTTTCTTTTGAGAAGGCAGCACCTTATTGCCCTCCACGGACCAGTCATCAGTGTGCATATATTTTATTGTCATCATGATGATGTAGATTCAGATTCCAGTTTTAAATTCTTAAATATTCCATACAATTAGTGAGGTAGTGGAGGATATTCCATACCTCCCAAACCCCTCGGTGTGTGCCAGAACATGTATATAAACTTTAGGCTTCTGGAACCGGAAGATCTGTATATATGGAATATATGGAACAAAGAAAAGAAACGCTCTTATCATGGCTGCTAACTGTTTTCTTTACACCATGATCTGCAAGAGGAAAGGGCAGATCCAGCCAAAACCAACAGAGAGTTGACCCTGGGTTAACTTTCACCTAGACTTTATACAACTGACCCCTTAGTTGTCTTACAGAAAACACTTTCTTAAGTTTTAAGATACGAGACGTTCGTTCAGAAGCTGATCAAAGCTTAACTTTTTGGGGGGATGCAGTTCTTAATTTACCAACTCTTCTGTATACAAATTATTCTTTTTTGCTTATCTACTTCTTATTTTAAAGAAGTGCTACTGATTTCTAAGTTATCGCTGAAAACGGGGGGATCAATAGAGTAATACGGGACGTTGGGCAACCCTAGAGATAACTCCCTTGAGAACAATATTTTTAAATTTTTTCTTCACACAACAGTGTGGTAAAAGGCTTAAATCGCCAAGCTACGGAGAGGGAGACCGCGGTTTGATGCTCGGTCGTGCCGACTGCACTGTTGTGATCTATAGCCTAATTTCCACCTATGAGCTTTGCATCTAGCTAGGTTAGCTAGCACCCTATTGGAATGTTACTCAAAGTGTTCACAGGATCATGAGTGCCAAATGTAAAACCTCTTATTAAATTGAAAAATTCTGAGCAGGTGAGGTGAGCGTCAAGCTTGTAAAGGCAAAAAAGCTCTTATATTAGAGACGACATGGCTTGCAACATGGTTTTAATTCGTTAAACGTCACTTATTTCGACTTTGGCATCAAAGCAATGCGAAAACTACTCCTAGTTTTTTATAATTGCTCAATTGGGAATTAAAACCTATCAAATATTTTTGTATAATAATAACTTTAGTCTTGAGTGTTGGTAATTATTAATTTTTGTGTTTTTTTTCAGGAAAATGACGTTATAACATTGATAAATAAAATCGATGAAAATTGGTTTGAAGGCAGTTTTAATGGTCGCACTGGATATTTTCCTGTGACCTATGTTAAAGTGGATGTACCGCTACCATGAGTTACCGGTTAAAATCAACTATAAAACATTCTAAAGATTTGTTGGTTTAATTGTTTTTTTTACTATGAATTCAACTAGCATTGTCTTAATTTTTTCGATTGATTTGTGTTATTGCTTTAAATAACCATTTTTATGCTGCTGGTACAAAATTGTACACATTGCCAATACCGTTGATTATATAAAAGAGTTAAGTAATCAGAAAAAAATTGTAGTACAACTAATGTAATATGATTATGTTTCCTAAATTTTATTCTAGATTCGTCGGTTGTATGAAAAAATTATAATTTATTAGTATTTTGAAGCTGACATAGCATAGTCAGCCATACTTGTGATATGAACATTGCATAAGACACTTTGCCACTGTTACATTATATCTTTAAATCAATTATTGAACTACAAGTTCTAAATATTCGTATTATCACAATATTAAATATTCAAATTTTTCAATTTGTTTCTCGCTTAGATGTGCTTACATGTTAATAAAACGACAGGTTGTGAGTGCTCTAAAGTATATTAAAAGTGGTGATATAAAATCTTAAATATTTTTTTTAAACTGCGTCTCTTTCCACCTTTTGAAAATTGTGAAGCTATTTGATTTTCATAAAATCATATTGTATGCCAATTTTAAGTTGGCTGTTGCTCGTTTTGCCTTAAAAATTGAAAAAGAGAACTCGGATTAAGGCAAATTATTCTAAAATTCAAAATAACAAATGTAACCTATTCCTCAACTGTAATTTCATTATTATCAGTTTAAGGTCAACAGAATCATTGTTAATTTCAGAACTGTTTGCCTTAATTTGAATTGTTAAGTTTTCTGCTGGGAAGCGCAGTGCGCCGTCCCTCTTCTCCTCGCCCGTTATGGTATATTGTAGCTATTTTATTTAGTAAGATTGTTTTTTCAAAAATGCACGCTTTTAGCGACAATGTTTTACCATGTTATCAAAGTTACCAACTTCTAAATAATTTTTTTTGTAATATTTATTTTTCCCGTCGACTGTAATCCAAGTAGTATAATTTAGTGTAGTTTTAGTGTTGAAGATGCGATTATTACTTGTTATTGAATTAATTAGAGATTAATTTTTAGAAAATTAAGATCAAATAGCTACACCATTTATTAGTAATAAAATTTTGTGAAACCAGTGATATTATAGAAGGTAAAACTAGTTAAACCGAAACTAATAGTTATTTGTACAAATATTACATAGTATCATCTAGGGTTTCCTCTCTATAATCTTAAATTCATGTAATAATTTAATTGCAATAAATAAACCTTTAATCTAGTAAATTCTAAATGATATTGTATCATATTATTTGGACATCTACAGTTGTACTAAGCACATCAAACTTTGGATAATAACGGTTCAATTATTTTTGCTGTGTAAATATTTTTTAAATTAATTAGTTGTAAGTGCATAATAAATTATTTATAAAATTGTGATTTTTTTGAGATAGATAGAATGTTAGATACATATTGGTAAAATTTATCGGTTCAAATTAAAAGAGATTACTTATTACATTAGTTTAAACCACACCTGCTTATGATGAATTACGTAAATCTTCTTCCAATAATTTTAGACTTCTCCAATTTTAATTTATAAAGTAACTTTTTGCACTTGTATGCAATAATACAAATCACCAAATTTTATCAATTTGAAAACTGTTAAAAAGAAGTCGGGAGAATATGTGGAAACATTGCGCCATCTATGTTGAATTTTGGTCGTAGTGGGTAGAATGATTGTTGCGTATGACAAAGTTAAAGCAAGAATCATTGTTGTAATATTGTATTGATAAAATGCATCACATATTAAAGAAATTATTAAGCTAACATTTGTTTAAATAATAAAATTAATAAAATTTGTTTATTAATTTATAAGTTATAATAATTTAACGTTGCCATACATATAGAGTTTGTATAGATGTCTTTCTTATATATTTGTGAAAATTAAAATTGCCAGATGAAGATGTTCTGTTGTATGTGTTATTATCTTGCCATATATTTGGTGGAGTATAGTATAATAAACAACAGATTAAAGAAATTAATACTTAGCATCTGGTTCATGACAATACATTAGATGTAAAAGGAAATGTAATCCAGTTAAGACTACTGTACTGTTATATAAACTATGCCTATTGAAGTAAATATATGTTTTAAATGTATTTTTAACTCTTATAAGCCTGTTGTAATCAATACATTTCTGCTCATCTGCAGAAATAAATTATCTCTTAAGAGTACATATATTTAAATAGTTAGGTGTGAGTGTCGAATTGATATATCAAGATACATAATTGCAAAGCCAATTATTTGTTAAAAAATTTAATTAAGAATTGACTAATTTAAATAATAAAAAACGTTATACAATTAAATATTATATTGTCATTAATTAGAGTATCCAACTTATGATGCATACAGTAGATACTAAACATGGATTCGCATCGTAATATTTAAAAAAATTCATTATAAACATTCATTATTTGCGCATACAAAACTAAAAAGATATCATATTTTCAAATGTAAGAAAATGCTATTGTATTTTTTTTTAGATGATAAGACCAAATGAAATAAATATTGTTGACGTTTATGTATACAATTCAGGTGTTATGTATTGTGCATTAATAAAAGTATGTCGCATTCATGCAATTCAACTTTCCTCTACTTTATTTACTCATATTATCCATTTCAGACTTAATTAACAATTAAATATCTATTTTTCTCCATAATTATTATATCATTTTTTTGTACAACAAACAAAAATGAGCGTTTGCTGAAATTTTTACAGGTTTTTGTTGCAAATTCGCCGAAAGTTTTGCACTAAATTACGTCATTTCCGTTCGGTTCGTTACTTTGTTTGCTGATGTGTACAAGGCATAACAGTGCTAGCACTAGCTTTTTTATACGATAGGCGAATATCGAAAAAGAAAATTGTGAGCCTAACAGAAAAGCAATATTAACGCGGTTGAAAATTTTTGCAAAGTTGGTGTCTACCTGTTTATGGTCTTCAAATTCCTCTAAGAGTATACAAAACAAATGATAGTAAGTTGATCGATGTAGAACGACCCGGAAGAAAAACATGTTGTTGTACCACAATACAAGGCTTACAAGCCTCTCTCAATGGATTGGATACCAATATGGAAAAATGGATTCTATTTTTCTTCAAAGAGCAAGAAAAGTTTAACTGAAATCCCTACGTAGCCCGATAAACAATTTAATTTTACAGCAACAGTTCAAATTTTAATTAAATCAGTCAAGATTTCTTGAAGTTAAATTTTCCTAATCCCTATCACTATCGATGCTCCTAATGATGAAGTGCTCAATCAGACGACTTTGTAGTGTAAAGTGTAAAATATTCTCCGTTCGCATCTTTTGGTCTACTTCAGCAATTCCCAATTAATTTAGGTCAGAGAATCCTTACGATAGTTAAAAAATTTACAGAAACTGACCGAGCGGTCTAGGGCTACAGAGTACTCTCTAGATGGGAGAATTGGTAGTTTCAAGTGGGCAAGGTTTGCAGAAACTGAAATATCTTAGCCCCTATTCATTTGATCGACATGGGGTTAAAAACAATTTGCTTAAAAGGAAACAGACTAACCAGCAGTGGGGGGCTTGGTGTGATCGCTGATTGAGTTACATAGCGGAAATTCTGGGTTCAAATCGAATTCTACATCAATAACATCACTACAGCGTTAAACCTGCAGGAGCGGCGAAGCAATGTCTAACGACAGATACCACCCTCCTAAGGTTAACTTTAAGCGGAGAGGGTTTCAGTCGGTAAGAGTTCGACACTACCACCCACAGGTGGTGTCGTTGAGGATTTCCCTCTCCCCAACGCACGAATAAAAAAATAAAATGAAGCAAACTACAAAATTGCTCCTCGTACATTTTCATCAAAATATAATCCTGAAAAATAAAATTTCACCCTAAATGTTTACTTTAAACAAAAATCGACAAACTAATATTTTACATAAAAACCAATATTTTTTAAAATGACCAAGTGATTAGATTGGACTCATTGATTTGGAGTTTTCAAGTAAAGACAATGTTGAAAAGAACGTTTTTGCTATTAATTAAATCCAAATTGAACTCAAAATCAAAGCTTTATTGTAATAGTCTACAATATAAAAAACATGTTCAAAAAAGGATGGTGTGAAATACATAATACATTCTGCTTATGAGCAATAATACAAACTCCAGTCGTTTGCTTAAAATACAAACAAAATTAAACTTCATACACATCTGAGCATATTTGCATGCATGAGCATTCCAAATCTCATTTAATAAGCAAAGTATACCAAGGGAAAGCATTCCTGAACGTAAACTTTGCTTATTAAATGAGATTTAGAGCAGATCTGTACAAAGCATTACAGTCCCGTGCTTGGGAAACACAATTAAATACAAAATAGAATATAATTTATAAAATAAACGTAAATGGCTCATAATTTATATAAATGAATTAAAACTCATAAGTGATGTTTTAAAAAATATAAAAGTTAACGTGAACTGCTGGAACTAGAACGACTACGCTTGCGTCGTTTTGCTGGAGAATTACGGGAGCGTGGTCTACGACGAGGAGGACTGCGTCGTGGTGGTCTTAATGGCGAACGGCGGCGAAAATGTGGTGGTGGTCTACGCATTGGTGGTCTTCGCATAGGCATCGGACTACGTCTGGGCATGTATGGCCGAGGCTTTGGTATTAGTACAGGTGCCGCAGTAATCTCTTGGCCATCTATTTGACCCCCATCCATATGCTTCATAGCATCTTCAGCTTCATCAGCATTGGAATATTCAACATATGCATAGCCACGTCCAATATGCGAGTGAACATGATCTTTGGGAAACTCAACATTTTTTATTACACCATATGCACCAAAAATTTCGTAAATATGCTCTCTATTAACGGTTCTTGTTAAACGCCCAATATGTATTTTAGTGGGTCTGGGTGTTGGTGAACGATGTCTCTTCTTACGATGCGATGATCTGGATCTGGAGCGTGAACGATGCTTGGCATCTGATTTTTTATCACTCACAGAAGCAGTCTTACTTTTACCGTCCTTTTCTTTATCTTTATTCACGTCGTTTTCCTTCTCTTTAATTTTATCCTTCTTATCTTTTTCGGCACTTTTTCTAGTCGATATAGGTTTACTTTGAGAACGTTGTTTTGTACGTGCTCGATTACGGTTCCGTGATGAGCTACTATCAGAAGAAGAACTGCTGGAACGAGAACTACTTCCAGAACTAGAGCTGCTAGAAGACTTTGATCCACTTGACGAACTAGACTCCGACGAACTAAAATAAATTTTAAATTATCCTAATGGATCTCGTTTGACATATCATGAATTCGTACCTTCTGCTGCTATCAGAACTGCTGGAACCAGATTCTGACTTCTTCTTGGTACTTCTTCCCCTTTCTTTACTTTTAGCCTTCTCTTTTTCCGTACTGGAACCTTTCCGAGCCCTAAAATCAAAATAAACATTTAATTTAAAAACATAACCTATAATTTTTACATACATAATAAATTAGAATTTCAGCTCGCAAAACACAAATAACTTGAAAAATGCAATCGTTTACTTCCAAGTTCAAATAACATACAATCGCATTTTTAAAAGTTACATAAAATTAAATTTATGCCGAGTACACAAAACGTAGTTTGTAGTACAGTGCAGTACATAATAAATAAAAGCGTTCAACCAATAGCAATGAATGTATTTGTTTCAATTGATCGTTTTGCAGCGGTAAATTTGAAACTGGGAAAACATCTCACCCCATCTAATAAGATATTTTGTAGAAAACAGAGCAACAAATAAAAATTAAATAAAAAATTATTGAAGCTCAATTGACAGCATAGTGCCAACAACGTATGCTCAATGCCACAAGTTCAGACGATTGATTTTCATTAGTCTCTCTTCGCTCGGGAGCTAAAAAAATATTAGTAGCAAATTAATTAAGTAGCCAGTGGGCTACTAAAAGCGTATCTGGTACTTTAAACTTAGAAAATAGATTTTTGCTTTGACTGTTTCGATATGCAAGTCACAATTTGCACATATGCACAAAAATTCCCACAGCGCACGCTTACTTATCTCGAAACGTCTCACTCAGTGCAAGACGTTAGGTACTAAGAGTCACTTGCAGAACCCCAGATGAAAACCATACGTCCAAGTGGGTTTTAGGATGGTCTTGTATGATTTTCAGTTGGAAATAAAATTATGAAAAATACAGAATAAACGGTTTAAAAAATTGAGTTTTACTATTTCAACGTTTTTATTTCTTGCAATCATCTTATGATAGAAATCCAGCACAAAGAGGTACATATTATATAATTTATGTCTTAGAACTTGCGGGATTTGTAGGATTAGATAAGGAGGTTTTTAAATTGAAATTTCCATTCCGTTCAAAGGATTGAATTAAATTTTAAAACACAGCCGTAGACTAGATGTCAACTGTTTGTTTTATTTACATTCCTTAGATGTTGTTTCAAGTATGTCTCATGATATCTATTCCAAATTATGATGATTTAACCATTAAGTAGAAAATCCAATAGATTTAAGTGTTGGGTGGGGTCAGGTGAACAGGTGTCTGGTACCCCAGATGTGAGTTCTAGAAGAAAAAATGAAAGTATAACAATACAAATAGGTACAAAAATTAAAAGAATGGTCATTGCCTTTTTAGTTAGCTTGATCAATTGCTAATAAAAAGGTAGTTGGTTTAAATCCAAGAAGGGACTAACTTTCTTATGGCCATCTCCGTGTTTCGGAGGCGCCATAAAGCCGTCAGTTCCTTCTAGGTTGACGAATTACAATCGTTAAGAATAAAAAAGAGTTACAGGTACATCTGAGGCCAGCCTAGAGAGCTATCTATCATAAAACTAATATTGTAGCTTAGTTTAGTGAGAATACAGGTCGCAGACCTAAGCTAAGAAGAAAAGCAATACCAAAAAATTATTAACTGTAGGCACTTACCGTAATGACTTCCAAAAACAATTTAGTTTGTTATTAAAATAATTTTAAATTTTAAGCATGCACATCACCACCATTACCAATTTATTTAAGCAAAATAAAACCACAAACCAAACAAAAATTTGATTATAATTTATTATGTTCATGCATGAGCCATTCTGTAGCAGTAGCGACAGAAATATTTACAATTCTCATTCCGAATTAAGTAATCCTGAATTATTCAAAAACCGCATGCTATAATTTTTTTTAAAAACTCTTAATTAATTTGGATAACTATTCAAAATGCAAAATTTACAAAAAAATTTCAAAAAATGCATGTTAACATAATATGATATTAGATATTGAATACTAGTAAGTCGGGCGACCTAATTTCATAATATTAACGCTTATTCCTTTTCCCAATTGCATGCCGTTGCAGTCTACATTCTGTCGAAAAGCCAGGCAAAAGCCTTTGGCATGGGACGAGGCTTGCGTTTTCAAGTCACTTGGGATATAAGTATCAAATGGCCAGTTTGGCAGAGACAAAAGTGGAAACGTTAAAATATAACAAGTATAAATCAATAAAAGATCATTATGATTTCTCAGCTTTTGCGGTAGAGACCCTGAGCCCTTGAACTAGCAATGCAGAGCCTTTAGTCACTTGGATCGGTCGTTTCCTAATCGATGTATCAGGGGACAGAAGTGCAAAGAGTTTCTTAATTCAAAGGATCAGTTTGTGCATTTAACGATGAAATTCCGCTTTAGTGCCAGGATCGCTGCCTACAGCAGCATGTTTTCAATGCAATATTGGTACACAAATTGTAGATCTTTTTACGTTAAACTAGGTATTATTAGTTGAAACACCTTAAAATCCAAAATTAGCCCCTAAATGAAATTTTTTTATCGCCACAGGCTTAAATTAACTAAATCAAAAACCTTCATGAGAAGAAGTAGTAGAAGCAAAGACATTCCAAATACCTTAGCAAATTTTAAAAAACTTCTAAAAACTTAAGTTGGTACTTACTTGAACTTCTCGTATATCGATTCAAGATTTTTCTCAATCGTCTTATGAATTTTGATTTCTTTGTAAGTATCTGGTATCTCCACCTTTATTTTTACAGATGAATCATCGCTACAGGGTTCCTCTTTGATAGTGACACCTGTCATTAATCTTTGCGAGTGCTTTATTACTTCTCGAGTGCAATTTTCCTTCTGACTTTGCTTTGTTCCTTTTTTAATAACAGCCTTGTTATTATTAGTAGGTGGATAGTTTTCTGCAACTTTCGAAGTAGACAAACTTTTGGAACTTCCCAAACGATTTTTCACATCCCTACTGTAATCCACTTTATCTCCTGATTTCCCGTTCATAGGTTTCTTCTCGACTACTACTGCAGTCAAACGTTCTTTTACACTAGATGGATTACACTTTGTTACGTCAGGACGTGCTTCTTCGTACTTTTTCATGACCCGAGTAGAAACTTGATCACGAAATGACTGTTTTTCGACTGGATTCTTTTTCGATGCACCAGATTTCAAGTCCTGCGTTGGTCGATTGTCTGATTGTGACGAACGATAATATTTTTGCTTGTGAAATGATTGGGCAATTGTTTTCTGATTGCGCACACTTGATGGTATAAATGACAACGCCATTTTCCTAAAATAAACTTTTATAATTAAAAACATTTAATTTACTTTAAAATCTACTTTTTTGAAGTTGGTTTCTTTTGTTTGTTTATCAGATCTTTAATATGAGAAACCTTGTTGTTAACTACTGGTACAATAACCATTCCACCATTCTTTTCTCTGATCTGAAATAATAATAGATAATAAAACAGAAGTAAGCATTCGAAATATACATTTATTACCTCCAGTACATCGGGAATATTTAGAAGAAATTTCTTCAAAGTTGAGAAACCTAATTTTACATGCGGAATTGTACTGCCAATTAACTCTCGGTAATCGTTTTCGAACTCTGCAATAGGTATGTACCTTGAAGGATGTGAAATTAAAACGCTAGAAATTAATTTCTTAACCTGTTGCATAGTATCACATTCCTAAAAAAAAAAATAATTTACAGTGATCCTGACAAACTACGATAAATTAATATGTTTACCTGTGCCGACATTTTACTTTAATTATTCCGAGAACAATTCGTTGATTATATTTTTAATAAACTGACCAAGTTGGATAATACACCCTAAATCTTCCTATTGTTAAAAAATGCAAACTCATACAAAGCCCGCGAATAAAATGACGCATGCGGACTAAAATAATCATACACTAGTATATTTAAAGGTGAGTATCCACTATCCCTGCTATATTATTTCAGGCCCGCAGTGGACCTGCACAGCGCAGCGGTCAAATGTTCGATGGTGGAAGTGTTTCGCAGACCAGGAGCCGCGTGATGGGGTTCCCCTAATAATTTTATTTAAATTTAAATAAGAACTTTAATTTTTCCTGGGGGGGGGGGTAAATAAATATATTTTGATGAGAGTTCAAGCATAATTTTCAAATTTTAAGAAAATTTTTTAAATTTTGATGGAACCCATGGGAATGGGGTGGGCTGGCAAATTAATTACAAATTCAATATTAAACATATTTTAGGGGATTTCCATTAATTACGTGAGGTGTTTTATTGTTAATTTAGATCCCCCTCTTCCCCATTGTGAGATATGGTAAGATTTTTTGGGACCCCCTTCCCCCTTCGGTGAGATTTACCATATAATTTTTAAATAATTAAATTTATTGGATATATTCATTAAAAAAATTTAATGTATATTCTCTGAATTAAAAAGTTGACGTGAGATTATCGTTAATCCCTCCTCCGCCTTGGTAAGATTTTGCTGGACTCCTTCCCTCCAATTTGAACTCACGTAATTAATGGACGCCCCCCCCCCCCCTATACTATAATTATTTATACATTATACAGGATATTTTCTTCCATATTTGAAGAATCGAAGCGAACAAAAATTCATATTCAACGTTTTTGAGTTCGTGATTGGTTCTTTTTTTTAACCAATAGCCAATGAAATTGCAGAACGTTTTCTAGATAAGGGATTACGAACTTTTTTACCCCTGACTGTTTTTTCAAAAACACAGGGTATATGAAGTTACTATGTACAATCTGTGTTTATATATATGTTTGTGTCACCATATCTCCCGAACAGTTACAGGTAGCGACGTACATTTTTGACAGCATGTTTGTAAAGACCAGGGGAGTGTTCCTGGCTGGTCAAATACAATTTTCACCCATGAGAAGAAATTCTATCTCTACCCCCCCCCAACCCCAAAATTTATGCACTCGCCCCTGCACAATCCTCTGTATTAAAAAAAGACTCTATTCACCACCATTATGGCCAGTGGCGTCGGAAGAGTCAAATATAGAGGGGGGCAAAGTATTCAGTTTTGTTAGGTTTTATGATTGTAAAGGAAAATTCAAATATTTTACGATCGCTAGGTAGAAACAAAAAATTCATCTTTCTAGGGGGGGGGGACAAGTGCTCTGCTTTGGATTGTTCATCTTTAATCAAAATGAAAACGAAATAAAACAGGTACAAATGCTAATATGCATTTATCCTTTCTGCTGAAAGACACTAAAAGTAAATTTGCATTTATTTGTATAGGTAATTTCACTCTAATTTAGCGACACAAAAATACAAGACAAAGTCAGGTAGCTAATTTAATTAAAAGTGAATTTATATTTTCCACAAGTAATACTGACTCATGAAAATTCAGGCAAAATTTTAAAAGTTTTATATGATAGTATTAAATTATATAATCCAAAAATAATTTGTGAGGGGCTCAAATTTAGAAATTCCGCCTCTGTATTTAGACACAGATGGTTAGTATAAATAAAATTAAATACTGGTATAATGCTGCGTCTTTAGATGCCTGTTCAGATCGCATTTCTGCCGAAAAGTTTTGCTGCAAACTTCGCATGAATATGGTTTTTCCCCGGAATGTATTCTGCCATGTTTAGTTAAGGCATGGCTCCTGAAGAATTTTTTCCCGCAAATCTAAAATTAATAATTTTTTGTAAATTATGACAATTATAACTTATAGCAGTAATTATACCTCACAATCATATCTCCTATCAATTTTGTGTATAAGACAATGTTGGTAGTAGACAGATCCAGTCATAAAGCTTTGTTTGCAAACTTCACATTTAAAAGGTCTTTCACGGGTATGCATTTTTCTGCAGTGATCCTTCAAAATGGATTTCAATGCAAATCGTGCTGTACATCCGTCGTGAGTACAGGCAAACGGTTTGTTACCTAAATATATTAAAAACTCATATACCAGAGCAAAATCCATCATAAAAATCTTACCTTCATGCTGATTTATATGTGTTATTAAATGGCAACGATAGCTAAAGCTTTTAGAACAGTATTTGCAAATATGCTTCGGTTTACAATTTTTCTGTCGGACCTTGTCTTGAGTAACTAATTTTCTTGGTCTGCCAGAAACCTGCAATCATTTTCAATTAAACAATTAGACGCGCATGATTGGTCTGTGCCAAATGAGCAGTTAGATTTTGCCCAGTTAGGTCTGGGCCCGGTCGGTCGCGCTAACTTACCTTAGGTTTACTTTTCGGCGCTTGTTTGTCTTTGAGAGTAGCTTGGTGTCTAGGTAGATGTCTTTGAAGATTAAATTTTCTTAAAAATTGCATTCCACAAGTGGCACAAATGTATCTTCTTTTCCCATCGTTTTGCAAATCCACGGAACCGTTTTCTTTCGGCTTCTAAAATAGTACTTGGTAAGTTACAATTTGCAAATTTTTATACACTAGATTTCCTTCCGAAAAGTTGAAATAGGAAAAAAAAAAAAAATCCTAGCGTTTTCCTAAATTTTTTTATGATATCCTGGGATTTCCTCGAATTTCCTTTTATTTTTAGACCAGATTCTTCCAGCAATCCCCCCCCCGTCGATTTTACATCTGTTTTTTTCTTCTTCTTCTTCACTTTCGATTTAAAAAAAATCTTTAAATTTTCTAGAAACTAGATTCTAATTCTTTATTGTGCAAAATCAACAATTTTTGAATTATCGATTGAATTAATTAAAGAAATGTTCAAAAATTCGAAGTTGTTTTGATTTTATTAAAAACATGGTATATTTTTTAAATGAAATGTTTTACAAAAAGCTGATGCCCTTTCCGTATATCACTAACTTTTTAGAAGAACTGGTTTATTTCACGGAAAATTTTCTTATTGTTTTGAGTTTCTAGGGGCAACAGATTGTGCAAAATTTTAACTCAAATGAATAATCGGAATTGAATACAATAATGTCCGGTTATAACAAACTTTCGATTATAGAGAATATAACTCCGGTTATAACGAACTAATTAAGTGGATCCGTTGAGTTATGTTATAACCGGATACGACTGTATAAAACTTTCAAAATGAAGCTACCTACTTACCACTTGAGTTGCAATAAATTTACAATGATGACGTTGAAACTCAAATTTGGTTGGAAAATTTATGTCGCAATTTTGACACCAAACGAATACTGGTATTTTTGGAATTCTAGTTTTGGAGCACTTTTGAATAACAGAGTTATTGTTCATTTCGGGGTTAGCTCTGGTAGTTTCGACAATCTTCATTAACGTAGCAGGTTGGTCATAGCCATCGAAATCAGGAACAGCCAAATAAATTCTATCCATTTTGAAAACTGAATCTCACTAATACAAACACAAATCACTTCCTTTAATTAAATCCGGTGTACATTAACAATGTCAGCCAATTTTAACGAACAACGCTGATTTAGTTACAAAACACAACGCGGTGTCGCTGATAACCAGTTTTGTTTTGGTAGCTAAGCAACCGGTTGGTAAGTGAAAAATTGCCTAACTTAAAATTCAAACCGTAAATCTTTTAAATTTAATTTATGTTGTTATATGGTTCGAAATTCAACTCTTGCGACGGCCTATTCATCATAAATTATATTAATTTTATTTAATCGTTTGCCCATCATTTCATAAATTCTTTGTCTTTCATTTCATCCATCCCATTACAATTTATCGAGGCCATTTTTATACAGCATTTTTTTCGAATATTTTCCTTCAATAAAATCAAAAATGTATACCTACCCCACGTTGGGCGCCAACATTAATACTGTGATATTTTCTCTATTTCAATTTAGTATAAATTCAATTTGAACAATTATATTTTTAACTTTTAATTTAATCTCCAAATTATAATAAAACAAATTAATTAATTATTATAGTTTTTTTATTCTTTTATTTTATCTTATATTTTTAAATGGGGATTCCCCTCGTTAAAAGTGTAATAATATAATTAATAGCGTAGTGGTGTAGTCGAAGCATATTGAAAAAGAGTTGAAAAAGAGACCCAAGTGTCTTTCAGTAGAAAGAAAGTAAGAAAACATTTTTTATGGTTCTTATCCTTCCCCCCCCTTTGTAATTGAAAAATTTACGAAATATAAAGAGGATAAACGGTAAAAAAAACCTCATTTGAACTTGCACCTTGCCCGGCCTTGACTTGCTACGTCGCTGCTGGTTAATCATTATAATACTGTAAATTAAGGTCTCCCCCCCCCCTGGCAAAACCTGAAGCAACGTTGCTGATATTCTACTCTTCTACTGCCCTTGAATTGAATACGAAAATCGAAAAATTATGGTTTTTATTTATTAAATGCTTAAAAGCAGCCCTGTGCCAGCTAATTTTTCTTTTAATTTAAATAAATTTTATATTTTGAAATGACTGCAAAAACTTGATAAAACCAATATTTGAATATGACAAACGTCAAAACACAATACTTGTAAACAAAAACTGTATACGTAACTAAACTATTTGTTGATTTTTGTATGTAAATTTATTATTAATTTTCAGAAGTATGACGTTAATTAACTTTTAACGATTTACAGTAATTGATCACATTAAAATACGAAGAATTGAAACTTTCACATAACCTAAGTTTTTCTGAAAATTTTTATTTTATTTCAAATTATTTATAATGATGCATATTTGTTGATATGGCTTGGCTACAAAATCTAGCTGGAAAAGCTGAAGATTTACTAAACAAATTTGATCAAAATGCTGCAAACGTTCTAAACGAATCCAACCAAAAAGTTGTGGAAAATATGTAAGTGTAGATAATTTATATAGTCTCGTTTAATTGCGAAAATAGTTCAAATTTAGGCAGCCTACTCAGAGATGATAAATCACAAACAAGCATATCCGAATTGGAAAATTCCATTGAAATTGACGAACCGTTTGACGAATTGAGTTCAACTACAAATAGTGAAATTTCTGTTATTAACGAAAAGGTGAAATCTAGCAATGTTAAAACAAGTTCACCTAATGCACTTAATCAAGAAACATATTTACCAATTGGTGCCGTATCAGATAAATCGGGGTTTTCGCCCAAGTCCAATGGCACCTCCCAGAGGTGAGTTCTCTTTTTATTTTAATTGCGTCTTACATTTTCGTGTTACAGTTTTGTTACAATTGATGATATCATAAGTAACTATGAAGATAAAATATCAAAACTTGAAAAAGAAAATGACGAATTGAATGAATTTACATTGAGTCTGAGGCATTTATATTCCGAATTACAAAATGAAAATTCAAATTTGCAGAGCCAATTAGACAGGGTTAACGAAAATTTTATCCTAACTCAAAATGAAATGGAGCAGTATCGTGCAAGAGCGCAACGTATTTTGCAGGAAAAAGAAAAGTTCATTGAATTGAAAAATGAAAACCTTTCGGGAAATGACGGCAGTGATATTCAGTTAATGAATTCCTATGTCAACGAGTTAAAGTAATATTTTAGTTTTGCGTTAATCAATAATTATTAGAAACATTTTAGAAAAGAACTGCAATTTAGTGAGAACAAATACGAAGAGTTATCTGCTAAATTTTTGAAAACTACGAATGAGTTATCCATTGTTCAACATAATTTTGTAACGGCTCAAAAAGACAATCACACTTCGGTAAATCTTTTACAGGATTCATTGCTACATGAGAGAAAAATGAAAACTGCGTTAGAAGAAGAATGTCGAGCAAAAACGAAGGTGTGACCAGGGTGTTTTGGTGTGACCTAATTCTTTTAAAATTAATTTTGCAGGAATTACAAGAGTTTCAAAGTGAAATTGTGCAATTAAATAATAACATTCAAGATAAATCGAGAGAGATTTTAAGTTTGGATGAACAGTTGAGGAAAAAACCAAAAGTACCAGTGAATGAAGATTTGGATAATCGCCTTCAAACATTAACACAAACTTTAATGTCGAAACAAAATACGTTGGAAGCAGTAACCACTGAAAGAAATGCTTTATGTTTACAACTAGAAAAATTGGAAACCGAATATCAAAACCTTTTACAAAGTGCTAGAAAGCAAGTGAAAATTCCAATCGAAAGTGAACCATATGAAGGTAATAATTAGTCTCCGACTAAGACACGATTTTCGGCCGAAACCGTAACTTATTTAGTTCAGATAAAATTTAACACGTTCGCGAACACCTAACAAAATAGAGTGGAATTCAGAAACACACTACTTTATCTTTGCGTTCAAACGTTATGGAACTTGAGCGGGAAATGCCGCTTTGTCCCAGGACATAGAGCGGCATATGCCGCTTTGTCCGCGAACGTGTTAATTAAATTTTCATTATACTCTGAAATCTAGTTATTTTCCTAGCTTGGTAACAGATTAAATAAAAGACTTCAATTTATTAGGAAATCACTTTATTTTTGGAATATAATCGAGGTACAAAATTAATGGTATAAGCGAGTGAATCCGTTTTGAACATACCCGACACAACACAAATGCCAGTTTCGGCCAAGCTTAAAATCAGTATTTTTAGTTGAAACCGAAACTTTGGTCGGACACTAGTAATAATTTTATACGGGATGATTCACCAAACTGGTCCGTTAAAAATTGATGTTTCTTCTTTTTTAAATTATTTCAATTATTCAATTTGTACAAAAACTGAAGTATTTTTTTAAAAAGAAATGAAAATTTTATATTATTCTTGTGCACTTTCGAGGACTAGTTTGGTAAATTATCTTTAATTATAATAACTTACAGTACGGTAAAAAAATTTTAGTGCGATCACAGGTTCCACAATTCTTAAAAATTTCCCCATTTGATGCCCCAGTCACAAGACAAGTTAAGCATGCATACTCTTCGCTAGATGCTGTTAGTGTTCGAACAGGAGTATTTTTAAGAAGATATCCTTTGGCACGAGTATTTGTCTTTTGTTACATGGTAAGAAATAACTTTTGAGTAAACAATCATTTTTAATGTTTTTTTTTTAGATTCTGTTACATGTGTGGGTTTTGATAATTTTATGTACAGATGTACCCAGTTCGAATATCCACGATTAAATGTTGAAATTGTAAAATAAAATTAACCAGTTTTAAATAAACTTTATTTTCGAAAATACGTATTTTACAACTTTATTTATCCAGGAAACATTTTAATAATTACCGAATGCCGCCTATACTAAATTTTTGGTAATATGGCATACAACAAAATGTTGGAAAAATACATGCAATTATTCATGGCCTTAAAATAACGAATCTATCACATCTAGGAATTACAATAAATTCGTGGTACACATAATAAAATTATATTTTAAAATATTACAGAAAATTAAAGCCCATTAAATACTAACAGACTTTTTTGAAAAAGTAAAAATTTAAAATCGTGACTAGCATCAAATGGGCCTCATTTCAGAAATCAACTTAATCAATACAATAACCCACACCAGGCAGTTTTTAGTAGTATTGGCACAGTTTTCATATCACATAAACAATTTTTTATACTCATACCCAAGCTTTTTTAGAAAACAAGGCTAAACTATTAAAACACCAAAACAAAAATATTAACAAAAAATACATTTCATAATAAACTATAGAGCTAACTAGCTTGGAATCCTCTTCAAGTAAAATACATGATTTTTATTTTAATAAAAATTATTAATTATTTTTCAACAAAGTTTGTTTCTTCACCTTATTGAATTCCTTAATAATAAATGATATAAAAAATCTCAGTCTTGCAAATTTTCTAAGATCTAATTCTATGATATATTTGGAACCATTAGTAATCCCAATAGTAATCAGGATCGAGGGCATTCGTTGAAGTGCTCCCTGGTACCTAATAAAAGAACAAGTTAAATTATGCTTTAAATTAAATTGGTATTAACAAAGTTCTGAGTGACCTAACATGTAATAGAGGGTTAACAGTAAATTTAGTTTGATGAGTTAAAAAAATTATTCATTAAAATCCAACACCAAATTTTCTGTTTACTGCAAGTTACTACAAAACAGTTTTGAATTTCACTAAGGCTGTTAATTTGGCCTGCTCATATCTGCTTATTTTAATTTTTAGCCAAGTTATTGTTCATACAACCTTGGTGAATTAAATATAGAAACAAACGGCTGATTAAACAGGATTGGAGAATGTGCCTGTAACCCTGATTAATTGTTAATGGTAACAATCATAACCCAGGGGAACCGACGGATTTACTTGCCTTCCAAAGCATAGAGACGGACAAAAAAAAAGTTTTGATTCTCACCGGATACCTTAACATCAATAGTGGCTAATCTAATTTACTACGCTAATGCACTTAATTTTGTCTTCTTGTTTTTCCAGGTACTACATTTAAACAACTTTCTCCACAGGAATGCGTTAGTGATGTTACTCAAGATTAAAACGTACAATATACGTAAAGAAAAACATACATTGGAAAGTTTCAAGAGAATAAGATAAAGCGAGAATATCAAACAAAACTAATGATATTCGGAGATCAAGGTCTTCTTCGAATCAATGCCACGAGAAAAATTGCAGTCAAGATTGAAATCGCAATCATCAGCAAGGCTTTTTGGATTCAATAATTTTTATTGACTAGGCTTTCATTCAATGATGATTCTTAATGCAGCTCTGCACAGTAAGTGTTTCTTTGGAATGTGTGTGGGTTATTTTGGCTTCCGCAATGCAAACTCAAGGACCATGGATCCAGATATAAAAAGTTCAACCGAGGTCTCATGCATGTATATTTTACGCTCAATCAGCGCGGCAGAAATCTTCATATACAAAGAACCATCTACCAAATTAGATTGGGGTGAAAGCTCCTCCTCACTGTTGGTGAGAATCGAGCCACTTTCCAAGCTCTAAGACGGGTACCAAAGTAGTTGTTCATGCAACTGACATACAGGGAGCCAGATCTCTTGCCCAGCCATAACTCATCCAAATCCAGGCGGATTGTTTAACTAATTTTGTTTTTTTTAAATTCAAAATTCTTCTTGACATTCCGAGATAAAAGATGGAAATTTAATAGGAAGCCAAGATAAAGTGATCGAGAGAAAAGTGGAATATTTTGAAGAAATAAACAAATAAAATAGAAATAAGTGGAAATTAACTGAGTACTGTCTGCACTTTAAGGCACAAGGAAAATAACGATAAGCGTCAAGAACAATAAAAGCGTTAGCGAAGATGATATATACAAGTGGGAGACAAGTGGTCCAACTGTAGTGTAGCAAGATGTGGCTTAATTTAGCAACTTTTGATAAAAAGAGATGCAGAAAGAATAGGATTTTGTTTTCCGTTTGAAATTTTTTCAAACTTATACCTATCCGTATTCCGAAACCCATTTTTATATATTTTTAGTTTTGTTTTATTATAGTGATTTTATCCAATCTTAGAGATGGACCAAACTTACTGTCCAGAATGCACAGTGAGCAGATATTAATAAGATGCAAAAGGCGGGAACGGGTGGAAGGAGAAGAGATGTAAACCGAGAACACAGTGGAAAAGCAAATTACGAGATAGCATAAAGAAGCAATGGATGAGAAGGATTGGCAGATATTATATGATATATAAATCTATAATTGCTTTTAGTCGTCTAGAATGTAAAGGCAACAGTTGTTCAGTTTTCGATTTCACCCAGGAGTATTGCAGATTTAGAATAAGGTATCAGAGAAATATCAAACCTATTGATCTGTAAATCTTGCACTGGGAGTAATACTTAATTAATTAGGAAATCAAATCCTCCTATTTATGTGTGCCAAGACTTCCAGCCTCTACATTTATTAGTTTTGCAAGTACTTATCATTATGACCAAGGAAGTTCTAGGTCTGAAAGCTGCGATGTAGAAGCGAGACTTAACGAAGGATATAACATAAGACCAAGAAGTTTGGAAAACCTGGCTAAAACACCCACAGATTGATATTGGGCATTTAAAAAGCATTGTAAAGCAATCCTAGCTTTTTGAAGAGTGAGGTATCTTAGCTTTATATATTGTCGTGTTCCGTTTGTTTCCTTTCACGTGAGCCGACAGCTGTTATCGACCACATGAACAAAACTTCGTCGATTGAAATTAAAACTTGCTGAAAAATTACATTAGAAGATTTTATGCAATTTACGAATTACTTTAAATTAAATTGATTAGTATTATGAAGAAAGTCTCAGCTAAGTAAAAAATGTAGTAATCGGGTTTGTAAAATTTTATTATTTTAATTTAGCACCCCATTACATTGCAATTTTTATCTCTCTCTCTTTCTCTCTCAGAGTCCTTTGCTCTATGTAAGGTTTCCTTGGCAGATATCTCGATGGTTTACCATTGTCTGGTAAAGGAAGACAGAATAGTTTTTACTCTGCCTGGACTTCAACTCGAGGATTTTGACTTAGCAGTTGATGTATATAAGAGCCAGGCCGTGACCGTCTTCATACAAATATATAATTCATTTTTGAAGCAGAAAAAATGTTTATTATTTGTAAAGCAAGAATGACGTAGTGTAAGCAGCATTGGAAAATTTGTTATCATCGATAACGACAATGTTATTAGTAACTTGATCAATAAATAAAATTACTTAATCAAAATAAAGTTATTCACCTGAAAATATTAATGAGTTATGAAATAAAAAAAAGCATAAAAAAGTTTAAATCTTGTTTATGCTGATTTTTAAACTCTCAAAAGTTTTACGATGTGCTGATACTTGGTAAAAATAAAATAAAAAAAATCTGTCTTCTCAAGAACTTTGTTAACACATTTTTGAAATATTAAAAGTAAAAAAAAAAACAAAATAAAACTAACCCACATGAGAAACTGATATCAACCCTCCAATTAAAGGATGATAAATTTTCAATACCATTATTGGGGTTTAATAAAACACTTACGGGATGAGCGTCTTGAAATGGCAAACTTTTGATAAAATCCTGTGAAAAACCAACACCTTTTAATACTTCTTCGAATTGATTTCTGTTATTCTGCATAAATATATCAGAAATGCTAATATAAAGACCCAATAAGTCCAAAACTTGGTATAAAGGTATTCCAAACTCTTCTGCAAGAGCTGTGATTTCGTGTGAATTTTTGGCAACACCAACAACGGCTGCTTTAATACACACTAAAACGAAATCAATGTTACAAACCAAAACGTTTAGTAAATTGCACCTCAAGCTTACGATAAAAGAATTTTTCACGTTGCATGCATGGCAAAGAATTTGCACGAGAGACAAGTTCAGCATTTTTAAATGTTTTAGAATTACTCATTGTATGATTACGACAATTTACAGGAGGATAGTTGAAGTTAGTAATTTCAAAGATCGCACACCAGATCTTGAACTAAAAACAAATTTTTTATGCTTATTTTTAAAAAAGTTGAATAAATGTTTTAAGGAAACATAGAAATAAATTACCTGAAGTAAAGGGCCAATGAATTAACACATTAAAAAATAAATTTTCACTGTAAAATTACTAATATTTTTTCATATCAAAGTTTAACGTGACGTTTGATATTTCTCCAGGAATCATTTTATTTATTAAACCAAAAGGTTTGTTCAAAACCTCTCATAGGTAAAACAGCGCTTATCAAACATGGGATGTTATGGGTATTGTATACGAGGTAAATTGAGGGGAGCTAAAACTTTAAGTGTGGAAAATTTTAGATACAAACTAAGATAAAAATGTGATGAAAATAGTATATTTTACAATAAAAAGAAAATACTCTCATTACCACACATAGAAAGCCGCCTGTGATGTGATTTAATTTTTTGTTACTGTACAAAAAAAATTGAAGAACATTTATTTAAAATACAGTTTTAGGACTGCTGTATAAAAGCATAAATCAAAGTTGGCAATCTCGAGTGGAAAAAATTGTGAACTCACCATAAATATAATGGCTGACGCTTTAGGTCGTACGATATGAAAGTTAAAAAATTATTGTAAATATTGAAAGCGATAATCGCATAGGATTTTAAAAATTATATAATAAATATTGATAGACTTGGAGGTGTACACTAATAAGATATATAAGTTTGGAGTATCTTGGATGGTAATAATTTTAATTCTTTGTAAAAGGGCGCGCTTATTTTTCACCATATAACCTCACTTCGTTTTTGGTTTGTTTACTTATATTTGTAAACAAATAGCAACAAATATGTTAGTATTTAATCGTTTTGATTACTATATTGACGCTTCTTTCTCGTGATTGTAGATGTTTTGTATGGTTTAAGAAAATAAAGAGATGTTCGCATAGCCGTAACATGGCAGACGTTGTAACTGTGAACAGTGATGGCACGGAAATAACATCTGCAAATAAAGATAAATTATTTGATCCTTCAATTGATATGCTCGTTAATGACTTTGATGATGAAAGAACATTAGAAGAAGAGGAAGCTTTAGCTGCTGGTGAATCGGATGATGCAAATGCTGAACTCAGTAGTTTGCAGAAAGTAAGTTATCATTTTGGAAATGTTATGCTTCTGACGTGTGGGTAATTTCAAAAATTAATTAATTGTATTATTTTTTGTTGGATGATTTATGAATTGATTGTTGAAAGTATTGTTTACATAACAATGTGGTATTTACCACCTACATTGCTATTACAAATTCTTATCAATTTCATAAAGAATTTGTTTATATTTCATAATTTGATAAAATTTCACTCTTAAAACCCCTTTATTACTTGTGACCTAAATAGTTGTTATTTTCATCTACTTAAAATCCACGGCTGAATTGCCAACCTACTCTAATGTGGGGGTGATTAATACTCCAAACTGTACCAATCATTATTGATTTATTTACAACGGGAATTTATCGTCTCTGGAAGTAATATTACATTTTTAATATCATTAGGAAAGCAATATGCCATTGGAGGAATTACTGGCCTTATATGGATACAGAGAAATGCAGGAAAGCGAAAGTCCAATTGAAGACGACGCCGAGCAATCGGAAACGATGGAAGAGGAACAGGAAAGCGAGAGCGATCCACCCGAAGAACCATCCTCAAAATTATGTGATTTATACGACACCATTCCTGGAATCGAACAAGATGCTTCTAGATTGTTGCGATCAGTCTCCCGAGTTAGCGAAGAGGAAGAAGAGGATTATGATTATAGTCCAGATGAAGATGAATGGCGGAAAGTTAATAAGGTGGCCTTGAAATTTGTTATTTTATGGTTGTTCACTTTTATTTTTTAGACAATAATGGTTGGTAGCGATTACCAAGCAGTCATACCTGAAGGCTTGTGTCATTACGATGATGCTTTGCCATACGAAAATGATGACAAACTTCTTTGGGATGCAAACCAGTTGGAAAGGGCAATAGTCGAAGACTTTTTAAAGAAAGCCGCTGCTTTAGCTAGACCACCCCTTCCATTAGGTTTACAAATACGAGATGATGAGCAGGCACTTTACCTTTTGCAACAATGTGGTTATAATATTGACGAGGCCTTACGAAGAATACGCATTAATGTTATTCCAGCAGCAGATACCATGAGTTTATGGTCCGAAGATGAATGCAAAAATTTCGAATCCGGTGTTCGATGTTTTGGAAAGAATTTTCATCTAATTCAACAAAATAAAGTAAGATAATTTTTCATAATTCTACTACAAAACCATCATTTAAATAAAAATTATGTATTTACGTGGTTTTCGAGAACAAAATTCTATGAATATTCAAAAAATTCTAAGCACTAATAACACTAATTCTAACAGAACTTAGCAAATGACTGTTTTATCTTATTCACAATTTTACCAGTGAAAGTGATTCATACTGGCTCAGTACGGTTTCAGGGTGATTAATTTTATGGGTAAAATCATTAGTGGGAACGAAGTACGTCTTTTCTTAAGACTTTTTTTCATGCTAGTTCGTTCAATATTGATTCTGAAGGTTCTGACTATCTGTCTTTTGCAATGCGTGCCATATATATACTTTCCAGTGTACTCTTTGCTCTTTATGCATTCCTTAAAACTTATTAGTCAATCATTTGCAAATGCGGGGGTGTATTGCATACCTCCATATCCCACAGTGAATTTTAAAAGTGTATTTACGATACTTTGAAGTATTAAATTATTGTAAATAGTAGAGGAGTGTGGTGAATAAGATTGCAGGTTTTGGTGTAAATAAAAGTTTTATATTGCAAGTAACCATATCGAATAAATCAAACACGCTACTGTGTTTGCAATTTAATAATAATAAACAACCATATTTGCATTGCATATGCGTGCGTTGCTGCAAACGTAACCAAAATTCAGTGGCGTAAGTTATATTGATAAATACTTATTATCAACTGTAAAAGGAAGACGGTGACTTCCTAGGAATTGATCCAGGTAATCGTTTTTCTAACGGAATTTGTTTTCGGGAATAACGGAGTAGTATCAGGGTACCGGGAGAATATTAAGCACTAAAATGAGCAACAGCAATAATATGAAAAGAAATAGGGAAAAATATTCACCAATTGAAGATAACTGCGTATTCTAAAGATGCAGGCTATCGGTAAGATTCCCAGTTAAAAAGTACCGGAAGTCAGAAAGAAGAAGAAAATAGAAAAGTATGAAGCCTATTTTGTAAGAGGTCGAGATTTGGAATCACACTTGAGGGTGGTACTGGCTAGTTTTAATTGATTATTTATAATAAGGGGGCTCCTGTTCAATGTAGATAACCTTGGTTTTTATTGTTAATGCTAGTAAATTATCAACCCAGACGGACTGACGGATTTATGTGTCCTTCAAACAAAAACATACTGGTTAATGGTTATTATCAAAAATTCAATGTGCACTGAGTAATGATTGAATCGACTGGGTGGGTCCGTCAAAAAATTGAGCCGATTTTTTTCAAGAATTGCAGTTGCAACTACTTTACATATTTTCAAAATATCTGCTACTGAGCAGTTTTCCGAGTCAGAATAGGCAAAAATACTGTAAAATTATGAATTTTAAAATGTATAACTTAAACAAGTGAAATTACCTTTATCTAATAATGCAATTATTGCATCACAGTAAATGTTTTTTTAAATAAACGTAGTGCCACTTTTGTGAATCCTCACCGAAAGTAATGAATTTTTATTAATTTTAATAATTTACAGGTAAGAACAAGATCTGTAGGAGAGTTGGTACAATTTTATTATTTATGGAAAAAGTCGGAACGCCACGACATATTTGCAAATAAGACAAGATTAGAAAAGAAAAAATACACACTTCATCCCGGACTTACCGATTTTATGGATAGATTCTTAGAAGATCAAGATGGTAGAGATCGTAGTTCTTCACCAAACGTGCAAGTTGGCAGTGTAGATAATAAGAAATCATCTATTGAAAATCTTAACAATCATAATCAAAAACCACCCCCCGAAGCATAGTTGGTATATTTTTATTTAGTAGAAAATATTTTTCAGTATTTTATTAATTATTAGGATTTCATACGTATTTACTTTAAAATTTTTGTGTGATTATCGTAAAAAATTTATTGTTTATAGAAAAAATTTACTTATTTTTTTTTAATTGTGCCAATATTACGTTTAAATGTTTAAAACTTTCTTAAAAATCTGCAATATTTATAAATTAGTAAAATTTATAAAAAACTAGGTTGTGAATCAAAATATTTACGACATGTATGTTGACATCATATTATGAATAGTATATTTAATTTTTTTTTATTATTTCAACGAATAAGGACGGGTATGAATTTGACAATCCACCTTAACAATTGGTTAAAGAGTACAAGTTTTCATTTTGTTAGTTATTGAACTGTTAAAACAAATGACAAGATTTCAAAGTCATCACCAAAGTGCTGCTGTGTGATAACACATATTTGTGAATTGAGGGATTCACTTTAACCTACAGTAACAAGTAATTTTTGTTGGCAAATTTCTCTTTTTGTTTATTTTTTTAGCAATATTTGGTGCCTTTTTTTGGTAACTGTTGTGTGATTACCCAAAATTACAGACACCAAGCTTACATTTTAATTAAAAATCTGTGATACACACAACGTATAGCAATAACCACATGCACACTTAGATGAGACGTCTTGAATCTTGTTTTAACTTTCTTTACAGTTACATTTTAGTTTTGGTGGCATCTTTACCGATTACGTAATTTTGTGTTCATTTATTTACATTTTTTTTTGTTTATTTAGTGGTTAACAAACTAACAAAATAAAGCTCTCATTATACATTCCAATGTGAGCTGTATTTTATCGAGCAATAAAATAGGAAATACTTATCGGTGTCTCTGGATAAGTGGTTTTCAAAATTGGTTCATTCAAATGTCACCAACTTCTTCCAAGTTATCTAATTTTGATTTTTGGCAAGCTCACAATTTTAGCCTTGAATTATTATTTTTGATGTTCGAGTTTCAATAAACGTAAAACTTGTTAAATTTCCTATCCACAGAGTTCGGTAAATGGTTAATTTTTGTAGAAGTTTTTGGCATTTAAGCGTGGACATGAATTACCCTATATATTTTAACGTTTTTAAATTTCAAATTTATATTTCCTACAGTTTCAGTAATTCGATTTTACGATATTTGCAAAATGATGAAAAGTTTTTATTATATTTTTACGATGTGATTTTTAATATTGAGGGGTGAATTACGACTGAAAGTAGGTGTACAAAAGAGTGGAAATATGGAATATTTAGAAGTAGGTTACAATTACAAACTAATGTAATAGAACGATCCACTTATAACGGACCAAATTTTGCATTTCAAGTAAACATGTAATTGATTATTATGGATGAAGCTGTTAATTATGGCTGTAATTTTAAGCAAAAACTCTGAAATTATGTACTTTACAACCAACGATTTGATTTTTATAATTGCGTTCTTATATAACCCATCACAAAAGTATTATGATATTGTGATTGTGCAAAACAAAACGGGAAACCAACGAATATATTATATATTTCGAAATACTTTATATTTATTTCATTAATGCAACAAGGATAATGCATTTACATTTTATTTATTTTTATTGATCGAATTGTTTATAACGTATAAAATTTGTCAGTCCCTTGATGTATGTTATAACTGGCCACTATTAGAATTTCTTATTCAAATATTTGTAAGGGGCCTTTCATGTATTACTTAAGACGTTTAGGGGGGTGGGGGGGGAGTCATGACAATTTCTTACATAAGATTTTATTCGTTATTATTAATCGCAAAATTCATTAATTGCACTTTTAACATTAATAGATACCATAAATTCTTTTGACCCGATTTGATCTGGTTTCTCATTAGGTAATAATTAATCTTACGTAAGATTAGTGAGGGGGGTATAAATTTTCTTGTTAGGGGGTGGGAAGGGGCCTAAAAGAGGAAAAAACGTCTTACGCAATACATGAACGGCTCCTAAGAAGGCAAAAATGACAAACTGAATCTATAGGAAAGCATATTAATAAAACAAACAACTTTGTGGTGCAAAAATATACAGGGTGTTCATGCTCTAACGTAGCGTTATTTTTGGATGAATAATTTTTAGTTTCTTTTAACGTCTGTTGAAACGCTGAAAGATATCAAAAATCTGATGTCATCACGTGACTTTCTCATTTACTCAGTTTAACATACACCCAAAATTACTAGGTTAATTATTAAATTAATAGTACAGCAAAAATTTCATTTGACGTTCGTATTTTAAAATATGCTTTGTCTTAAACGGTTTACATACTCGTATATAAAACGTTGATCCAAATTTTTTTTTAAACTTGATTAAAATACTTGACTATGTAAATGAAAAAGTAAAAACAAGGCAACCATTTTTGATATGTTTCACTGTATTTAAGAAAAACTGAGTTGAGCTATCATAGATTCCTTGTACATGGTGGGCAAATTTGGTTAGTTTTGCAGGCTGGTTTGGTTATAATTCAATGTTTAAAAGCAATGTTCAGAGCCAATTTTATCAATTTTCTTGACGTTTTTAATTTTACAAAGAAATCAATAATTGGTTCATTTGAATCATATGAAGCCGATTTATAAGAAAGCAATAGTTCATTTAAATTCAAGAATTTGGCTCGGAACAGAATTACTTCCTTCTTGAGTGAGAAATCTTGCAAAAATGACATTTGCTTGCCCGGTGCTTCCTGCAACGATAAAGAGATCACCTACCTGCATTAACATCTAAGAATAGATGGCGTTAAGTTGTTTTTGTACATAAAATGTATCCAGTTTGAGATCTTGCTAATTGGTATAGCCTTTTGTTCCACAATTAATAAATATTTGTGGATTGTCTATTTGGAATAAATTTTGTGAGCATTTAATAACATTTTAATTTGCCAGGTTTTATTTAGAAGTTAACACTTTAGTTTTAGTTTTGTATTTAAATAATTGTTTCTACTGGGTGGGGTAATTTTTTGCAGAAATATTGAAGAAGTGAAAAGAGTTGATCACCCAGTTGATACATTTTCCTCACACCTATGACGTAAGTAATATGGTTCTTGTAATATTAATAATTTATTTACTCAGTTTTATTTTTGTACCTTGTTAAGTTTGAATTAAGTTTAAATATTATATAGATTGGCCGGAGCCCGAGTACGAAATAGGAGGGGGCAAAACATTAAAATTTATAAGTTGGTTTAGATTGTCACCTTCACTGTAAATAGTGCATCGAATAAATAAAATAAAAATAACTTTTTGTTTGGTATTGTAAAATTAAAAAAAAAAAAAATGTCAACTCGCTTTAATAATAAATGGCTTGTGTTTTTAAGAGATTAAATAGTGTAAATAAAACTGTAAGTAAATAAAAGTATATTTTGTATTTGTCAAATTTCTGGTTTTGTAAAAGATTATTTGACACTGTAAGCTTTTTAATTAGTAAGAAATAAAATAAATTTTGAACTAAAACAAGTTTTTATTTAGTTAATGAAACTACCATTTAACACTAATACTGTTTAAAGTACAAAAATTGAAGTTTAGATTATAAACATTAAGTATTCTCTTAGAACTTAGAATGTGAAACTAACAGAGTATTTAAGTACAACAATTGCACTAGATGCAAACAAAAGACTCTGTTAGTTGAGCGTTCGTGAGCAAACCACTCTCTGAATAAAAATTTTAGTGGCTGATTCACCCTGAATGTGGCGATATGTGGAACAAGGGACAAGAAAAAACTGCTTGAAGAGCTATAACAATGTTACTTAAATGAACGTCGATGCTAACTACAACTATAATGATGGCACAGACCATACTTTTAGTAGATTTGTCACCTTATTGCAATATTTGTACTTCAAAGTCTCTTTATTTTGTTTTTGTTCGTATTTTAATAAAAATATCTATACAAACAACTAATTTATCTAAGTAGTAGTCACACGCACCTAATATATTTTCAAAGAAAAATAAAAAATAACAATCCATTCTTGTTACAAAAATTTAAAACGTTTCCAGGACATAAACCCATCACTTGGTTAGAATAGTTTTGCTGTTAAAACAAAAATAATACATTTACCACAGAAAAACTAATCCAAGTGCATGGGTTCATTGAAGGACTAACCATGGCGGACAAAAAATTACCAAAAAAAATCTCGATGTGTCAACATTTCCTGTCATGGTTAACCCCCCCCTTAATTGAAACATTTTCTAATCCTATTTTTTCAACACTTACACAACTTTTACTATAATTTTATATTAACAAACTAAAATATAATTCAAAAAAATATATAAAAATAAAATTCTATTTCATATTATGTAATAAATATAAATAACATTTAATTGTTAATCATCCAAGTCAAATCCTGACAAAAATAAAAAAAATTAATAAATAAAAGGCGATTTTTAGTCACAATTTTTTTTATTCAAGAGATGTAAGCTTAAAAAATTAAAACAACCATAACTTACATCACCTATAAAATTTACAATTAGTTAGGGTAAACGTACACGATCGTGTACGTCCGTGTTTTGTTTCAATTTTGTAGTAGTAGCAATTTTTAATTTGATCAAAACTATTTTCTATGACTAGAACGGTATAATTAATATGGTAATAATTTTCTTTGTAGTAATCACTTACCCGTTTTCTTTTAATGATCAAGATTTAGTTACTTCAACCTTAACAATAAACAATATATTCAAGCAACTACAACTAGACGACCAAATATACAAATAAATTTTGTCAATACTTCAAACAGCATATTTAGAAAGTATCTACCGATCAAATTAGAACAAAAATTTGTATATAATTAAGAAGTATACAACATTCTTACATAAATTTCCTAATTTATATACAATTTTGACAAAAATTTCCAATTTATCTATACAGTACAACCACTAACATCTCAATCTTATGCTCAACTTTTTTTTTGATCAAACGCTCCAATCAAATTTATTAAAACAATTATCACATTTGTTCACGATTAATAAATAGGGTTAAATAAAGTGAGAATTTTAATGAACAAAAGCGCAACTCGGCTACCAAAATCTCAATTTGGTTAAAAAATTTACAGAAAACTGCATCGATTTTGCATAATCATCTAAGAAGCAGTGCATGAAAATCTCATTTTTACTTAAAACTTCTTTGTACTCAAAACCGTAAAATGAAAATTCATGTTGCTTCTTTTCTTCCCGATTTGTAGTTTAGCTCGGTTATTTTATGAAACTTCCAGAATGAAAGGCCGCTGAAATAAGTGAACATGTATTTTTCCAAAATGCTACGAGCAGCCGTTTCCAAGGAATTGAGAGTGAAAGTTTAATGAACCTCAGATTTCCATCAGTACATCTCATTCATCCCAAGTTCAAGCTATATGCCAGTTTATTGTTTTAAATTAAATTTAGAATGAGTAAAATTTTTATAAGACAAATATTGTCGAGAATTAAATTTCGCCCAGGAGAGCATATATTTGCCTACATATAATAAATTTGCCTTCAATTCATTACTTCTTCGTCCTATTAGCATTAATGTACCATATGTTCTGTGAGCACTTGAATAATATTCTAGTAGGGTGCTAACCTTGCTCGATGCATAACAAATCGATCAAATTTAAGCCGTCGATTTAAGCTTTACACCACACCCCTGGTCCTTCTTTACTTAAACTTTAATTAAAATTTAAGATAAAGCAAGGGAGGTATTCAAAAGCGCATGTTGACTTATTAGTTACTATGCAAGACTTGTCCGATTGCACTGTGTTTGTTTATTTTTGTATTATAAAATTTTTATTCATTCTAAGTTAAATCAATTGCAATTAAAAAAGACGAAGAAAAAAAACTGCAAACTTCTCAAAAACGACTACCATAGCCTTTTCATCCTGCAAGAGACCGTCTCGATGTTAGAATTTTGTTAACAAAACCATAATCAACATGGTCAGTAATAAAAATATTGTAAATTACGTTAAAAAATATATATGTAGGATCCATTTATAAAAATACAGAATTGTGATGTAGCATAAAACAGATAAACTCTACGTTCCAGATCATTTTATTTAAAAAACCAGAAGTTCAAATTTGATTAATAAAAATGTAAGTAAGTTTTCTCACGGTGTTCTTAAAATTACATGATTTAATGATTAAAATGAAATTTAAATGAAGTAATTGAGATTTCCAAAATTATCCAAATTCCAATTTAATCGGTCAATCAAATCTCTGGTGGAAACCTGTAGAAGAGTTTAATTAATATTTTGATTAATCAAATTGATACTCGATTTTTTCATAAAAAAGTAGCCTGAAACAAGTGCAGTTACTTAAATGCTTTTGATTTTTTTTAGACCGTTTAAATCTTCCTTTTAAACACTTCTATAGAAAATGTAGGTACACTTTTTCTAAAAATAATAAATTAACAAGTCAACAACAAAACTCAGTGTTGGATGACATTTTACAGTCTTCCGATACTTAATTACAAAATGGAAAGCAATTATTTCGTCGGGACGCCATTACGAGTTGAATTCATGAAATTTGGCACGACAAGCTAACATTCAAAGCTCGCTACGAACAGCCTACCTAGATTACGTTACTCACTTTTTGTAAGGTAGTCCATTGGTTTTTGCCAGAAGGGAAATTCAAAATTAGGAGTATTTTAAAGCAATCTTAATTTTGAAAATTTTCAAAACCAGCAGGGAGGCAAATGTTCCTTATAATATTTTTTTCCGTGTACAATGGTTTGAGCTAACCGAACTGATGTATTTTAAAAAATCTTTACTTTTTGTAGTGAACTTTTGGTTCTGTTCTCTACTTCTTAGATAATTGCAAAAAGATTTGGTTTGTTTTTCGAAAATATTTTGACTAGAGATGAGGGTTAAATACCCGCACAGGTATGATTGACTTCACGGTTACCAGAAAAATACCACATTCTGGCAATTATGAAAAATTATTTGGGCAGCACGAGTACACTAAGATACAAATCAGGTCAAATGGGTTGGATAACAACACTTAGATATTCAAAATAAAAACAATGTCATTTAAAGAATTAAAAAAGAAAAAATTCTAACCTAACGATAAAATTATCACAGATAAAATCACAATCAAAATAAAATTTGGACTTGGTAAAAATTGATACCATTGAGCATAATTCGAATTGAAAAAATATGGAGGAATTAAAGCCTATTTTAATTGAAGGTAAAAATTTGGAATTACTTTTTACCACGAATATTCTTGGGTCGAAGAAAGAAAAAATGGACTCCTGTATTTGAGTTGGATTGCAGGTTTTCACGGGTGGGGCTGGGAAATCTTGACCAAATGATTTTTGTCGATTGACTAAATATGAATGCAATATGAATTTCGAGATGTTAGTGTTTGATGTTATGACTAAACCACCACAAGATGGCATTACAATTTAGATTCTTAAATAAATTAAAATTATACTTATCATTGTAGTAGTCACAAGTGTCTTCTCAAGAAGTTAAATAGTCTTTTATATTTACAAATATCGCTAAATTCTACCAGTGATAAAGATAATTAACAACGATATTATAAATTACATTAATAGTTTGAAATGTATAATATTTAGCTACTAGTAATAAATCGTAACTGTTGACGAAAAAAGAAAAAAATTAAACCTTAGGAAATTAAAACGAGTCACCCACTAGAAACTAAAAGAGCACCACAAGAGATATAAGTATAAATAAAAAAATGTCTATATTTTATTAAAATAGATACTTTTTAAATACCCTGTTAATGAATACTTACAACTCCTTTTAGGTAATATTTTCTTATACGAATGTACGTTTTTACAACTAGGAAAGTTACTTACACCATCACATAAGGCATAAAAATAAAACTTAGCAATTTGAAAAACAAAAATATGATGATGAACGGAACAACGTTTTGTTGTAATCACTAAATTGATATTTTGAATTGGTTTAGATAAAAAATAGAGGTGACAATTCTACTTTAGTTGTCTGTGACAATAATCACACTCGGGAATAACACGCACACTCAACTGAGATCCGAAAGTATAATGCACAAAACCCTTGGCCTATCTAACATTCAAAGTTTAGAGAAAATACTTATGACAAAAAAATATCACCATTTACCCTGTGCAAGTCTCTGTTGTTGTCGAAATGCAAGTAACCGACTGTACCAAAACGCACAGACTTGCTAGGTACTAGCTCAACATATGATACAGGTACACGACATGAATACACGGTGACGGAAACCAATCAGAAGCCGCCCAAGTAAGGCGGATAGCCGGGCGGGTGTGCAGGCGCAGGTTGTGGATAGCTGTAGTAAGGATAATTAGGGCTAGGTACGTGCAAACCAGGACCATAACCCTGGGCGTATGGAAGTTGCGGATAAGCCAAAGGCATGGGTTCATAATGGCCGCTCCATGTAGGGGTAGGGTATAGTGGATACCCTGGACTAGGTGGGTAACTATAAGGCACGGGACTCGTCCGTGCTGGCATATTATAGTTGATATTATTATACTGACCGCCGCTGAACTGTTCCGAATTTTCGGTTAAAGTTGCATCTCCTTCAGTAATACTAGGAATTTGGTCAACCAGAGACTCTAATCCTGATAAGCTCTTCGACGCTATATCTTGAGGCTGTCGAGCAGTTGTGTAATGATTTTCTACCGAAGGTTCTATGCTATAAGATGTAGGATATGGATAATGCGGTTGCTCACTAGGAGTCGACGAAGCGGGACTACTAAAACGACAATCACCTTCTTCCGCCATATTAGACGGTGGCTCAAAATCTGGAGGCCCTAGGCTAGGTGAAGCTGGCGATCCCAACTGTTCCGAACTAATGGCAGCACTAATCTCTGAACTGAGATCCGAGTGAGTAAAGGATTGTGAATGCGGTCGCGGAGACTGGCTGTACGGTGGTCTCGGTGACTGACTATATGAAGCCGGTCGAGGTGATTGACTATATGGTACCGTAGGTGGAGCATACAAACTACTAGAACCACTGGGCGGTGTAACTTCGGGGGGTAAATGATAATAATTATTGGTAGGTGACTGTATAGGAGACGGATTTGAAAAACACTTATTTATATTGGTCGATGTCGTATTATCCATTGGTGCAACTGAAGCAGGACGTTCGCCATCTTCCAATTTTACCTTCTTAGGTCGCCCGCGCTTCTTCTTAGGAAAATCACAGTTGGATTGTGAAGGGGTTTTACGAGCCACTGCCTTTGGAGGTTCTTCACCTTCCACTTTTATTTTTTTAGGCCGTCCGCGTTTTTTCTTACATGGTACAATTGTGCCATCCTCTTTTTTAATCACAGAATTACTAAGATCCATTAAATCTGGATCTGGTTTAGGTTCTGGTTCGTAACATGCTTTTAGTGTAGGTTCCGCAAATATCATTTCCGATTCGTCTATGGAGGACACGAGACCGTTCAAATAATCACGAAACTTTTTGAGACCGGCATAAAATGGCACTTTATCAGCAGCTCGAGGTAACTGTGCACACCGTGCGCTTGATGAAGGCATCACCCACATATGCTGTATTAAATATAATTATATATTACACAACTGAAAAATTTACAACACAAAAATATAATCAAAAGGTTTCCGTTCTACCTAAATTTTGCACAAATTCGCATCATTCATTGCACCAACCTGAGATTTATGACAACTGCAAGACCAATTTAAAAAGTTTTTACTCTCAGATTAGCAGTCAAAACTCTTAACCGTCAGACTTTTACTATAATATTATAAAAACCAATTAAAAAACTACCTTACCTAATAAAAACAATTAAATTAAAAAAAAAATTTACTGGACGTTTTTATGGATCTCTTGGAATAATTTTAGTCACGAAATTGACTAAAAGCTGGGTTATTAATTTTATTCAGAATCGGCGCCCCACGTTTTTAGTCAATTTGATATTTTCAAGTAGTGTATTTAAGAGCACTGATTTTGCATTTAATTTATATGCAAAATCGCTATTTTGTAGGAAATTTTATTCTGTACAAACTGTAAAATACAAATAAGAATTTCTTTTATTATATAACAGGTCGCACTAGTGGAAACTGTGTTTCAAATAGTTAAAACTAGCCAACTTCATGTTAGTTCAAGCTAGTTCTTGTCGAATTAAAAAAACCTGTGAAAAACGTCTTTTCGGGCATAAAAAACCGGCCCATCAAAACAGTTTCTAATCACGATTTAAAAAAATATGATCGCCCTTAAATATAAAGCATCGAGCCCCCCCCCCCATATAAATGTCTGCATACGTCTCTAAATTTAATATAAATTAGTTTGATTGAAATAATCTTTGGTTATTTTGATACACACGCAATCAATTTGTCAAGAAATCGCCTGTGGCACCATTTATTTTCAATAAAAATTTATGTATTTGCAATTGTTCTTTGAGATTTAATATTTTACATTCTAGTATATACAAGTTGGTTAAAACGAAGTGGGTTATTTTCAAGGGTTGGAAGTGTTATATCGTCACCCTAATTATCAAACCTCGTAACTCCAAATTCATAAGTTTTAGGTTAGAGAACATGGAATTACGAGTTTCAATTGGAGCGCTAGGCGAAATGGCGTTACGAGGTTTTCTATTCTTTTACTTATATAAAAACAAAATTATGTGCAGTTGCAAGGTTTTCCCCATTTATAGAGTATTTTTTCCTCTAACAGACGGCATCAATATCTCATTTTTGATCAAAAATGGAGTTACGAGGTTTGATAATTAGGGTGACGATATGGTCGTTGTTCCTTTGTGGTCCCGATGGACTTGGGTTACGTTGAGACGAAACAACATTATAATGTTTGATATGAACTCTTAACTATAATTATATTGTTTTCACTTTGTACAAATCTACTCGTGAGAGCTGCTACGTCCTAGCAGTACTGATATGCACAGTCGATGCACATAGGCATCAGACCATAACTTATCCTATATCCGTAGTAAACGTGCACATGGGGAACGTACAGTTTAATGTAGGCTTTGAATCACCGGAAGTGTAATATAGGCATTTACTAGACTAGCTTCTTTTATGTGGACAAAAAAAGTTGACCAATCAAGGCGTGCGTACAGAGAGACAGAGTTTTGTATGTAATTCCAATGTTTCTATTAAATTTGTCTATTTCCAGTGAGCATTTAAATATTTTTGGGAAAGCGACGCCCCATCGCCCTCTCCGTACCAACCGCCACTTATTACTACCAATTCATTTGAATAAAATGTTGATTCAGATACGAATGAACCATTATGTATAATGAATATCGCCGTCTGAATATTGGTAATATTTAGTAGTTTCCCCCGTTTGTGTTTTTCACTAGGGAGTTGTCAGAACAAATAGCGAGTTACTCATGCTTACAATGTTCAAGGGCTGATGATATGGATTTGAACCTTGAGCTAAGTACTGGCTGTGAATAGGCACGCTATTGGTTTTTATGTTAAGCAAAACTTCTGTACATATTATTTGAAACTAATTTTAGGGCCACAACAGATTATTTAAAGTAAAAACAAAAGAAAATCGTATAAGCACCGTTACTGCATAAAATTCAAAAATTAATGTTATAATTACAAATTAGTTATTTTCATATTTTACTCGATTCTGTACCATATTGTACTGAAGTAAAAAAATTTATAGACTGATTTTGCGATCTCCGTTCTTAAATATTCAAGTACGAAATTTAACAAAATAATGTATTTTTTTTAGAAAACATTAAACAGTAGATATTAATTATTGTTAATTTTTAAATACTAAAATTACTGAAAGTTTGTTCAAATTATTTTAGAACACAATTCTACTGCTGTGAACATAAATGTAGTTTTAGTTTGTCCTAGAAGTCCAGAAAACAAAGAATGTAAAAAATCAATACTGGAGAAACCAGATACTCATCTAGTTAAATCATGTCAAATGAAATAAACGTAGAAATATAAACAAAATAAGGGCGCAACATTACTAAATTATTTCAATAGATCATTAAAAAATTACAATATTTTAGTCACGAGTTCATATTTATAAAGAAATAAAAACAATGAATGAAATAGCTACTGCCATCTACCGAGTACTTTCAGTGAAGTAATAGAAACTATTAATCACCCAATAATTATTACGAAATATATTTTTTGTTTGGGATAGAGATTTTCCAAATTTTCGAATTTTGTGATGAAAATCATAGTTGGAGTCACAGAAACTGTAGTTTAGTTGTTCAGTGACCTTAATTTTTCGGTCCAAAACTCGCTACAACGTTCTGTTCGATTTAGAAAAAGATAAAATAATTAGTTTTGATTTCTTCTTTAATATGTACGCTTTTTCAATAAATTCAGACACGTTTGACAATTATTGCATCCGCTTTTTAGTTCAATTGAAGAATTCACGATCCGGCTCACCCCTTAACTTCAATGTCTGAATTGTATTTCACATTTCTCTTTCATCAGTCTTATAAAAAACTTCTCTATCAAATCCGAACATTTCATTTTTTAAAATAAGGGGTTTTAAATGTCATATCAGATTTGAGTCCAAGTGTAATTTTTCATGTTTGTTGCTGTAGTTCATAATTTTATTTTTATTTTGTCGTCATATAAAATTACGTCGCTACATTTTAGAATTGTCAAAATTTCAAAAAAATAAACAGATCCAATTCATTAATTTACATATCTCCTGGCCGACAAAATTTGTCTGCTATAGTATTCAGCTAAATATTAGTGCCCCTAATTTTGTTGATATTATCAGAAAATATTCATCTGTGATCTTAAATTTCTTAATTAAAGTACGAGACAATTCCTGACATAGTTTTGTTAATAAAAACAAATTTTTTAATTTTTAAAACCACCACGTCAGTCCCCCCCCCCCTCTATCGGCCATATGCACACGAATTGCTAACGCTAACGAGAGAAAAACACCATCTGCAAAATCAGATATTTACAACATCAATTGGTTCTTTCTTTATGGATGTTTGCAACAGCGGCGTCGCCAGACTTTCTAGTTCGGGTGGGCCAATTTTTTTGCATATTTATTGCATATAAATTAAAAACAAAATTATATTTATCTCCAGGATGAGCCAGATAAATTTTGGTTGGACTCAATTTAATGAGATAAAATGTTAAGACTAAATTACAGCAGATTTGACGAAAAGTATCATTTATAAACAACCGTAACTTTCATAAAAATATTCGTTTCAGTTTTGTGTAAAACCGGACATTTGTAGAATTTCGATTTAGATCTCAAGTAGTTGCTTGTACTCTCTGAGCCAAGTCGCTTCTCATAAAATACAATTTATATTGTATCTCAATGGGGTTTCAAGTTTGCATCTGTCGCAAAGTGTGAAGGCGGCAGAAGTAGGTGGAAAGAAAGAAGTACAACCGCGAGTCAAAATCAAAACTCAAAAACACGAACTTGTAGGTAGAGCAAAGCGGTTTAAATATTTTGTCTGGTTCATTGTACATAATTTGTTTCTAAGCGTGGGTAGTCTTTATATTTTTTTAACTTTAAAACGGAAATTTTTTTAAATCAAAATTTCCACTTCAGGTATACAACTTAATTACTTTTTACTTTTCGTAGCAGATTTTTCTCCATGTCTTATATAAATACTTCTTGCACGGCCTTTTTTTTCTAGAAAATTTAATTTTCAAAATAGTGATGTTCTCGTTAAACTTTTTATTCTACAGAATCAACTATGATTTCGTTTTACACAAAAATTCAAAAAATCGTAATTTTTGATAATGTAACAGTGTATCGGCGAGTTTTCTCCTATTATGTTGTATATCGATCACATCGGAGTCAGCTACTATGACAAGTAAACAACAGTATAGAGAGCCAACTTATCTACCTGGGGTTTCTGTCTCTATGATTTCGGTTATGGCAAGGCCTCTCTAAATAACACAATATTTATTTCTTTTATTGATGCCAGGCTCAGGTTATTATTACAAATCCTGTCTCTAGTCTAGACCAGTGGTTGCCAACCTTTTATTTTGATAATTTTGGAATAAACAGTGACCAGAGATGGACTGAAGCGAAATTTTTTGGGGTGAAAATTGAGCAGTCCTCAATTTGCCAACTATCGATGGTTATATTTTACTCCTCACACCTGTTCGGTATATCAATGAGCTTTTTCCTTTGTATTTTTAAAATATTGCCTTTGCGAGCGACCGGTAGCTCGAGATCGACGGTTTGTCGACCACTGGTCTAAATCATCCACCTCCCCTTAGTTTAATATCAGTCAAGAACATAATATTATCTGTACTTTACCAGTAAAGAATTTTTGTCAATCAGCTTCAAGATTGACTCACGGTGCTCCATCCTGCGAATGTTCAAAGCACTACTCTCCGTAAAGTTTGAGTTACTAGGTTAAAAGAGGACCTATCCATTAGGTTCACACGATCAGAACCAGTTCCAAGACATTCAAGTTTCTGCACATGTGAAATCAATGAGGACATTTCATGATGAATTTAAAAATATTTATGGAGTCCTACGTGAAGGTATGCCCAGCATGTAGTAACATTATATGCCAACGCTAACATGACCGTTCCTCGTATTCACTCATAAATGAACTGTGGCTTTGTAGGACGCTTTTGTGTTCCGCCCCGTCTCTGTTAAAATGTCAACACCATGTGAAGATGATGAGTACGGATTTGATCATAATGATTGCGAGTTAAATACTACTCGGCTTTCTGTACTATCCTGGAGAGCCTCCTTCACGATTTGCTACAGAGAACCACATTGCACCCATGAGAAGCGATTCACATCCCTGAGGTCTTCGGGTTGGACCACCGACTGCAACAGAAAGTGCTTCACACTATCTCTGTCAGTGGCTACCTATTATTTTGGATTGCAAGATCCTCGGTACACTAGGTGAGGCCAAAGTGCTTTCAAATATCCTAATTTCAACTTACAGCCTAGAGCCAAAGTTGATGGCTACGCAACTTACACGTGATCAGAAATCAAGTAAATTTTATGAGATTCGACTTAGTCAGCATTACCAGTACCAAGTATTTTCCGGCTGCTTATTGCAACAGACTGGGGGGTGCATTGATGAGCTATCCCACCGGCTGACTTGCACGTCCGGTAGCTCTAGCTGAGCAAAAATTCTAAGTCTTCCAGTTCTTACAGCACATAGTAACTTTTTTGTAAGTTAAAATTTAATGCCCCTCCGTGGAGAACGTTGAAGAGGGTTACTCATCACCAGAAAACCCTAAAATGCCAAATTACTACTTGAGGTTATTGAGAGAGAGTTTCTAGTCAGTTTCGAATCGCAACTTATATGCTCGACTCTCATGGTTTGTTGAAAATGGGTATTCGGATTTTACTGTTCTTTCATAAAAAAAGTTTACCTTTAATAAGCAGTAGTAAATCATGTTACAAAAATATAGAGATCAGCTGATTGCAAATTGGTCAATTGGTTTTGACTGTTGACAAACAGTAAGTCACATAATTGGTATGTGCCTCGTGCGAGGTTTTCTTGGTGGCTCGGAAGAATATACAGTACGTCATTTTCAGAAGGGTTCTCTCGGCAAATTACTTTTGTTTGTACAAATTGCTTTCTAAAGGAAGATGGTTATGGTAAACCTTTATTCACCCGAGTATTTCTTTTAAGAAAGCTACTAGATTATATTATTGAAACACTAATTTGAAAGTAAACTTAGCTTGTTGGCAGACAAATTAATCATCAGTGTTTTATAGTTAAAATTAGGCTATATAGTTCAAGAGTCTAACAAAAAGATTTGCAAAAAATGTCATCGATTAAACGAACAACAAATAATTGGTTAATACCCTTCGTTAATTTTACAGTTTCAGATAAAATTGAATGCAATTTTTAATTATCTTTTTAAAATAAAAATCTAAATTATCAATATTTTTGAAGTGAAATCATTTGTCATGCAGAATTGCTAATTTTAGTTTAAATAGCATAAAGGAAATATAATTAGTTAATTAATTGATAAATTTTAGCAATTTTGTTTACATTTCTTATCAATAATCGTGTAATAAAATTAATACTTGTAGACAGAAACCTTCTGATTACTAATGATTTATTATAAGTAAAAAAGACTTACCGTATTGGTGCCTTCAATACAATCGGGTTGTCTTCCAAAATGAAAATCCTTTTTTCCAGAGAACACTTCATATATGAGCTTGCCGTTAAAAACGGCTATTTTAGGTCTAAATTTTCGTAATTTTTCTAACAAAATTTGACTACCTTCTTTGATTTCTTTACGTGTAAGATCTGCACTACCTTTAGTTGGTCTTTGTACCATATTAGTGAAACCGATTCCCACTTGTAACAATTTATAATCTTCATCTGCCGTCATCTGTTCCTTTGTTAATCCCGACAAATAAAGGCATTTCCAAAAGTGATTACCGGGACCTGCATAATGATGGCCCTTGTAAGCAGCGAACAACCCTGGATTTATTCCAATCTAAACAAACAAAAATATCCCACTTAAAAATTTCCCAGTAAGCTGAATAAATGTGCAATTACGTTTAAATAAATTAAGCTGATAGTGATAATTTATAAATGTTATCAACGTTCTAAGTTCAAGTGATTTTATATTTAAGAAATTCTCTGAAACTGCGACAGACTTTTACTTTTTAATAATAAAAGAAGCTATTTTTATATAAAAATTGTCTAATACTCACAATAATGATATCTAAATTGGCAGCAAGATGATCGGGTAACGTTCTCTTCGAAACCTCTTCTTCTGGCATTCCGTTAAATCTATCGTGCTTTTTCCTTTCTTTTATGGGTCTAGGTATACCACCGTTTAACGTTAGATTAGGATCACCGCTGAAGAAAAGAAAAGGGTTAAGGGGGTTTGTTTAGTTTAATTGATAAGACTTACTCTTCAATTTTAATTTTCTTCTTTCTACCTCGTTTCTTAGGCCCAATTTGGAGTTGAGGAGCTGGTTGTGGTGTGGTTATAAAAGTGGGAGGTCCTTGTGATATGGGAAGCATTGGCATGGGATCATCATCGATAAAACTGTAAGGATCTTCGAGTTTTTCACATTTTACCTCATGATTTAGATTAGCACTATTTGAAAGCAACATATCTGCACTTGTTTCGTAACCATCGTCATGTGGTTCCAGTTTCATATTTCTGTACAGAGTATCGCTGAAAATTGAAATGTCATTAACACAAAATAAATAAATAAATAAATAAATAATAAAAATGGTGGTGATCAGTGTGATGATAAGAATCAAATAATTGTAGTAAAAAATATGGGACGTTCTAATTAACTTTAAGTGGCAATGTTAATGGTGGTGAAGGTAATCTGGTTATTCTGTCAACACTTTAAACCAGACAAGTTAAAAGTTTATTGTTGCATAAGAACGATTAACGTAATAATCGAAAAATAAAAGTTGGAAATAAATTAAAATTGAAAGTTGAGCGAAAAAAATGTAAATAAACAAGATGAAATGACAACATTGATGCCTAGTTATAAATGTGATCAAGTAATAAGATAAAAGTGAGATGATTTGTGGGTAAGAATAAAAAAGTAAACAATTCATAAGGGAATACGATGTTTACGATAAATTTTGGCAGGTGAATCGGAAAATGGAAAAAAAAAGTGCGGAATACTCACAATTTGTATTTATTGGGGAGTGAAACTGGATGAGCGTAAGTGCCGTAAGAAAGAAGTCCAGGTCCTAGACCGGAGGCAGCTGAATCAGGTGTACTAGCACCGCCACCGCCCGCCTCCATAGTCGCTCCTAGAAGTGTGGAGGATTCACGAAAAAGAGTAGCCACCTGCATCTGAAGACCGTCGGTGGCCGCACCGAGCTCACGCTGGCTCGGGGAAAGCACAAACTCACACACTTTACATTACATCAGCACTTACTTTATAAAAAAACCCGACAACAACCTCACCCTTTAAAAATAGTCACTACTCTGTGATTGGTTCAATGAACGTTTCTGAAAAATCAATAGAATGTTATCTGACTGTATTTTTGTAGAAGTCTTACTTTCAACTCGCTCACGATAACTCCGTCGGCGTTATTTTTCCTGCGACATCGACCGTTCGCAGAGTAGTTTTATGTTTTATTACTGCCGCCCTCCACCTACACGTCGCAAATGGCAGTTGTCGCGTCGGTGCCGTTGGCGTCGCGAGATGACAGCACCACTCGCGACTTTGTAATATTTACCAACCTGAAATAAAAATAATATCCATTGTATTCTTTGTTAACAAATGTATCATCAATATTGTTGATCGAATAAAGTGAGTCAACTCTTCCACAGAAGTAAAATAGTAAATAAACTATACATGTTTAGCGAATCGTACGTGCGTTATTGTTTCAAATGTTGGTTTTATCATAAATACAAATACCTGTTAAATGCGTGACGATCGTTCACAAAATGGGTAATTGTTTGAAAAGGTCGACCACGGATGATATTTCTCTTTTACGGGGTAGCGATAGTGTTAGAGAATCGTCTTCTGATCAGCTAGGACCGTCACCATATCAGGTAACACTAGTGACATTTTGAGATCATTTTTTGTTTGTAATGGTTCAAAATTTTTTATAGGAAAGTTTGCCCATTCAAGCAACTACACCTGTTTATCATCCTTCCCCTAGTGTCACTAGGTGCGTAACTCAATTAACGGAAGAAGAACAAGTGAAAATTGCAAAGCGTATCGGATTAATTCAGCATTTACCTACGGGCACTTACGACGGTTGCAAGAAGGCACGTGAGTGTGTTATCTGTATGGTTGAATTTGTAGTTGGTGATTCGGTTCGTTATCTGCCGTGTATGCATACCTATCACATGGCGTGTATCGATGATTGGCTTATGCGCAGCCTTACGTGCCCCAGCTGTATGGAGCCAGTAGATGCGGCTTTGTTAACAAGCTACGAAACTAACTGATGACCAGTGCCTTCCAATTGATAGTGAAACACTGTGATTTGAACTGTTTTCGCGTGAATGGAGAGTGGCTGTGAATTCCTTTATTGCAGAATCTCAATAATTGTAAAAATAATCAATCGAATTATTGCCTTTCTGCACTAACAGGTGGATTGATGTATATAATTATTTAAATTAGTTAGGTGTCTGGTCTTGTTCCATTATATCGTAATAATTAATTTAGACTTTCCGAGTAAACAAATAGAAAATTTTAATATTGGATAATGTAGTATTTTTTTAATTATTCGGATGGTCTCTTGTTTTAATATTGAAGGTAACGTCCATTGTCTTTTTACTTTTTGTATTATTTCTTATTACACAATAATAGCGTTTTAAGGAAATAAAAATGTACATTAAAAACCAAAAACATACTTATAAACGAAACCCATGTATAAAAATAATAGTAGATACTTTTATTAGGCAAATTGTGTCCCAAAAGATAAGTAGCCAGAACCTTCGCTTAATTTTTTGCTCTTTATTATTTACGTAAGAAGGCTACTAAATTTTTTACCATCTACCTGGGTAGTGATGTTTTTTGAGTTTTTAATATTTGCGAGGTGTTTCTCGAATCTTTAATGATAGGAGAGTATATAATCGACTGCAATTTGTGATATCTCAATTACATTTTCTTTTAGTCTTGTACCAGGTAGAATTTTTGTTTTTTGGTGTTTGATTTTTTTTATAAATTTTATTTGTTAAATTTTTAATTGATATTTTTACACTTAAATTTAATTAGCTTAGGTGTTACTTTGACTTTATGGTGGGTTTTTATTTAATTTAAGGACTTAGGAGAAACATTTTATTATCGAATATTCACTTTTACTATCTTTTTAAGTTCTTAAATTAAACTTATTAACATTATAAATATATTTATCCGTTTCCCCATCAGTTAGCAAAAACTTAGTCAAATATTGTTAGTCAGCAAAACTGCTAATTTATTGTTTATGGACAAATTTCTTATCTATTTTATTCGAGTAATTAAAAATTGTGATAAAGTATTTTAATGTTTTTTTCACCATAATCGATGCTTGCTGCATTTCACTTTTCTAATCTTTCTACTTTTATTATCTGTATCTTTTAAGTAAGCGAGACAGGGCCTGGTTTTGGCTATAGATGTACACGGCTCCAAATATTTTTCAACTACTATCCAGCAGTGGGCAGCTCATGAAATTTTTCAATGGTGGTGCCAGAATTTTGGTATCGTATGGTGCCCCATACGATTTAATTCATCTCCAATAGGCTTCGTGTCCCAACAGATCCAAACTTAAATTTGGAATGATTTCGTTGCTTTGTTGGGATGCTATTATATTCTCAGACATACACACGCAAACAGACATTTAAAAAAAAATGTGATGTAAAATTTTTCAGACAACAATACTTTCGTTACTAAGAAGTTCGGAAAGTTAAATTGGTCCTATTGGAATCTTGCAATATTTTAAGCTGTGGTCTTTTAGAAATCTTTGATCTAAATTAACTGTTTTTGCATTGGTTAGTTTTTCTCTCATTTATATTTAACCAATCAGAGTTAATTATTCTAGATTAACGCTTCAAAGTTGGTAACTTGAGCTCAGCTTTTATTGTAAAACTGCCTCATGAGTTAGGAGGGATTTTTATGGAAAAAAAGCCGGGATAAATACAAAACCTTTAGGGAGAAGAAATGAGGTTCCAAAAGTTCCTTATGTATCTTTTTTTTTTTAATTAAAACATTTAAAAATTATTACGTAGGGGGTCAAGATTAAAAGTGATTACATTTCTGAGGGATTTTGCGGAGCGGGGAAGATAAAAATTGTCTACATAAACCTTCCGCAGAGAGAAGTCAAAAAATTTCTCTATCGCATTAAAAAAATAATTAATTTTAAATAATTTGTAACGGCAAAAATTAGATATAAAAATATCTAAAATTAATCATTAAGAACAAACAAATTTATAGATATTTACGTATATTATTTATTATTAAATAAACTGTGTAATTGAATATAAAATAACCAGGTTCGGATTGGCCATCTAGCAAATGCCAGAAGGGTCGATGCTCTCGTGGGCCGCCGAAAGTTCATTGCTATTTGGCGGACGATAAAGTTTTTGATGGAAATACGAGAATTATTTAAAGCTAATGAAGCAGGCGCGGATCCAAGGAGGAGCGGGCCCTCTCCAAATGCCTGAGAAAAAGCTTTTTTCATGATCTTCAAAAACAATTATTTAGTTGATTTTGATTAATAGGTACCTAATCATCTTAAAATCTGACTGCGCCCCCCCTCCCGGTGAAAAATTTCTGGATCCGCCCCTGTAATAAAGTTACTGATTTTCTACTCCATGACCGTGAGCCGCAGAACCAGTGAGAGGCTGGGGCAGAGGGCGCCCGTCGTCGTCCAGGCCATCATACAAATTTTTTTTTATCATTTGCAGAAGTTACTATAATTTTAATTTAACCAAATATTATATTTTTTAATTCACATATCATCAAACAAAGGGACCCCCCGGAATAGATCAGTCCCGGATCCCACAGAAGTTCTTGCCGGTGTAATCTGAATGCCAGAGCCGGTTTTTCTTCCCAGTCCGTCACTGAAAATAATTCTCTACTCCGTGAAATAGTTGTTTATTTGTTTACATTCCATGGTTATCACTATTTAACCCTTAGCTGGCACACTGGGACGTTTGAGACCCCGTCCACTAAAATGTTACTTACGAAAAAGCTACTCATTCTTTGAAGTTGTTTTAATATATATACCTATTTTACAGTTAATTTCAGTAAATTTAATTGTTTATGTAATAAAAAAAAAGTTTTTGCATAAAAATTCAGAACTTTTTCCGATTTATATTAATAAGAGATGGCGCCACAATTATTATTTTCACGATATAAAGTGGTTCAAATTGAAGTTACATTGACTGGGGTCGTCCGATACCCCAGTGTACCAACTAAGGGTTAAGGTAATATTTAATATATTCATATATAATTTTAGCCGTTATAAAATATGCTAAATTAATTTCGTTTGTTGACTTAGATGCAGAATTGCTTGCAGCAAAACTTTTTCAACATTTTTTGGCTAAACTAATCAAGCAAACAGAAATTAAGGGTAGTAGGATTGCGCAAGTCCTATGGCTTGCAGCGAGTACAAGATAATTGTTCAATAACAAGAATCACAGTGATAATTTCTTTTCAAAAAGTGCTAGTTATCACATGCTGTTTCAACACTCATCTCAGCCCCCGATACCTTTTATCTTTGTAGCAGAGAAGCAATTCTTGAACAGTAAGAATTCCAGAATCTACTGTAAAAAATAATTAAGAACTCCACTTCTATTAACCAAGGAAGGAAAAAGGAAATGTACAATTAGAATTAGATTTTTGTGGATCTGCCGATTGCTGCAGTAGCATCTAAAAATAAATTTAGGAAGTAAAAATAAATATAAAACATCTTAATTAAAAAAAAAAAGGTTTATTCAAAAGTGATACTTTGGTATTCCAATATTGTTGCGAATTTTTGTTGCAGTAATTATTAAAAATTGGACATGACTTGGTCATAGTTTTAAGAACGTAGTACGTAGTAACAATGTATTGATTATACACAATTTTATGGTTTTAACAATCTACTTATAAATAAAATAATAAATATAATTTCGATCCAAGAAATTTCAGTACAAAACCTACTCAGATCTGCCGTCATCGAGTACATTAATATTTTATAAAAACAATATACATCTAAAACCAAAACCTACCTTTAATAAACAAATGTATTAAATAATTTACTGGTTTAATATCAAGATGCGTTACTATTGCCACAAAAACCATGTGACATGGCAACTGATGATCTATTATGTTTTAAATGGCTTTTTACTAAATGTCCCGCAGTTAAAGCTGCAACTAGCGATAATTCACCGGCCAACACTGTACCACAAACAACCCGAGCAAGTTGATTTGCATTTTCTCCAGGAATAAGCGTATGTGGTCCTTTCACTCCCAAGATGTCTAGACAAGCCGACTGCGCAGGCAATACAGTACCTCCACCGACTGTACCAATTTCAATGGAAGGCATAGTGCAGGATATATATAAATCTTCACCATGTTCACCCCAGTGTTCCATAAGGGTCATACAATTACTGCTATCAACGTTTTGTGCCGGATCTTGACCAGTAGCAATAAAAACTGCAGTGACTAAATTTGCAGCATGGGCGTTGAAACCTCCTATACTACCAGCAACGGCTGAGCCAATCAAATTTTTTACTGTGTTTACCTCAACTAAAGCACTAACGGTAGTTTTCAAAACCGAAGACACAATTTTCGATGGTATAATTGCTTCACATACCACAGACTTTCCTCTACCTTCAATCCAATTTATAGCGGCAGGTTTCTTATCGCTACAAATGTTACCACTTAGACTTAAAATTTCCATGTTGGTAAAATGAGTTTGTATCATATTTAATGAAATTTCAGTTCCTTTGGAGAGCATGTTCATTCCCATTGCGTCACCAGTTTTAGCCACAAATCTAATGAATAAAAGTCTTCCCACAATTCGAACACGAACACTTGTTAATCTTGCAAATCTGCTACTTGAATCAAAACTCTCCTTAATAAGTTCAAAATTTTTTGGTTTCTCTATCCAACTCATAGCAGCACTGCAATTTAAAAATAAAAAATAAAATAATTTTGCTTAACTATTAAGATTGTAAAGCTGATGGGATAATTGAGAAAAGTACTGTATATAGCAGGGGTGGCCAACTTTGGAGTACATAAGATCAAATTTTTATCTCAAAATTGTGTCGCGATCGACTTCTTGCTGATATCGATGTATACCAATGACCTCTTCTTCAACATTTACACTTTTTTTTTGAAGAAATTAATTAAAACAAAATAGATAATTATTAACAATATTTATTCATTTAATGGGATTTTTTTTCAAATCTCCTGATTTGGTCTCGCGATCGACTCGTTGGGCACGCCTGGTATATAGTACTGACTTTCTTGTAAAATTAGTTTGAATCGCGAATATGCGCCCGAAAGTAATAATAGAAATAAGTAAATAATTTTCTTACCTAGCTTCTGCAACAGAAGGGAATCGAACGACAGGCCCTCTAGTCATACCATCAGCAACTACTCTACTAGTAATTCCACAGTTTAATAAAGCTCTACTACCTCTATTTGTACTGGCTACTAGACAACCTTCAGTTGTAGCAATTGGCACATGAATAAATTTACCATCTAAGTTTAATGGTCCAACAATACCAACAGGAACTGGAATGTAACCAATAACGTTTTCGCAACATGCTCCCATGACCTAAAGGTGACAAGGAAAACAATTGAAAATGTAACAAAATGTAAAGAAATTAACACCAACCTTGCTGTAGTCATAATTTTGATACGGTAAATTTGTTAAACACTCGGTGAAGTCTCCCAATGAACCAACAACCTTTCTTCTAATTTTCACTCCTCGTTCGGGATTATCAACAGCTTTCTCAATTTGATACGTGGCAATGTATTTGTGCTTCACCAACAGAATAACTTCTTCATCTGTTAATTTGCTAGCACCTAATTCTGAGTTGTAAATTTTTAAACATTCGTCTAAGCTTCTACATTCTTTACGAGATTCAACATCAGAAGAAACTTCATTTTTGAGTTCTATGCAGGGTTCTGTAGTTTGAGTTTCTTTAGCTTCATAAGTTTTATTATCTAAAAAGAATTCTAAGGTAAGCAATTAATTTCTCTAATTTTTCAAAATACCTTCTTCTTCGGAATCTTCCTCTAAAGAAAACATTCGTTTACTGGAATGTGTTTTGATGTATGGAATTGATTGTCTTGTACGATTATTTCTTAGTCTTTCTTGGGTAATTTGTTGTTGAACGTCTTCCTTATTTTCAAACAGTACAAATTTAGCAACCAATGCTAAGAAAAGCATCAGTATTACTATGTGGTCTGTACTGAAGTACACCCACCCTAATATATCTTGATGTAATAAGGCATCTTCTGTTTTATTTAAATTATTTCTTTGTTCTACACTAAAATTATTAATTATTTCTACTTCTTTTTCTTGGTAAAACCATCGACTATGCAAATGGACTATCACAAGTCCAACTGACATAATCAGTTTAACCCTTTGTACTACAGGATTTATTTTTTCTTCATCCTCTGTCAACGAACTAGGTGATATTAGAAAACGCCTTATGTTATTTTTTCCGTATTTATTGCTGGTTCTATACAACTAAAACATCAATTGAGTTAATTGGTCAATTAGCATGAATTCAAATTGAATTACCTCCATTATTAATGATAAACAAGCTGGATAAAACGTCATAAATATTGCATAATTGACTAGAACTGACAACAACACACTGTACGCAAGCATGTCAAGACGATATACCCCTAAAAATAATTTATTTTAAAATCAGAATTTTATATAAATATCATAACAGATGCTGTGGATGGACAACAATGACAAACTGATTTTCTTTTTGAAATTTTTTTAAATATAAATTATATTAATATTTTGTCCTAACAAATTTGGCTAAGTAAATACTACAATTTTTTGGGGTGGGGATGGTATCGAGGAAGACAAAATTAAAATTTTTGTAAACCTGGAAGAATCTCAATACAATCTCGTTAACCCCTCATGCGCATCATTAAGTCGATAATGCACTATGATTCCGTATATACAAGAGTAGATTTGCCATTCTAATCCACCCAGAGTCCTTAATACCTCTAATCAGAATTATTGGACAAAAATTACCTGATAGCGTTCCTATTCCTACGACTAAAGACTCCACTACGGTATCCAATGTCATTGTAGGTCCCAATTGTGCCATTCCTCTACCAATGTTTTCTTTAACTTCCTCATACGATGCACTAAAGGCAAACTGTGCTAATCTTCCAGCTTTTGATATATCAATCACAAGAGGAAAGAAAAAAAGAGTATCCCTAGAAAATTAAGAGTAAGATTTAGCCATACTTGGAAAAAAAACTTTTATATACTTCAGGTTTGATAAGTCAATGTGAAGGAAGTTGATTACTGTTGATGTCAATAAAAAAGTTGAGAATACTGTGAAAAGGCTGACAATTCCTACAAATAAAAAAATTAATCAAAACATTGTTTAAAATTTTATAATAACAAAAAAACATAATAAGAGCCTTGAATAAAGAATTTTAAAGGCAAAGTGAATGTAAGGGTAATTAAAGCAACCATTAGGTACATAGGTACTAATTTCGCGTTACAAAATAGATAAATGACGATAATTAAGTTTCGAAATTTAAATATTCAGGGTGATCCGCATCCGTTTGGTAACAAATTTGGCGTTTAAAAATTTACAATTGTTTAATTCAGTAACAGCTATTAGAGCATACAAAACTTATGGATTTCAGTTAGGAATTTAAGAATTTGTATACTTGTATATTTTTGAAAAAAATGTGAAATTCATTAATATTTCGAATTTTAATTTCTTTTCGCTATTCATTTCTTTTTAGCTTTATACTCTATAAAAAATATAAAATTTTGATATTTAATATTTTTTAATTTCAATATTCAAATTTCTAAACAAAAACAAATTGAAAAATATTTATTTTTATATATTATGTATTACTTTTTGAATATCAAAATTAAAATTTTGTTTTCCATAAATTTTTTTTTTTAATTATTAAAATTATCTAAATCTGTTTTATTGAATCCGCTCGGTTATGGGTCACACCTGCAATAATTGCGTGCCAAACAAAGTTTTATTTTTAATCCAAATAAGATAATAAACTAATGAATAATTTGAGAGATATATTCATGAGGTTTATTTAATTAGAAAATTAAAAATTAAATTGCACTCTTCTCGTAATTAATATTTTAATATTGTGAAGCGTTTCGACTACATACAGTCATCATCGGACACTCCAGATAAAATTGAAAGAAGTTGAAAATTCAAAATTATTCTAAAAGTAATACTCCTATTATTTTAAAATGTTAAAAAATTGATAAATTTTAAAAGATGTTATTGACATCGACAGATAAATAATATATAAAAATTGTTAGCCTACCATGTTATCAACTGTTGATTTAATAAAATTTTGTCGGTGGATCCATTTTTATTTTTTGATTAATTCTATGAATTTCAAAAGCCTCTAAGAGCTCAAGTTTAAATCCTCTTTTATTTTGATGTAGTAAAGCGTCCGATGATGACTATATGTGGCCGAAACGCGTCACAATATTAAAATATTAATTACGAGAAGAATGCAATTTAATTTTTAATGTACTAATAAACTTATGTATTTGACAAATATGAAATATTTATAATTACTTTTTAAAATTTCAAACTAGACCCCCTCCAAATATTACGTCACGCATTCTTGAACCCCCTTCATTTATTATTTTAATTTTTCAAACAACTCAATCAATCATTAAAAATTTATAATTTCAAAAATTTGAAAATTAAAAAAATATATAAATTGTAAAAATTAACAATACGTGACGTCACAATTTTAGAAAGTCCTCTCATGGTTGCAAATCATCATGGAGGTCCGAACTCCCCCTCGGGCGTGACGTAATTTATGAACAACCCTTAATGAATATTTTTTGAAATCATCCAATTTCTAAATGAACTAAAAGCATTTTTGAAAATATGTACTCTTAATATTTTTTTAATAATAAAATGCAAATATTTTGAAATTAAAAATTTCTCAACGGACCACCTAAATTATCTCAGGGAATACCGGTGGCGACCGCTGAATTAAACAAAATAAAATTAACTTTCAAAATTTTGATTCTTGGGTTATTGGGTTTTTACAACCCACCGCCTATTTAATTTTTTTTGAAATCTAATTTAAAAAAAACTGCAATATTAAATAATTTGGATGAATTTTAAAAATTTAGAAGTATGTTTTCGACAAACTCGAGAGCTGGTTGAAATATCTAAAAATCACCATTGATTTGTTTTACCAAAAATTTTCAACGGTTCGGCTAAAATAAGTATTTTTAGATTAAAAACGATAATTGAATTACAATTGATGCTTTCTGAATGAATTACAACTAGAAAAGGTATCCTAATTTCTCATTATTGACTGAATATTTCTGTCTGGTTAACATCCTTAGGAAGAAAATGTAGGTTGATGGAGGTCCTAGATTTAGACTAAAGATGAAATAAAATTTTTGATAACTTACCTAAAATGTAATTAGAACCCATTTTTCGCAATTTCCGAAAATGATAATAACTGTAAAGTACAGCAAGACATCTAATTAACGACATAACTAAAACATCTGCATTTTCAACCTAAACAAAAAGAAAAAATTAATTTGACTTACACTCAGAAAAAAGTTATATCTGAATTCTGTAATAGATTTTTTAAATCAAGTAATTGGAAGCTTCTTTAAAAAATAATCAAATCGATTTGATTTAATCTGATTAAATTCTGTAAAAAAATTGTAATATAACAAAATTCCTGTTAACCCAAGGCCATTTCAGAAGTTCTTGCCAAGCAACAGTTATTGTTGCTTTTTATTATTTTAGTGTATTATGAAACCAAACTTTGACTATAAATAAAATATTACTTCATTATTTACAGAAGTTAAAATTATTGTAAACTTTTAGATTAGAAGTATCCAAGCTTTTCCTTACTTAAATTAAGTGTTTTTTAATTATTAATAAATCGATAAAATTTGATTAAGGCCATAAAATTTTTATAAGCAACCTCAACTTAATTTTATCAATTAAAATTTGGATTCTAACTTTGAGTGAATGAAGAAAATTGAAAAAAAAAATTTAATTATTTTAATTGAAATTTCATTGAGGAAAGAGGAAGAGCATAAAAAACGTGTTGATTATCTTGAGATGATGAATGATTATAAATTAATTATGTAAAAGATTTATGTTCAAATAATTAGAAGGAAGAATATGTTGTGAGAAAAAAAAGCCAAAAGTAGCGAAAATGGCAAAATTGGAAGTAGTAATATAGTAAGTTGCCTTCAGTTTTTTGGGTAATTTTCAACTTTTTATTTCGTATAAAAAGTTTATAGTTATATAATGAGCTAAAGTTAGTGGTTAACCAATACAATTAAAATTAATTTGACGTTGTGAGCGTTATATTATGTATAATTTGAATATTAAATTAAAATTTGAAAATTAACAAGCTAAGCAAACTAATAAATATATAATATTTCATAAGCTTTTGTTTCGAAATAGCCAATCTCAATAATTTTCAATTTAAAGTAATTTTATTTAAAAAAAAATTAAAAATTTTAAATAGCCCCTTAATCTTTATAGTTTATATTATTATTGATTAATAATATATTTCAAATAAAAAATTACTTGTTTTCATTTTTTGTACTTATAATTCGGAAAGGATATACAAAAATAAAAACAAGCAATATTTTATTATCAATATTAAAATTACCAATAAATATTGGGGTGTCATTTAAGATATTAAAGGGCGTGGGGTTTAAATAAATTTACTGAAAATGAGGTGTCTCGCCCCCCATATTAAGGAGTAGAAATCTTATTTTTCAGGGTGTAATGGAGAGTTAGCTTTTTTTTATTTCTTTTATTATTTTTTTAAAATCAGGTAAGTAATTAAAATTCAATTTACAACAAACGAAGGCTAGCAAGGCTTACAGAAATATTAATTGTTAAACTTGAACTTCAAATATAACTTTTGCGTAATTTACATGGCATAAAGGTGAAAAACTTCACACGTTTTTTATACAATTTCCTGTTTAATTAATCATGCTATAAATAAAGCTAAGTATTAATAAAAATTAACTTACCTCATTAGTGCAACCCGTGCATTCCCTTGTCAATGGTTTCGGTATTGGTAATGATTGTTGTTTCTCCACAGTTAGCAAACATGCAGTTAATGTTAGTGTAGCCATAATTATCTCCCAAGGGTGAGTGGCACAAAATTCACCATGAGCGTAAAAAAGTTGTGTAGCCATTTTATATTTCTTTATTCCTGAAGAAAAAAGAAAAATGTAAAGTATGATGGATGCTCACCCAACATTTATAGTACTAAGAACAAAATCTTTCTAGCTCATAAAGTGAAGAAAAGTAAATAATTTATTAAAATATTTACTTTTTACAAATCAACATCCTATATAAACAAATTCGACCATGAAATTAATTTGATGTTAAAATATTCAAATTAATATGTATTATATAAATTTCTTTCGATTTTTTTTATATATATTAGCTATCTAAGGGGTACCTACTATCAAATGGATATTAAATTGCAAATATCATTATTCAATCAGGAAAGTGCAAAATGAATTAAATAATATTTTGCATATTAATATTATTCAGATTACGTTATCGAATAAAAATGTATCCATAATCAATATTATAAAATAATTTAAATTTGCCTATAGATATAAATACTTAAATAACTTTTTTAATTTAAATCAAAAATCAATTAAAATAAAGGAAGATATATGAATGAAAGGAATGTTTTTCAAATCAATTGGTAAAATTAATAAAATAAATTAATTAAATACAAGGGGACGCCACAATAGACCACCCACCTTCTCGGAGATTTTTTTTTAAATAAAAATTAAGATAAAATATGAAGATACGTGGATCAGCATTTGACCCAATGCGATTTTTATGGGACGTAACTAAATTGTATAAGCTTAACCCTCAAAGTGCACGTGGGGTGTCCGACACCCCAAATTTTTTTTGAACTCTAAGAAACAGTACTTAATTTGAAAAAATTGAATATGTTTTGCCATTTAGCATTAATTCAGGTATCTAACTGTAAGTACCATAGGTTAGTAAAGTGCTACAAGCGTCTGTATACTTACAGCAATTGCTCAAAGTAGACGTTAAAAAATTCTGGGGTGTTAAACACCCACTGTGCATTTAGTGACTGAAAAACTGATTTTGGAGCAAATTTTTTTTACCATCATTTTATTGATTTTAGCTTAACTTTTAACATAAGTATATCATTTGAAGTGGAATTAAATAACTATTTGTGCGACAAGTAATTAAAAGTACCATTTTCCGTACTAGGCGTGAGATTTATAAGAGTGAAATATTTTTTTCTTCTATTATTTGAAAAGAAAACAAAAGAAATTTATCATTTAAATTATTACGAAGTTTAAATTATTTAAATTATTATTTTATTTGCAATAAGCCGTTCTATTATCTGCCTACCTACTTTCTACCTAAAAAAGGTAGGAGCCATATTATAATTTTAGGGGTTTTCCAAAATTTAGGTAGGTATCTGCACAGACTGCTGGTGTGTGGCATAAAATATAATAATTAAATTTTTAAGCGTTCTAAATCCATTTTTTTTTATAAAAATAAAACTGATGAAAACAGAAAAATTGGTGTATTATTTTATCACAAAATTGACTCTTCAATTGTGCAAATAAATACCTTTTTTGAAAGTAACCATATTGCACTATTTTTTTTCCGAAAGCATAGTATTTCAAAAGTATACTCATAAATTTTTAACTAAAAATACTTGAAATTACTTGAATTATGATTTTTTAAGTAAAAAAAATTGATTTTTTCACTTTTTGATCTGCAACAATTTTTTAAACAAATTTACAAATAGTAAATAGCTATGAAATCTATTCTACTTTGAAAAAGATATATCAAACTACATCATATAATTTTTTTGGGTCAAAATATTCAATAGCAGGTGTATAAAATACGTTTAATCACGTTGGGGTGCCAAACACCCACGATGCACTTTAACGTAATTTTTACCAACGATGCACTTTGAGGGTTAAAAGAATAAAGAAACGATATAGTACATACAATAGGGTGATCTAGCGGTCAGCCTTCTAGAGCTTAAATTTTCTAGCACTTTGCACCCGGATTCGCTTTCACTTAAATTTTTTATTCATGTATCTATTTATTTTTCAGACAATCGGATTTACTCACAACGAAGTTTGTGTCTATGTTATAAATAAACTATGATATTATTATTATTATAATTACATAGAAATCAACATTATGATCTCAATTAACCGAAGTATTTTTACTAAAAACTAGTGTCCAACTGAAACCGTAACTGAACCTTCGGCACCTCTTCTAGTTTCAGCCGAAATCGTAACCGAAATCTAGTATTTTCCTATAGCTAGGCAACAGATTACTAGATTAGATTACTTTTTTTTTAGAATATAATATAGGAGGTAGTTTATAAATGCCATTACGCAATTTTAAGCATTTTTTATCCCTTCTCCCCCCATCGTCACAAATACCTAGACCCTCATCAAATATTATGTTACGCATCCATACCCCCCCCTCTACCTGTATTATTTATAGTTCCAAACAAAAAACAAAAATACATATACAAAATGGCAAAATACTAACTACAAAATAATATATCTGAAATATTATAATTTCAAAATATTTAATTTTGAAAAAGTTTTAAATTCTAAAAATAAAAATTCAAATATTTAATGGTAAGTGACGTCACAATTTTAGAAACCCCCTTCTCTTATCGTCACGAGAGCCTGACTCCATTGACTTCGGCCAATTTTTGACCGAAACCAAAACTTTTTTTTTTATTATGATTATGGAATAGAAAATTATATTAAAATAAAATTTAAGAATTAAAAAAAAATTGAAGTAGTACTAAATACGAAATTTTGTTAGAAAAGTAGTATTACTTGTTGAGGTAGAGCGCACTCAATTTTTTTTGGAAATGATGATTTTGATGAACTCACCAAAATCTCAATTTTTTTGCACGATAGCAACACTTTTTCATACTACATATTGTTGTAGCGGCAAACCAACTACGGAAGCCCTGTATCATTAAAATACATTTATTGTAATAATACAGGGTGTCACAAAATCCCTTTTTAAGGTGATCATTATTATTATTATATTGGTAATGACAAAGGATTTTTGTTCTACTATATAAGTTTAATTTGTTTGTAAATAAAGTAGAAAGTTATACCCTAGCAAAGTATTTACTGACTCAACACCAGCTATCGTAGAATAGACAATCTCAGTTTACGTCCAGTAGCGAGGACGTAACAGTGGCGACGAGGATTTAAATTTGAACAAATTATAATCAACAAATTATAATGGAAGCACAATTTTTACAATTGTTTCAACAACAAAATCAAATGATTAGTACACTCCAAGCAAGTTTCGAGGAACTCAAAAATCAAGTAGTACATCAAAATACTAAACCAATTTGTAACGATAATACCGAATCAATCATGAACTCTCTAGCAAACAACATAACAGAATTTACGTATGATCCTGAAAATGGTCTCACATTTGATGTATGGTACAAAAGATACGATGATCTATTTTTATTGGATGGGAAAAAATTAACTGATGCTGCAAGGGTTCGCTTACTAGTACGGAAATTATACACAAATTGTCACGAAAAATATGTAAACCATATACTACCAAAACATCCTCGAGATTTTAGTTTCCAAGAAACTGTCGATATGTTAACAAGTCTATTTGGTCGCACGGTTTCACTCTTTCACAGTAGATTCAAGTGTTTGCAGTTGGCAAAGGAATCGCATCAAGATATTGTTACATACGCAGGAATCGTGAACAAACACTGTGAAGATTTTAAATTGAAAGAATTAACGCCTGACCAGTTCAAATGTCTGGTTTTTATCAGTGGGTTACATTCATCTCAAGATACTGAACTAAGAACTCGACTACTGACACAATTCGATAATGACGCAACAAATGGCAAGATGACAATAAATTCACTTATAAAGGAAAGTCAAACATTACAAAGCGTTAGACAAGACACCGCTCTAATAATCAAGAATGAACCTCAGACAAGTGAATATGTAAATTCAATTGAAACGAATTCAAACCTAGCAGTTGCAGCAGTACAATCCACACCACGAACACCTTGCTGGAAATGTGGCCAAATGCATTTCTCAAATGATTGCCCATACAAACATCACAAGTGTAGGGATTGCAACAAGATTGGTCATAAGGAAGGTTATTGTACGATTTTAAATCAAAGTGATTCATCGAACACACGAAAGCCAACCTACAGGAAACAAAGAAAAAACGTTTTTCGCTCAAATTATGTTCACATTAATTGCGTAAATATTGAACATAAACGCAGATATATAACAATAGGGGTAAACAATATACCAACAACTTTTCAAATCGATACAGGTTCTGATTTAACGATCATATCAGAAAAGACATGGAAGGAATTCGGGGAACCTCAAGGACGTGCTCCTACAATAGTACCTAAATCCGCTTCAGGGGACGAATTACGATTTACCACAGAACTTCAATGTAAATTTTCATTTCGAGATCAAATTGCAGACGGGAACTGTTTTGTGTCCTCAACAACAACAAATTTATTAGGAACAGATCTGATTGACTCGTTTAATCTATGGAACGTACCCCTCAATACGGTATGTAATCAAATTACTACCAAAATATCAAGTTCAACAGAAGATGTCAAAGCAAAATTTCCAAAATTGTTCCAAAATAATCTCGGGTTGTGTACAAAGACACAGGTTCGACTTCACACACGCCCAAACACACAGCCCATATTCCGTTCAAAACGACCAGTCCCTTTTGCAGTTATGGCAACAATCGAAGACGAATTGAAACGATTAGAAGTCGAAGGCGCCATTACACCAGTCCAATATTCCGAATGGGCTGCTCCAATAGTTGTAGTAAAAAAACCAAATGGAAAAATACGAATTTGTGCCGATTATTCCACGGGGTTAAATGCAGCACTTGAACCTGATTGTCATCCACTTCCATTACCTCAAGAAATATTCTCTAAAATTTCAACAGGAAAAGTTTTCAGCCATATAGACCTATCAGATGCGTTTTTACAAATTGAAGTAGACGAAGAATCAAGAAATCTCCTTACAATCAACACCCATCTGGGGCTATTCAAAATGAATAGACTGTCTCAAGGCGTTAAAACCGCCCCAAATGCTTTTCAAAAGATTATGGATAGCATGCTTTCGGGTATTCAAGGGGCAGCCGCTTACATCGATGACGTTATTGTTTCAGGTACCACAATGGAAATACACAACTATAATCTTGATCGCGTTTTAGAAAGAATACAGCAATACGGATTCCAACTGAAAATTGCTAAGTGTAAGTTTTTCATGAACTCGATATCGTATTTGGGTTATATCATTAGCGGAAAAGGTATACAACCGGATCCAGAAAAATTAGAAGCAATTCGTGATATGCCAGCACCCAGTGACAAAACAACTCTAAGATCTTTCCTTGGTGCTATAAATTACTATGGGAAATTTGTCGCTAATATGAGAAGACTTCGTGGACCTCTGGATGAATTATTAAAGAAAGATGCTGATTGGAAATGGTCAGATAAATGTCAGCAATCTTTTGCAGATTTTAAAGAAGTTCTAGCATCTAACTTGCTTCTTACCCATTACAATCCAGAGTTAGAAATAGTTGTGGCAGCAGACGCATCTAACTACGGGTTGGGAGCATGCATTATGCATTCTTTTCCAGATGGAAACCGAAAAACCATATGTCATGCTTCGCGTTCGTTGACACCAGCTGAAAAGAATTATAGTCAAATCGAAAAAGAAGCCCTGGCACTAGTGTTTGCCGTAACGAAATTCCATAGAATGGTTTTTGGACGAAAATTCATACTTGAAACAGATCATAAACCACTACTGGCAATATTCGGATCGAAAAATGGAATACCAGTTTACACCGCAAACCGTATCCAAAGATGGGCTTTAGTATTACTAACTTACGATTTCACTATCAAATACGTTTCAACTAACGATTTTGGTCACGCAGATGTATTATCAAGACTCATCAATTCTCATTCACGTCCGAAAGATGAGTATGTTATCGCCGCAGTAAAAAAATTTGAAAATGAAGTTCGACAAGTAGTATCGGATTCGCTACAAGGATTACCGATAACATTTTCAATGATTAATAATGAATCGAAAAAGAACGCATTGCTACAGACAGTAGTAAGGGAGATAAATTCAAATTGGTCCCAATTCCACAAAATAGAAGATCCAGAAATAAAACAATTCTACCTACGGAAAGATTCGCTATCTGTTATTGACGATAGTATTTTGTATGGGACCAGGGTCGTAATCCCTCCCATTTTTAGAAATAGAATTTTAAACCAACTCCATAAAGGTCATCCAGGTATGGAACGTATGAAATCAATTACCAGAAACTACGTTTATTGGCCTAGCATAGATAAAGAGGTTGAAAATTTTGTCAGAGAATGCACCAGATGTTCTTCAGTAGCGAAAAATCCAATTAAGCATACGTTAAGCTCATGGCCAACTACAAAGGAACCTTGGGAAAGACTACACATTGATTTTGCTGGACCCTTCGAAGGAATGTATTTCTTCGTAATAATTGATTCTCATTCAAAATGGCCAGAAATATTTAAAATGACTCAAATTACAACCGCAGCTACAATATCACGGTTAGAAGAAACCTTCTCAAGATTTGGAATACCAAAGACTCTAGTATCTGACAATGGTACCCAATTTACAAGCCATCAATTTCAGAAATTTTGTTTGAAAAACGGAATCGAACACATAACCAGCGCACCTTTTCATCCACAATCAAATGGACAAGCCGAAAGATTTGTTGATACCTTGAAAAGATCGTTAAAGAAATTGAAAGGGGAAGGAGATATATCAGAAATACTGCAAACATTTCTGTTCGTGTACCGTACTACCCCAAATAAAAATGGACCAAATGGGAAGTCACCCTCCGAATCACTAATTGGTAGGAAAATTCGAACACCTTTAGATCTAATTTTACCAAAAACAGAGAGAGACGACACATCAAGGAACATCAATATGGAGAATCAATTTAACATCAAACATGGTGCAATCACAAGATCGTTCAAAGCAAAGGATTTAGTATATGTAAAACGATACCAAGCAAATTCCTCATATTGGGCTAAGGGCACAGTAATAGAAAAAGTAGGAAATGTAATGTACAACATATCTTTAGAAAATCACCTCATACGATCACATATCAATCAACTTCGACCACGGTTTGAAAATGGCGAAACCAAAATACATTCGCCTCTTCATATAATACTGGATGGATTCGAAATTCAAACAAACTCATCAACCAAGGATAATTCTATGACAGAAACACATACACCGATTTCAGATGAATCCGCGATAACAAACGTGGCTGACAACAATCACGAATCAGTGAAAGAAGCGGACAACAGAAATGAACAAGAAGTGATTGAAGGAATTGGAACACATACTGAACAAATCACCGAGACAAGCACTGAATCAAAAACAAAGCGTTCTAGACCATTTAGAATCACAAGACCACCACAGAGATACGGCGATTTTATCTCATCTTAAAAAGGGGAGATGTTGTAGCGGCAAACCAACTACGGAAGCCCTGTATCATTAAAATACATTTATTGTAATAATACAGGGTGTCACAAAATCCCTTTTTAAGGTGATCATTATTATTATTATATTGGTAATGACAAAGGATTTTTGTTCTACTATATAAGTTTAATTTGTTTGTAAATAAAGTAGAAAGTTATACCCTAGCAAAGTATTTACTGACTCAACACCAGCTATCGTAGAATAGACAATCTCAGTTTACGTCCAGTAGCGAGGACGTAACACATATGATGAAGTAAAAAGTTGGTTTAACAATGTATATCTCTTTTGCTTTAAATAACTTTTTATCAAAGTTTAGTAGTATGTTTTGTCTAAAAGATTAGTTATGTTTTTATGGTAATCGGGAGAGTCATAAATATATCATATCAAAAAATGCTTTTATTCTAACGAGAGTTAATAAATGCAGAAGGCATTTCTACCTCAAAGATGCTGTCAGCATCCTGTAAGAGAGACACGGTCGTAAAAACCACACGAACTTGGTTGGGAATCGAACCCATAACTGTGACAGGAAAATTAAGCACTCTAATGCCCGGTTTCTTCAATCATAGATAAACCTCCAACAACTTGTCGGTGATATAACCCGCCGACAAAACACATTTATTACATTGATAAGATAAACCGACATAAAATGATCACGCGATACTTGTCACACATGCTCAATCTAATGTTGCCAAATGTATTTTTAAGATATCCCTAGTATTTTTGTCGGCTAATTTTACTATAATGAAGAAAACCAAAATTTGCTTTGTCGGCGGGTTATATCATCGACAAGTTGTCGGAGGATTATCTAGGAGTGAAGACACCGGGCACAAGGGATTATTCATAAAATATGTCAAGCAAAATTTCGTTTTTTTTGAAGCCCCCCACCCCCCTTCGTCATATTTTCTGAAATCCCCAACAAATATAACGTCACACCCCTATAAAAATTAAAAGTTAAAAAAAAAATTCAAATAAAATTGATAAACTACGAACGTCACATTTCCTTAGACCCCCTCCCCCTTGTCACATTTTGTCCCGTTAAGCAATACCCCTCCCACCTTCCTGTTTGCGAATGTATCTTATGATACATCCCTAAACGCAAACAATGCTTGTTTGGTTAAATCAAAAAGTCGTTGACATCCACACAATTAGCTACATTGCAAAAAAATTAGTGAAACTTTACCCGTGAAAAGTAAAGAAAAAGGTGTATTTTATTAGCACTATAAAAAAAAAGTGAAATGTTTTCAATGTAAATTTATCCTAATTTTACCCAATAAAATACTCAAGTTAACTTGAAAATAGAAGGTAAGGAATTTTTAAGGATCTTCTGTGACTTATAATAAAAAATGAATATCTTCATTGAAAAGCTGAGAATTTTTTACAAAAAAAAATATACTGTTCGTATTTTTACAAAAAATATTTCTACTTCAAAAAAATTAACAAAAAAGTTAAAAAAATAAAAATTGTCGAAATTCAAAAAAAATTTTACTACGAATTTAAGATATTAATATAATATTAAGAGCTAAACTCTTCAGTGAGTCATTATTTTTATGCAAAGAATATTTCCACAAAATTTGAAAAAAATGAGTTGGGGGGTCACACTTAAAAAGAAATTTTATTTGGTGAAATGACCCATATGATACATAGACGAGTTCTTTTTTAAATATGTTTAAAAAAATAGAAGGAATCAGGTGACAACAATTAAACAGAGCTTAAAGTTCATGAAATTGGTACCACTATTTTTTTGTAAACTTTATAAGAAAAAATAAGAATAATATTATCTTTTTTATATTCTTTTCTTCTTATTTGTTTACTTTATTTTATTCTTTTATTTATTTTATTTTACTTTATGGACCTTGTAAAAAATATAATCGTGCAAGAAAATCAGTTGAATAAATTTGGGCATTTTGGGGTCCCTGAAGCTGAAAATCATCATTTTCAATTTTTTTTGAATTTGTACGATTTACCTGAAAAAGCTAATAGGAATGTCGAAACTAAATTTGAATGTAGTACTTTAATAGTAAGACTGGGAGCTGATAAATTTTGGTTGAAATCGGTAAATGAAAACTCATTAAAATAAAAAAAATTTGTATTAAATTCTTGAAGAGTGAGATTAGAAGCTAATTATGTTTTGGTTTGAATCGATTCGCAAACTCTTTATTTATTTATTTTAAAATTTCAAAATACAAAACAAACAAAAAAAAATAAAACAAAAAATGAAAATAAAAAAAAATAACAAACAAAAATTAAAACATTTAAAATAGTACATTATGCACCAAGGGAATAAAGTGATCCTTTTTTGGCCTGAGGGTAAAGGTTTGTTTGCACGAGGCGTAGCCGAGGGCAAAAATTACCCTCAGGCCAAAAAATTCACTTTATTCCCGAGGTGCATATACTGTTTTTTGCAATTGCGGGTGTAAAGTACTCACTTTAGACCCCGATTTGCGGGTGTAAAGTGGCACTTTTTTGCCCAAGGGCAAAAAAAAAGTTACTGCCGGGTAAAAAAGAAGTTACTGCCGGGCAAAAAAGAAGTCACCAGATTTTATTATCATTTAATTTTCATTTTTTTGTAACATTTACATTTATGTTTACTTGACCGTAATTTGTGATTCCAAACATCTTTCCGAAATCCGGTAAATCCTCACCTTGGAGAGCGATGGGCTTCAAATCAACCGTTTCGGGAATTCCTACGACGCTGCCGGGCTTAGTATAACCGAAAATTCTATCGGCAATGTCGGCCTTGTTCTTCGTGGAGTTTTCGACGTACCCCTCTGCCACCTTAGCGGATTTCCATCCACCGTGCCTTTTTAGAACGTCCATGGTCGCCCCAGAATCAGCTAAAAGTGAGGTGGATGTCCTCCTCAAACAGTGGCCCGTATAAGCGGATGAGTCCGGAAGACCAAGGTATTCCGCGATTTTCTGTGGCAGTGCAGAAAATGTGTTTTTACCAACACATTGGGAAGTACACTTCCCATTTCTGAACTGCACAAAAAACCGGGAATGACCCGTGCTAGCCTCACGCAAACCCATGTAATCCTTGACGATTGCCACGTGATCGATATCGTTTGTTTCTCCTTTCTTAATTACAAAAGTGCGCCCCACACCGGTTTTAGATTTTTCAATCGTGCACAGCAACGTGGAAGAATCAACTTCTTTCACATTTTCTATGCACAAATTTACCAATTCCTCGGTACGGCACGCCCCCGCCAAGCCAAATATTAGTGCGACCTACAATGAAATAAATTGGTAAATAAATTGGTAAATAAATAAATAAATAAAAAGCACTTACTTTAGCTACCAAAAAATCGTCACGAGGCGCTTCTTTTAAAAATTTGACCACGTGGTCAGAGGTTAGGACGCGCGATTTTTTGGGTACATATCCTTCGTTTTTCCGCTTCATAAAAGCGGATAATTTGTGGAAATTGCCGATGTCAATTTTATTTTCTAATTTGGTGACTGCCTTAATCATCGAGTACTGCGACCACATGGTTGACGACTTCAACGTTTTAGCTTTTTCGTAAAAAAAAGCCAAAAAAACGTCTTCGGTGAAGCAATCGGCCAAATCCTTCTTCTTGCACCACTCTACAAACCCGTCATATTGTTTTTGGTAAATTTTCTTTGATTTTGTCGGCAAAAGTTCTGCCAACGCCTTCTTTGCTGATTCGGCAACATCGTGGTTCCCGCTCATGACACGTCTTGTTACTTCAAAGGCACAAATGTAACTGAACCATTCTAGTACTTTTTAGTGAAAAAATTCTAGTTGGCAATAATAATATTACCAACTGTACTTCATTTACTTTGTTACTATCGACCACGTGCTTTATCGAACAAATTTTAATTAAAATTTCGTATTTATTGTCGAAGCGAGTACTTTACCTCCCGCAATTGCAAAAAACAGTATATGCACCTCGGGAATAAAGTGAATTTTTTGGCCTGAGGGTAATTTTTGCCCTCGGCTACGCCTCGTGCAAACAAACCTTTACCCTCAGGCCAAAAAAGGATCACTTTATTCCCTTGGTGCATAATGTACTATTTTGCAATTGCGGGAGGTAAAGTACTCGCTTCGACAATAAATACGAAATTTTAATTAAAATTTGTTCGATAAAGCACGTGGTCGATAGTAACAAAGTAAATGAAGTACAGTTGGTAATATTATTATTGCCAACTAGAATTTTTTCACTAAAAAGTACTAGAATGGTTCAGTTACATTTGTGCCTTTGAAGTAACAAGACGTGTCATGAGCGGGAACCACGATGTTGCCGAATCAGCAAAGAAGGCGTTGGCAGAACTTTTGCCGACAAAATCAAAGAAAATTTACCAAAAACAATATGACGGGTTTGTAGAGTGGTGCAAGAAGAAGGATTTGGCCGATTGCTTCACCGAAGACGTTTTTTTGGCTTTTTTTTACGAAAAAGCTAAAACGTTGAAGTCGTCAACCATGTGGTCGCAGTACTCGATGATTAAGGCAGTCACCAAATTAGAAAATAAAATTGACATCGGCAATTTCCACAAATTATCCGCTTTTATGAAGCGGAAAAACGAAGGATATGTACCCAAAAAATCGCGCGTCCTAACCTCTGACCACGTGGTCAAATTTTTAAAAGAAGCGCCTCGTGACGATTTTTTGGTAGCTAAAGTAAGTGCTTTTTATTTATTTATTTATTTACCAATTTATTTACCAATTTATTTCATTGTAGGTCGCACTAATATTTGGCTTGGCGGGGGCGTGCCGTACCGAGGAATTGGTAAATTTGTGCATAGAAAATGTGAAAGAAGTTGATTCTTCCACGTTGCTGTGCACGATTGAAAAATCTAAAACCGGTGTGGGGCGCACTTTTGTAATTAAGAAAGGAGAAACAAACGATATCGATCACGTGGCAATCGTCAAGGATTACATGGGTTTGCGTGAGGCTAGCACGGGTCATTCCCGGTTTTTTGTGCAGTTCAGAAATGGGAAGTGTACTTCCCAATGTGTTGGTAAAAACACATTTTCTGCACTGCCACAGAAAATCGCGGAATACCTTGGTCTTCCGGACTCATCCGCTTATACGGGCCACTGTTTGAGGAGGACATCCACCTCACTTTTAGCTGATTCTGGGGCGACCATGGACGTTCTAAAAAGGCACGGTGGATGGAAATCCGCTAAGGTGGCAGAGGGGTACGTCGAAAACTCCACGAAGAACAAGGCCGACATTGCCGATAGAATTTTCGGTTATACTAAGCCCGGCAGCGTCGTAGGAATTCCCGAAACGGTTGATTTGAAGCCCATCGCTCTCCAAGGTGAGGATTTACCGGATTTCGGAAAGATGTTTGGAATCACAAATTACGGTCAAGTAAACATAAATGTAAATGTTACAAAAAAATGAAAATTAAATGATAATAAAATCTGGTGACTTCTTTTTTGCCCGGCAGTAACTTCTTTTTTACCCGGCAGTAACTTTTTTTTTGCCCTTGGGCAAAAAAGTGCCACTTTACACCCGCAAATCGGGGTCTAAAGTGAGTACTTTACACCCGCAATTGCAAAAAAGTTTTTTAATGGTATGATCAAGTTATGTGTGTGGCGGCATTAAATTTTATTTAATACATTTAAAAATTAGAAGTCCAAGACTTATAAGGGTTCATAAAATTTATAAAAAAAAATTGGAAACGCGATTTTGTAATTTAAATAAAGATATCATTTGTTTAAAAATAAGAGGAAATCGGATGTTCGCGATTAAACCAAACTGGGCTTAAATTTGTGTTCGATTTCGCTGTTCGAATTTTTTTTAACAATATTGGTTTCCTTATAAAAAAAATAACAAAAATTCTTCCTAATGGGGACTAACAGAGAAAAATGGTAAAATTAAAAGTTATCGTATAATTCAGTTAGATATTTGGTATGAAATGCCTCCATATACAATTTTGTTGTATTCTTACCGTTTTGGCAGCGTTTACAATTTAATGTCGAACTCTCCATTTCTATTTTAGTTTGCAGGTTTCTTAAGTAGTTATATATATTTTTAAGAATTTAAATTACTGATGAGAAAAAGTGCTATATTAACACTACGTTGTTTGCACAAAATCACAATGTCCATCTATCCAACTATCGGTTTGCACTTGATTGGTGTTGAGTGTTACGTGTTTTCGTTGGTACGTGCTTTCACCGGCAACAAAGGATCTGCTTATGCCTGATACCAATTTGTTGTAACTGACAACTTATAGCTTTTAGATGGCGGTGTGCACTCAGTGCAAAATTGACTGCACTTCCTATTGGTCAAATGTGAACTTTCTGCGCATTTAACTTTTCAGCTAAAAATGCTATAGCTATCAGCTTGTACGTGACAACGCGCAGGTATTGCTGGACATGAGTATTTTAACATGTTGCATCAGGGCAATAACAGGGGGGAGGGTCAACCTTTTAAAAGTAGCAATGAATATTGCCGTTGTTTCATTTTTGCGAAGAAGTGGACAGCATCAACTAAATTCAAATTTTTGACCAAATTGCCATCAACGGTCAGTACAAATAGATCATTTTATAATCCATCCTTACCACGTAGTCCTGACGTAGTAGGCCAATTTTTGGCCGTGTTGCCCTCGATGTTAAAAAATATTGGGTACGTTTGTTGTACAAAGTCAATTATAAAATTTGCAATATGTAAATCAAAATTATATAATATTCAATATAAATATTATTAGGCATACTTTTGTATTAAAATGTTATGGTAATAAAATAAAATATTCCTTTTAAAATAACTCAGATAAAAATTTTTATTAAATAATATGTAATAACAAAATTTAATGATACAAAACATTGAACAGATGAAATCCGTTTACTCGTGCGCGTGCTTGTAAAGGGGTTTTTAAAAATAACGACTGAGATCGGTATATCAAAAAAGTTCTTGCAATGTTTTGGACAGATTTGGGACTCAATGATTCAAACCGCGTTAAATCGACAGCAAAGTATTAGCGTAGATAGCGTAAAATCTTGCTGTCCATGTGATGACTAAACCATCTTGCATGTATGTTCTAAGCTGAGAATGGCTAGTTGCATTTTTAGCTATACAAAAAATCGGCCGCCAGAGATTCGAACCACGAATTCCCAGGGAATGTTATGGAGCTCCGTGTACGCAGACCAATGAACCCCCGAACGAACGTATATGTGGCGTCCAGTGCTAGAGTGGCCTAACCTTGTAATGACTACTATGAAGATAAATGCAAATGAAAAAATTAGCTATTATGGAAATTACTTTTTACAAAATTTAAACTACGATAATCTCTCATTAGATAGTGATATTAAAGTAGGTGTTTGGACTGAGGGAAACTTTAAGTACTAATCAGTCTACAAAAATGAATATATAACTCAAAATATTAAAATTTGTGGGTGAGGCCACTCTAGCACTGGACGCCTCATATGTTCCAATTCGTCTTATCTGTTAAACCTTTTAAGTTGAGGAAAATTAACTTGCTTCCTCTGACGAGCCGCGGTTGCTTGTCAGCCAAGTTTTCTGTTATTTCTCGTTAAGAACATGGAAGTAACTGGAGAAGAAAACTGGTCAAAAATACCTATCTATCCTTCATCCTTGATTGTGCAATATAATATAAAATTATTGTCGTGGTCTAGATCCAAAATCAATGTTCTTAATTGCCCGAAGTTTTGTGTCGAAATTCACCCATTTGCAACTGCACAGGGGTCTATTAATACCACAAAGAAAAAATTTTGAAAATTATAAAGCATAAGTAAAAAAAAATCTATTAATTTTGTTATTAGTAAGATCCATTTTTTGTCGTTTTCGTTTATTGCACAGACAAATTTGCCAAAAATTAAGGGCGAGATTTTGATATTTAAGAGATAATAAAATTCAAATTACAAACTTACTTTATAAAACAATTTATTATCATTTATCACAAATCCAACGGTTTATTTTGGTAGCACTAATTATTTTTAAAGAATACACTAATTAAAAAATTAAAAATCAAGTTTCACAGACAACTTTCCCTATTATAATATTACCAGATTACAGTTACAATATTTTATAAGCCGTAGACGATGACGCAATTTTAAATGTAATTTGTAAATTTCGAATCCTCTTTAATTTAAGAACGCTAATTGCTAATAGCATTGTACTCAATTTATTAGTCATACTTCAGCTGTGTAACAGAAAAAATATCTAGGGAAACCCCACCGTGAAATTTTCCAAAAAAATACTTGGTATAATAAAAGTTAATTAGCGTTAATTAATAATAGCAAAGAAATACATAAACAATTATCTATCATAGTAAAGTAGTAAGAAGGAAATACAAATTTTGGTGTGACGATCTTCATTAACAAACAAAATATATAAATATCTATTCAATGGCAGTTAAACAAAAATATCTCCCAGAACAATTAGCATACAAATAAAATGATAATGTATTTTATTTTATATTGTTTTGTTTATTCTATGGATTACACTACAAAAATCGAATAACAATTTATGGCGACCGCCATAATTATCATGAATCTGGTAAAATCTCCACTTTAAATTACAACAAAATGTTGGTTTTGCCATTCCCTGAACTTCTTAGCCCATTACCAATCATCTGCGAATGGGTAATCACCTATTATGTATACAATTTTTTATGGGCTCTGGTGGGCAAAATTACCATCTTTATTTTTTGTATCCTATTCAAACGTCGAATATGTTCGTAATGACGCAACACTAAGACTAACAAGGGACTTTTAATGTTAATACAATATTTAGAGTACCACATCATGGTTGACGTCAGAAATTTTTTTCTAAAAATTAATTATAGCAGGTTTAATTCAAACTCATGACCTGAAAGAATTGGGTACAGGGATTCCTAAAAATCTTAAGGGGTTATGCCACCTTTAAAGGTCAAGAATTTAAGTCGTAGAAAATATTTGTATACTCTCTCTTGTAATTACTTAGTTTAAAGTACTTGCAGCATAAATTTTATTAAAAAATCTTCACAAACGTAAAAGCTACAGTTCAAATTGAATTTAAAACAATATAGTCATGTCAAATTTCAGATCAATCGAACCATTCGTTTATGCTTTATGCGATATAGTGTACCGTAAATAAATAATACCACAAAAATTAGTTTATTTTTTTATTGTGAATATTTGAAAAAAAAGCATGAACACTGATTTTTAAATTTCAAGACACGGTTTTGACATTAAAATTATTTTGAATGGAACCGCAAATTATGTTTTATGGATAAACCATTTTTTTCGGGATAAACCGAGATTATAAATTAAAAAACAAGTTTGTCTTACAAATTATTTTAATTTATTTAAAATTACTATTTTCCGGGCTGTGGAAATAAATATTTAGTATTAAAAATCAAATTGTTTGATCATCGCCCTGTTTGTCATTTTTTTTCTAGTGTTTTTCAAATTCAGTTTGAAAACGCCTGTTTGCAGTCGAAAGATGCTGTCCGGTACAATGCAAAAAAAATACAAAAATAAACCAAGTCTTCCTACGGCACTAACCGTCGTTATCTATTAGTTGTTATACTACCGCTTGAAAGAATTTGAAATATTAAAATATTATTCAATAAAAACTTGCACAAATGTCCTCAGAAACCTTAGCAATCTTCCATCAAGCATTGAAAATGGGCCAAAAATAAACGGTCGCAAGAACATAGCTTTCATATAACAATGGTTACTTGAGGAGTAACCTCGACAACAATTTATTGTGAAATTATCATTATAAGGTCAACTAAAAATACTCACTATTCATAATATATTCAATGCAGTTTCACAAATTTAGTTGAGTGCTATGTGATAGAGGGCGTTTTAAATAAAAAATCTTATTGACATTTTTGTCCATATGTATAAAAATTAGTGGAAATTACTACAGTCCGAGGTCCGTACTAGATTTGCGTTAAACAAAGAAGTCACCGCTTCTCAAACTCCACTAGGGAGAATAGGGAATGCCCCGGAATTCCGCAAATCAGTAAAGATTAAAAACTTTTGAAATCATCCAAACAAGGATGCCACAAATAGTCTAGAACCATGGGTAGGGTACGACAGGAAGTCTACGACAGCGACGTGGTATTCCCATCAAGGTCAAAAGACTTGGACTTTTAGAAATTAAGATCAACAAGTTTTACAATTATAATTAATTTTAAATCTTTTCTACTTTGAATATTAATAAATCATTTTCACTATTAAAATTTTTGCCTGTTGCAACGATGACATAATACTGTGTAATTTATGTTGTAAATCTTAAAAAAGTAAATTGTAAAAAGTATGAAAATCCCCGAATTCTAGTTTTGATTTTTACAATATTTAAAAAATGATTTAATCAATTTCTTTTTGAGCGCTTCCAGCGTAGCTGGATTCCCAAAAAGGAAAACCAGTCTGTTGGAAACTGGTGTGTTTTTCAAGGCACAGATGAACAAATGGTTGGAAGAATTCTGGCTTTATGGCATAAGTCGGGCAAGAGTACGCAAAAACAATTTCCAGATCGTATCGCCACAATAAATTCGGTTTCTGGACAGAAGAGAGAAATGAACAGACAGGGTCTTCGAACTGGGTACCAGAAAAAGGTACTCCATCCAACATTGCTATTTTTCTATGATCTCCAAACCACTAATAAGAGATAGAAATGTAATAAAAATAGAAAATCTACTATAGTCTATCTCAGATCTCACCGTGCTTAGACATTTAAAGGGTAAAATACATCAATATAAAAAATATAATATAATAATGTATGTCAAAATATAGTTTATAATTACGCAAAATTATTGAAGATTATTTGAAATTACTTAAGATTAGTAACAAATTATAAGTTTGTAAATTAATTATCACAAGATTATTAAACAGTATTTGGATTTATTATCCATGAGAAGTAAGATACGGGGGACCTACAACACGGAAACAGGTTATTTTTAGCAAGTAGATATTATTTAGTAAGTAAAAAATCCTATTATAGATGGCCAAACTCCTGAATCTTGACATAAAGAGCAATAAATAATCAATAATGTAATTCTTCTATTAAGAAATTAAAATAGATTTTCTCCCACAAATTGCCTAGCAATAACCATAAAATATTTATTTATTGTATTAATTTTCGATTAGTTTAAAAATAATTATATTAATTGAACGATAAAAAATTGCTTACTCAATCACAATAAAAGTTTTATGTACTACTATATTATATAATATATACAAATTCTTTACTTAAAAGAGGTTATGCTAACTAAATTTTATTGAATGAAAAAAAAAAACAAAAATTTTATTATCCAGTGGAATCCTGTGGTATACTCACAAACCAGTAAAACGTCTTTTAGTGTATCTAATTTGTTTTTATTAATAAACAATTAATAAATTACAAATATTTAAGAATTTGCCTATCGGCAATGGCTTTATAATAATTTGTGCATCTTCAAGACTTTTAACAAAATTAATTTCCATTTTACTGAATAGCTTGATGTTTATATTATAACTTATTATTCCTCTTACTGTTCTTATAGAATAATATATTTATGGATATTCGTTATGATTATGGTAAATGTGTTTCTTTTTCTTTTTGTACCCTCCATTGCATTCATGTATACTCGCAGTCTTAAGTGCCCTTACTCAGGACCTCATCTGGTCAGGTGTCCTGACAGTACATATATCAGGTCAAGGTGTATGTTTTGTCATAAAAATGTAGAAAATCGATTGATCAATAAAATTGTGTTTTATTTCAGTCAACAATTCTAACAAACTTGTTTGTTTGGTTAATCAAAAATAGAAAAATTTTGGCAAAAAAATACAAAAATATAAACAATTACAGAAATGTGTAAACAGTAATGAGTAATGACTTTCGAAATTATTTAAGAAACGACTACAAAAGTTTTAATAAATTATTATTAAAGTGACATAAAATTGAAAGTATTTGTTCAAGTTGGATGGAAATATCCGACAAGAAATGCCATAAAATTGTCAGGTGAAGCCTTTACACGTCCCAACTTACCACCCGATCTGACTATAACACCCAACGCTTCAAAGACACCTGACCAGGTTGAGTATCGCGAGGAGAATGCAACTTTTTGGTTCAGCTATTATTCTAAATATTTATATTTGTATTCTCATTATCATATTTCGGAAGTGTAAGAAATACTATTATTGTATTCGCGAGTAAATTGATTAATCGCTCTTTTACCGATTTGATAAATAATCTAGTATTAAATAACCAATGCAGGGATTCTGGGTCACTAGGATATGATACGAAGTTCAAGATTTTACTGAATTAAGCTGAACAGACACCGGATGCTCCAGATTTACTTTTTAACATATGATTATAATGGAAGTAAGCGATTTGAATTTAATGTAATAAATCACTAGCTTCCATATAGAAACCTGTTAAAATATAAATCTTAACTTAGCATCCGGTGTCCGTTTAGCTTTATTGTCTTATTTTGATGAATAAATTTCTCTAAAATAAGGAAATATAACTTTCTGTCACTTCTATCCCGCAGGCAATAGTCTGAACTAAAGAAAACAAGATTACGAAATAATAAAGTGAAATTTGATAAATTATGCGCATATTTTAGCGTATTTATTACGAAATACCTACCGGTTTATAAATAGGAACAAATATAAAAAATTCAAACTGAGTTTTTCAATGGTTAAAGGTAAACCACCAAAATCCTCGATGCACACTGACTCACTAATTCGGGTCGGATTTTAATGTCTTCAAAATTCCAAAAGTAGTAATACAAATAAATTATTTATTGGGTTAATGAAAAGTTATTCTAGTGCATAAAATTATAGTCCAACTTGAGTTCAAGGTATAAAAAATAATACACAGTAAAAATTTATTTAAGTATGAAATTTCAAATTCGATTCTCCAACCGCGTACGTAAAACAATATCAAAACAAGAAGACGGGAATCCAATCACATTGGTGCATTAACAAACAGCGTCCAATCAAATTTAAGTATGAAAGTTTGGATGTAATTTGACGTCAAACTACTTGACCATCAAGCTTTTAGCATACTAACTTTATACTTAAATGTTTAGTGCAATGCTCTTCCATTTACTTTTTTAACATTTACTCTTATTATTTTCTTTTTGTTTATTGCAATAATTAAAGCTCAGATAGTTGGTTGAACTTGACCATGAATTTATTTCTTTCACGCTGATATTTGGCTGTATAATAAGTAAACAATATTTAGGAATAGGGTCAAGGTACCCCATTAGCAGAAATCAAAACAACAGATAACCTGCTCTCATAAAAAAATTACGAGTTTGAATAAATCTTTTAATATTATTAATATTGTTCAATCTGTTTATTGGATGTGTGCGATACAATTTTGAAGTGTTTTCACAAACATAAGGGACCAACTGTGAAATACATTTCACTTCGATAAGGGTTTTTGAAAAACTCGCAAATCTTTAATCCTGAGATTTGGGGTTGGCAATTGATATCCCAGGATTTCCTTCTTATTGCTTCAACTTTAGGAAAGTTATAATATATTCGGTAAGTTGTTCAATCAAGACAGAAAAAAAACTTTCTACCTGAAGCATAAATAAACGAACAAGTTTTTATTGTACTTTAAGCAGACGTAGTTTTTATAATAAAAAATTTTAAAAAAAATTTATACAATGGTATTCTTATGAATTTCATCTCATGGAAATTTTAAGACGCTTTATCGATTATTGCAAGCAGGCCGAGAAATGGAACGCACCAGAACATCGCTTCAGTTGATAGAAAAACTTCCATTTAAAAGTTTAAAAAACTGTTTTACTGCAGTTTCTGCAAACAATTTTGCCTTTTACAGTCTGTTTCTGCATGAAATCTCGTTGTAGAAGAGGTAAATATAGCGGATTACAGAAAATCAGAGACGTGCGCGCATGGATTAACGATCAATATTTTAACATCAAAGTCAAAGCAAAATATCCCTGAGAAGATATGGACAAGAGTTTGGAAAGTAACAGTAAAAAATCATAGGAGATAATTTTTACTCAAGTTAGAATAGTTATGCCAATAAAAACAGAATTATCCCCTGGCTTTCGATATTTTAATAATCCTCTTTTTAAACTAGATTTTATTAATGCATCTTCGATAATACACTTCCTTTGATGATGTGAATTCATTTTTTTTTTAAATTACAATATATAAAATTTTACCACCAATGATATGATACAGGATAACCTATAGAACTTAAAAAATTGAAAGTCATCTCTACCACGTTGCTATAGAAAAAATTGATTATTATCAGCTGCGGTCACAAGGTGAGATAAATTTTGGTATCAATTAAAATTTGTCACCGTAAAATGAAAGTCCATTAATTATATAAAATTTGATTGTTCGACAATCAAAAATAGTTTGCGAAATAAAATTTATAATAATTTTATTTTATTGTTAAGTACTATCAATTATCATAAACAAATTGTTCCCAGAGTGCAATCTGCTTTTTATTGTTTAATAACATAATTCTATTATATTCTTAATTATTTATTCCATTGAATTTGTATGTTATTAAATAGCATCGAGGTTAAATGCGTTGAACGAAAATGCTGTGAATCTGCAGTTCAACTCAGGACGAAGTAATGGTAAATTTAAGCAAGATCTTAATCCTTACGTTAAACGCAATGAGACAATAGAGTATTTGTTTCGCCCCAACTACAGGCCAAGTCCAATTTTTTAAGATTTCAACTATCCGCCTAGCTGCCTGACAACACTCCAAAATCAAAATTTTACAAAATTTGATGTTTTTCATGCTTTTTGAATTTTCCCACGAATGATAGACATTCTGCCTTCAATCTTTTCAAGCTTCAACCGTCCTCGTAGCTGATCGACAAAATCTTAAACTACTTGCATTTTAATTTTAATGATAAGCAAATTGCAGTTTGAAAACAGATCGAGGTATCATGCTATTGTATTTTCCACTCTAGTTTAATCTGGAATATTTAACCACATATCAAGGATGCTTTTTGAAAATAATCCCCCAGGTCATGTTGGGTCATATTTTTGAAAATCTTGAAATATTTCATTTTCAAAGAAACCCAAGATAACCGGTTTCAATTAAAAAACTTGAACTCTGCTCTTCCCGAAGAACTTTGGTTATGATTGAGATTGGAAAATTGACAAAGGATTTTAGTATCAAATGCAAAATATTATGATCAAAACTAGGTCAACCACGATAGTTTTAAGTAAACAAATTTTAAAAATTTAAACTGCCTGTCCAGCATGTAATTGTTCGTTAAATTTAGTTTCCCCTACATTTTTTAAAATTATTTTAATTTAAAAAAATTTCTATTAAATTTATTAGCCTTCGGGATGGCGATAAAAATTTGATTGAAAGTATATGTGTAAATAATTTGTACATTAATTTGATTTAAAAAAACGTAAATTTTCTGCACGCATTAGCTAGTATTAAATTTTAATCGAATTTTGCGAAATTTATAAACATTTATTGCAAGCCAGCGATTATTTCTTTCGCAGATTAGTTGAAAAAATTTAAAAATAAATAAGAACGAAGATAAAAAGTATTTTTAACTCCTTGCAACTAACTGAAGTAAAAGATCATCGAGATAAATACTATTTTCGACATAAAGCAGTAAATAATTTTGTATGTTGAAGCAAAAATTAAAGAAAAATGAAATCACTTACACTTTTAAAAACAGTAAGAAGTAGGCAGAGGTAAGTAGACACAGTGGAAGACTGAGCACAATGTACATATGAAAATATAATTATAGAACAAATAAACCGTTTGATGAGAAAAACCTGTTTATCATTTCAATTTGGTCGTTACAGCAGTATCGGTACTAAAAGTTAACTATTTTACGTCAAACTGCTGTAATACTTTTTAATTGAATTATTATAATCAGAAATATAAATTACACAAGTTTTATAGAAAAATTGCAAAAAATTGGTTAACTTCATTTGTCAATTGAAATTTTTCGACCTTCACTTAAAAATAAGAAACTTCCCTGTGAAGTCATAACTTTTATTATAAAATGCTAGAAAAGTTCTTTATTGAATTAAATTTTGGGTAACAAACACAACAAAGGTGTTAAAATGATTTAACAATTAAAAATTAAGTAACTATAAAAGTAAAAGTTTTAACTGTACTCACCAAAATATAAAACTGAGATTTTGAAGAAGAGTTTGGTTGTGATGTGTATTTCCTCTGCAAAAAAATTGGATTTTAGAGTATTGTCCAGAGCTATACCGAGAAACTCGTGTTATCCTTATGTCATTTACATCCAAATCAATCAAATGGAATTTGGGAATCCCCGAATCCTAGTTAAGTTTACGCAAGATTCCTGTGGGTAAATCAAAATATATTTTTATTCTTGCACGCACAAAGGTTTGAAGGTTGGTGTAAACCAGCGATTATTGGAAATAAATCACATAAAACACGAATAACTCAGTATATCACTGAACGGTGGGCTGCCATGGCAATTTGAAAAAATCAAATATAGTTGTGATTGTTTGTTATTGAAAAAGGCTTGAACTTTAAAAATAAAATCACTTACAAGTAAAACTTCACAAACACATTTCATTGTACAGTGCCCACGAACTACACAACAAACTAAAAAATTTAAACTAAAAATCAAAACTTTCATTTTCTAAAATAAAATTTATACTTTACTTTCTCACTAGTTATTTACTTTCTCTATGTTAATTATTTTATCATCGAGACGAGTTAAAATTATACTTTATGATTTTTATTTCACTTTCGTTTTGTTACATTAAAATAATTTAAAGTTTAACAAACTTACTTGAATAATTACTTTCCAAATTTGTCAAAAAAGAGGTTTGTTGGGTTCCGTAGCACAAATTAGACAAATTTTACTTACTCGTTAAACAATTGTCATAACACAAACTTAATCCATTGCGGTGTATATAAAATTAAAAGTTACACATACATAGAGTTATGTGATAAAAAGTACATCTAACAAAATGAAAGTTTGATATTGACCTACTTTATTCCCTCTTCTTACATATACTCTTTAATATTATGCAATGGCCTAAGAAAATATGAACCTGACACACCAGTTCTTCAGGTTCAAATAACTTTTAAGTAAAAATTTAGTCTTAAAGGTATTAATTAAATGAAAATTCTTATTATTGGCTTAAATTGATAACTTACATTTATAATTAACCACCTTCGATGTATCCAGAGATGATCTTTGAAGTATCAAGTTCTAACCTCAATCGACAAACCAGGTATTGTAAATTTAAGCACCTTTTCTTCCAAGATAATGTAGCTTTTCTTCACTAGTCTTTTACTCCACTACCTGATCTTAATTTGCGTAAGAAGTTTAACCTGTTGACAAGAATAAATTTTATCATTGCATCACTTTTGGTTATTTTCAAAGTACACTCAAAAGATGACGATGCTTACATTAAGGTACTTTTAGGAATTAAAGAGTGGTTCTAAAATTAAAACTTTTTGTAACTTTATAAATAGTTTATGTTTGAATAAAGAATACATGGTAAAATATGAAATAAATATTCGACGTTGTATGACACCGCACACCGGTATCAGCGACGTCTGTTGCCTTCCGTCGAAGCAATACTATGTATAGGGTAATTTAAAACCTAATTGATAAATTGATTTCAAGCAAGTGGAATTACATAATTTTAAAATTATTGCCAATAGGCAATGATCCCAATTCCCAAATTTGGAAGCTATGTTATGTATATCTCTTGTATCTGTTACCTAAACATAAACTTTACTGCCTTCCTGAATACTGGGCTGACCACTGGACGAAATTTGCACGAAAAATTCCCATTCAGACTGAGTTCTTTCGAGTTCCATATACTTCCTTCTTCTTTAGCATGGGCTTGGTAAAAAGTCTATAAAATAAAAGATTTAGCATGCCCCCCCCTCTTTTTAAACTGCGCGGCATTGCGTTCAGTTTTCTGGAAAAAGATCTGGACGCGCAATGTAAGCCAAACATTCTTCATTCTCGAACACACCGCAATAGTCGAAGCGGAGGTTGGGGAATGACTGGTGGGGGGGAACCAACAACCTACCAATTGATCAAATCACTCCAAAGGAAGAAAGACGTACACCGGAGGTAGTATAATGGGGCCGATATGTAGCTTAAGTGCACGCGAACTCCGGTACACCCCCACATCCAATCCTAACATGTTGTTGGAAAGTGACCGACATCAGTTTTACTGTGGAATGCGTAATAAACTAGTCAACTGTATGCGTAACTTGAAGTTTACTCCATCTATGAAGTATGGTCGCCACACACGCCATGTACGTATGCCATCTTCTCTCAAAATCTCATCAAAAGTAGAACGACATATACTTCTTGGAGACGACTGAGGTCCTCACATACGCTGTACCATTCCGGAGTTTCTAGGCCTTACGCCGGATCAGGTCTCAAACAAACGTTTGCAGGAGGACTCGAAACTAGAGTCTATGGAGGAGTTTCTCCGAATCACGGCGAAAAAGCTATATCAAATTCGCGGGATCCTCCAAAAACCCGTTAATCCGCGAGCTGGAAAACTATCAGTTAAATCAGTAGTTCATAACCTTTTCAGTCTTGCTACTCTTATGACCTATCAGGGAAACTGATTTTACCCCCTTTTAAAATATTATCGAAGAACACAACCATATGCGTACAAATAGCCTTTTCTTTTGCCTTTTCGCAGTGGAAGAGGTTATCTCGTACGAGACACTATTGATTTGCACTGATTAAAACCTCCCCTCTTCCCCCGCCGTGCGTGCCCGTACCCGTGTCGTGCGGGTGTTGTACTTCGTGGTGTTTCTTCTGTATTTGTCTGATGTTGTCTTCCTATTTGTCGTCTGGGTTCGTCTAATTTTGCTGTTGTTCATGTTCCGCCGCTTCTTTGTCGTTTAGGACCATGTGGATCATCTATGATTTTCTAGTTCTCTAGACTTTGCAGCATTGTGTTTGGGCGTGAGTTGCTATCTCGTGCCCAACAGTGCAGCGGTCCTGGACTTTTCCCATTTCGGGCATTCGAATAGGGTGTGTTCGGTAGTGTCCTCCGCGTCACAATAGTCACATTTGGGAACCGTTCTTCTGGAGAACCTGTGGTGATATGCGTTAAAGCATCCGTGGCTGGTGAGAGCTTGGGTCAAGTGGAAGTTTGCCTCACCAAGAAGGCCTCTGGCGATCCATTTTTTTATGTCGGATATGAGCCGCCCTGTCCACTGCTCGACCTCGGCATATTCCCATCTGTTTTTCCACAGGTTTAGCGTGTTGTCGACGGTGTTCACCTGTCCGGAGTGGGTTCTCGCCCTTTCTCCGGCCTTAACGCAGCTCGTCGTTGCACCCGGATGATTCTTTCTTGGTTTTGTCGGATTAAGAGGGCTTTGTGCCAGACGGGCGCAGCGTACAACATGCTGGAGTGCACCACGCTGAACAGCACCCGTCTCTTGGCTGCCTTTGCCCCTCCTATGTTAGGCATCAACCATGCGATAGTCAATGCAGACGCCTCAGATTTGGCAGCCGTTTCCCTGATATGTTGGTCGAAGTTGATGTGTTTGTCCAACCTTACTCCCTGCACTACAACGGAATCCCCGAGCTGGATGGGGGATCTGCTCATGTGGATGTCGATGTTAGACACCTTTCCTCTTCCGGAAACCATGACAGCTTCGGATTTCTCAGGGATAGCTGTGGCCCTTTGTCTTGGGTCTACTGCAGGTTTGTTGCTATGGCATCATTTTAGAAGCGGATTAAGGTATCTCTGCGCCCCTAGGCACACATTCCTGGTTTTAGCTTTTTCAACTTTTTTTAAAGAAATGCTTGCTTTTCATTATTTGTGAAATAAAGAGAAATTAATTTAAAATTGTTCCCCTATTTTCGTGCACCCTTAGACACGTGCCTTGCTAGCTTACGTGGTAATCCATCCCTGTCTCATTTGCCTCTATACGATATGGATACGATGAATACGACATGGATATGTGACCTTTCGATACGGACTGAAGATGGTCGGTCAACGATGCCTCCGATAGGGTAGCGTGAAACGAGCGTTGCTCAACAACGCCCATTTCCTAGGCTCAAACTCAATTTGACACGTTCGCTTATTTATCGATAACCAATAAAGTAAAACGAATTGGCAAAAACGTGCTGTGTTTACCTTAGGGCCAATGGGGACGTCCCCCAACAGGACAGGATTCCGTATAAAAGACGCCTACGGAGTTACATACAAGACCAGAAGTGTACGGCCAAGCCGTGGTATCCTAAAATAAGAATCAGGATTCGTTTCGAAGATCGTATTCGGCAAAAATTCATGCTAACTACTATTCTACTAAGATACTGTAGTATAAGTACTGCATGGGAGAAGGAGACTTTGTATTCCGCGAATAGATTTGGCCCCAACAAGTACAGACTTGCCATTTGTTATAACAGTTCCAATTAAACTTGCCTTTTCCATAACGATCAACAAAGCTCAGGGACAGACGTTAGAAAAGGTAGGAATATATCTGTCTAAACCGGTGTTCAGTCACGGTCATCTCTATGCGGCAATGTCAAGAGTACGGAGATGTGAAGATCTGAAGATAAAAATAGTTGTTGGAAAAGAACATAGAAAATTGATTCAAGGTTTACAGTCAGTGTACACGAAAAAGTACTAATGCACTAGGCAGTTCAAAGATTTAATTTATCACTATAATTTATTTTTAATTAATAAATAAAAAAGTTAATGTACATTGAGTTTTGTACATAAAATGCAGAGACGTTTAAACGCGAACAATTAAAATTGTCAATATTAGGAAACGATTGATAAAATAGAAATTCACCGGTCGAGCTTAGGTTAGTGTTAGGAAACAATATTTTTTAATTAATACCGCTAAAAAAGGGATCCACCGGGTAACTGCCCGTCCGCGAACGGGCTTTGCAGTTAGTTTTTTATATTATTATCATCTTTTTCTCTCTAAATAATGGCTAACCTCCATCGGTCATGAGCGTCCGTTAATTATTAGTCTATCATATCCAGACTAATTACTAAAGTAATTAAACGAAATGCTATTTGTTTACGTCTAGCGAAGTTTTTTCTTAATTTTCTTAAATTAATAAATTTTTGCGAAGAAGTACATATTAATGAATAAAAACAATTTTAATTAAATAAAAGTAATGCATACTTTTTTTTACATATTTATATATTTAACAACAACAAATTAATAGACAAATAAATAATTAATAAGTACAACAATTGCATTGAAAAATAGAGCTGTGAATAAAAGTACTAGATGTAAAATTTAATTAACAATTAAATATAACAATTTCCCGCTACAATCTATTGAAAATACATCAGTGAAATTAACTTGGTTTTTCGTCAGACCATAAATTTGTAAGATTTGCGTCGAGTATTTTATAGTTTTAATTAGCACATAAATTATTTATTATTATAAAAGTATTTAATTAAAGTAAAGTAAGTTCAGTAGTAAATAAACAAATCTTATTATATTAAATTTATTTTATTACTAATTGTAAGATGAAAAGTGCGAACGTCGAGCGTCGCGTCTGCGTCAAGAACCATGGCATATTGGTGCCATGGAGTAATTGATTTTTTTTAAATTTCCCTCTATGATTTAATTTTATTTTATCAGTCAGGTCTCAATTTAGTGAAAGGGGGCTAAAGGGGCTAAAATACAAGTAAAAACTGAAACTAAAAGCTGATGGAAGATATATTTTTAAATAAAATTTTTGTCCAAGGCTAAACATTTTTAGGGGGGTAAAGCAATTTAAAATGCTTTTATACGGTCATAACCCCCAAAACTGTCTAGAAATAACGGATGTTTAGATATGAATTAAATTAAGAGAAAAAATATTAGTTTTTTTTTTCTTGCTTCTTGAAACCCTATCGTCAGGGCCGTAGTTAGACATTGGCCATGGGGGGGGGGGGTTAGGGAATTAAAAAAAACGTTGATATGTCCGTATTTTCATTTAATTTTTGTAGTCAGGAAATACTAAGAAATTCTATCTTCTTTGTTAGAAATGACCTGCAGCTTTTATTACTTCCTTTGTACATTTTTTCAGATTTCAGTTATTACTTAATCCAGGGGGGGGTTGAACCCCCAAAACCACCCCCTTATATACGGCTCTGCCCATCGTAGTAAATTTTTTTGAAAAACCAACCGATTTCACAGAAAATCCGTAAAATTTGAATTTGTTCGACTCAAATTGGTTTGTTTCATTCGCTTTATGCATTATTTCTGCAGCGTGTTTTATGTAAAAGCAATATTATGTTATATTCATAAATCATGAATATGTTTATACGGTTATTGCAATATCCGGAAACGCATTGGCAGCTAAAAGAGAATACGAAAGACGATATCCTTAAAGAAGACCTCCAGATGCAAAAGATTTTCTAGGTTACACGTGTTTTATTATTAAACTCATCAAGATGCATTGAATAATAAATTATGTAAAAACAATTCCATGTGAAAACTTCGTAATAGAATTTGGGTGATTTCCAAATACCAACAACGAAAGTAGACGGTATTCTGCCCGTAAAGACGAGTTACCAAACAGCCAAGACGTTTTGGGTAGAGTAGGAAACAATCCGGAAACTAGCATCAGAAAATTGAAAAATAAACTTCAAATGTCTAAACACGAAGTTAGTCAGATTAAATATTATTTTTAATATATTAAAAGAAGATGAAGAAATATATATTTAACATTTTAGATATGGAAAATCTTGCATAAATACCAGACTACTCATATTATTTCCTTGTGGGGGGGGGGGGGGAGATAAAATAAAGAATGTGGAGATTAGGCGGAGAAGAGGAGTAACGGATGTAGTGGAGAAGATATCAATACTGAAGTGGTGTTGGGTTGGCTATATGTCGCGCCAACACAAAAATAGATGGTCAACCAAGATTATACAATGGCGGCCAAGAACCACAAAGAGAGGCGTGGGAAGGCCACAGATGAGATGGAGTGATGACGTGAAGAAAATTGCGGGTAGAAAGTGGCTATAGGCGGCTCAAGATAGAGAAAAATAAAAATAATAGAGGCCTATGTCCAGGAGTGAATAAATACAGGCTGATGTTGATGAAATTCAAGAAAAGTATTTGAATGTGGAGTTTATAAACCAAGACTAATTTTTTCAACTGTTTCAACACAATGTCAAGTGAACACTCAAAAATTTTGTTTATTAAATTATTAATTAATTATTAAATTTACCAGCATTCTCAAATTAGGATAACCTACTTTTGCAAAATACTCAGTTTCCACAAGAATTTAAATTGGTATATTTCACGGATCGACCGACTTTTTAAGCGCCAATTCAAAAACAAATAATTTCGTTAATTAAATTTAATTATTTTAAATATCTATTTGTCCGTTGAAAATGGTTTACAATTGAATTTTTAAAATTAAAGTAAATTGTTCGTTTAAATTAAATTCAAAGGTTTTTCATGCGGTAGTACTAATGTCCGATTTAATTTTTAATTAATTTAAAATTATATTTAATAATTAATATAATAAAATATATAAATAATAATAAATAAATTAATTTAATTACCGTAAATTTTAATGCATATAACATCTAATATATACAATATTTTGAAATGTGAGATCTTTTTCTAACTTTATATTTTGCCTAAAATACTAGTAAAAATTATAGTTTTTAAACTAATACCCTATACCCAGATCAGACCCGTATTTAGACTAATTTTCGAGGGAGGGGGTTAATGTTAAAATTTAATGTTTTTGTTTTTTTACGATTGCAATCGGACTTCCTAAACTTTAGAAATTTGAATTTTTAAAATAAAGTGAATTGTTCGTTTAAATTAAGAGGTTTTTCATGCGGTATTACTAATGCCCGATTTAATTTTTAATAAATTTAAAATTATATTTAATAATTAATATAATAAAATATATTAATAATAATAAATAAATTAATTTAATTACCGTAAATTTTAATTAAAAGTCAAATAATCATCTTATGCATTATAGCATCTAATATACAATATTTTAGATGTGAGATTTTTTTGCCTAAAGTACTAGTAAAAATTGCAGTTTTTAAACCAATACCTTATACCCAGATCAGACCCGTATTTAGACTAATTTTCGGGGGGAAAATTTAAGTTTTACAAGGTCAACAGGATTTAAACATTAGACATTTTTGAAGGTTTTATTGTAATACAAAAGTAACCACAAAAGTCCAATGAAATTTTTATTAAATAAATGCTTTCAATGGCCACGAAAAAAAAATTAAATGGGCCTTAACTCACAATTTTAATAATAATTTTACTTAAATCGGGCCCCTTTCTAACTTTATATTTTGCCAAAAATACTATTTTTTTTTTTAATTTTAAATTACCGGGCTATAGCCCGGAGCGGTGGCCCCCCTGAGCCCTCCCTTAATCCGCCACTGAGTATTATATTACATACCGAAATATTTATAAATAAAATATTATTATTATTTTTAATATTTATATTTTTAATATTTATATTATTAATTTTATTTAAAATTATTATGTAATTAAAAACAAAACATTATTGTAACATCAAAAAATTTAAAAATTTTGAATTATGTTATACCCAATATTACCTACTTAAATATTTATAATTATTGGATGATTTTAAACACCAATTTTTTATATGCAATATTTTATAGTATACCTACTAATTTTAAAATATAATAATTTAAAATTTAATAAATTTACGTACTTTTTACGTATTTCCATAAATTATTCCTATGTAGGAACTTGCGTCTTTGAAGTTTGAACTATTGAAAAGTATTTAGAATTACTACAAAACTAATTTTAAAATTTACATGAAACATTGTATATTTTCTATGCTATTTTTGACAAGGGTTATTCCATCCGGTGGACACTCGAAAACGATTTTCTTTTTAAAAACTCAAATAATATGTAAAGAATATTTCCATATAACCAAAGGTCAAGAAAGCTTTTTTTTAAGCTTATTAGCTTAACTCCAGATATTATTAAAACAAGGACTTGCAGACTTGCACTAGTAGTGGCCACATAATATAATCAAATTTTTTTTTGTTTAAAAATTATAGAAATGGTTTACGCTATATTTGCATAGTTCGAGTCAGAAAAATTTTAAAGTGACCATTATTAGTGCAGTGGAACTTTAGGTATATTTCAATAAAAATGGCAACGGCAAAAAGTCTTACTTATTCATATAATATAGTTAAGGAACATTTCATATTAAAATCGTCAAGTACCTTGAAGTTGATAAGATTATTTTTAATAATTTTATAATCTTTTATAACGTCAGTAGGGTATTTAATTCACTTTTTATGAGTGAGTACAGTGAAACTTGATTGACAGTACTAGATAGTTAAACAAATTAAGAAAAAGTTATTATTTAAAAAAATACTTGGTTATAAACATTTTCAGGAAATACTAATAATTTTATAAATACATTAAACTATTTTCTACCGGTTTCGCAAATTTATTCTTTAGCATCATCAGGATTAATTAGTTATAAAAAGTGTAATTAATTTACAATTTTTTAAATCAAATTTGAAAATTCTTTTTTTCAAAAGTTTAAAACATTTTTATTTTATTTTACTAAACTTGATGCTGCTATACAATTTGCAAATCAATATTAAAAATTCAAGCAAAATCATTTTATTTGCTAAGAAAATAATTAATTAACCATAAACGTTACTAATTTAAAATAATAATAATTATATAAAATCTTTTGGAAAAACAAAAAATATATTGAAAACAAAATTTTATGAATAAAAAAGTTGAAATTGATGAGAAAATTGTATTATCTTTTATATTAATCAAATTAGTTTTACAATGGAAAAAAATTGTATGCAAAAATTAAACAAAATAAGTAAAAACGAACTACTGTAAAAATGTTTAATATTTAAAGACAATTAAATTTTTTCAAGTTCCTGGCTTTTACATCACTAACCTTTTGTTTAATGTACAATAACCATATTCAAAATAGTAAAAAATTTACTATTTTTAGTTTACGTGCCCTCCGTAGCAAGGAAATTGTCATAAAAAGTTAGTCTCTCAACAATAGTAGTTGATCGCCCTAACTACTAGGACAATGACCGTTTGTTATTAAATAAAATAAAAAAACTTTTTATTACATTAAATTACAGGCGACTGTTGAGATTGTCATAAAAACATTTGTTGACCTACAGACTGGAGTGCAACAACATTTTGTGGGAATATATAGTACAAAAAATGTCAATTTCAAATATTTAAATAAATATATATTACAAAAATATTCTATTATTACAACAATGATATAGTTGTTTTTTATTTATGTACCAAAAGCGCGTAAAGTGGTCGTTTTGGACCAACATTTACCTGAAAAAAAAATCCTGATCCTACCTATACATCACAATCCTTGACGAGATCTTAGACTAAACCAAAACTTTTTGATATGCTGCCCTCACTGTTGGTGCTTCGTTTCTTGCAGGCAGGGCTGCTTTAACGAGGAAACTTTTAACCATAAGTGAAAAATTGTTGCACTACATCATAATTTTAAGTTTCATTTACACAAATAATTTTATTTTAGAATACATTTTCAAGGTCAATGTATGTACGCCGTAACATTTATGAGCGTCAAGAAACTAAAAGGCGTTCTATGTAAAATGCAATAACTGGAAACCTTCACCTGGAAAGTACGCCACAAATGTACGGCGTTCCAGTTAGTATTTTGCATATATCAACCTTGAAGGGTCAAAAATTGAGCAGAAAACGCAGGAAAAACGACAATAATCATAAAAACTTTTAATGAAAATTCGAATAAGTAGTTTAATTTAAATATACTAGTTCGTTAAAATGTAGGTCAAAAATTAAACTATAAAAATCGAATGAGTTTTGCGTGAGAAGAAATAACAAGTCCAATTTTAAGCATTTTACGTGTGCTGTTAAACATTATGTTTGACATAAGGATCAATTATTATAATTTTGCTTCTAAACTAGCCAGTCAATATCACTGCTATTCGTTTTTATAAAATACGTGTTAACTGCACAAAAAACCAAATAAATAAAAATAATTAAATTGTGTTTATAAAACAATAAAAGCAAGATTTTTAGACATTAGAAAATCTTGATCTTCAAGTGGAGCCAAGAGTAAGTTTGTCTTAAGACTAGACGTTGGCTTGTTGAAATCTGTTGTAGTTCAAATTCCACGTCAAGCCATAGGTTTATTGTAAGCATCCAAAACATGAGATATTAATAGGTCAACTTGGTCGAGATGAAAACTGCAAACACCCCGATATTCACCAAAGTACAATAATTGCAGAGATTGCTATCGTAATATACAATATAGAATGTTATTTATTTTCTTTACTTTTGGGTATATAAGGTGTTAATCTTGAAATTGGTTGCAGTAATGGCAAAGAACAAAGAAAAATAAAAAATTAGATATGATATAATTTATTAAAAAGTTATGTTATAATATTAAGTTTGGTTTTTGGATCATACTGTTGTCGGCGTTAGCATTTTTAAATTCAATCTCGATGTATTAAACAATATTTCAACCTAAGTAAATTAACACACGAAAATAAACAACAAACTACAAAACATAATAACTGCAGGCGTTAATTATTACAAATTTAATTTTGTCTAGGGTAAAATAAATGAGGCTATTACGGTAAGTATTTATTATAGAAATTACTATTACCATAGGTTCAAGTAATTACACTTTATTGTTATGCACTCTTAAAAACAAAATCAAGCGCACAAAAAAGAGAACATCAACAAAATTTGAAAAAAACAATTTAACAAAAACTAAATGGACGTTAGAGGTTCTTAATTGAATTTAAAACAATCTTATCGTATAATATGTACATTAAATTAATAGAATTCAATTAATCTCCAGAAGGTTTTGGTATTTTGGAATGTAAAATGAATGAAAAAGAATTGAACCTCTGTTAAATTTGACAATAACGAAAAAGTTGTGTGAATAGAAAAAAACCTTACTTAAAAATATATACGGACTAAATACATCTAATAAAAAGTATCACTCTCGATTGCCTATTGGCCCTTTACAAAAATACATATACCTTCTTGTTTTATTTTTACAAGTGAATGAATAAACAAGCTCACGCAAACAAATTAAAGTCTGCAGCGTATATATTTATATAAAAAAAAACAAATGAAGTTAAAATCTTATAATACATATTTGTAAAGTATCGGCCCTGTACAGTATCATTTAATATGTACATTAAAAAATAATTAATCCAATTATCTATGATATTTTAACAACAAATTAATTCAAAGTGTAGGGATTATCTTGGTCTCCAAGAACACGTTTTTCTACGGAATCCTAACACATTATCAGTCTTAATGCATAAAATTTACTTAAGCAAAGCCGAAGCCTTCTGAACACTCATGGATGGCTTTTAGCAAATAAGTGTGCAATTTTTCAGACGTTTCATATACAGGCAAATCGAGTTGATTAAAACTAAAAACAAAAAATTTTATTTCAAAATTTTAAATAACAATAATTTTGTCTCTACATGCAGACATTCAGCTGAATTTTTTTGTCCAAGTCAATTTTGAATATGCAACCTTATGTTACCTATGGCCAGCGGATAGACATTTGGTAAACAAGTATGGTATGTCGCAAGTCATATTCACTATTCAATGTTAACTTATACAAAAAAAATTCAACTTGTTACATGCAGGAGTAAAATTTACCATTTTTATCTGGTTATAGTCTTGGAAAAATTTTTAACTTACCATGTATGAGCTGAAGGCAAACGATCTGTAGAACGATCGTCTCGATGAATTTGAAACTTTTGAACTCCATTCATTCCTTCTAAATTAGCAAAACCTTGCAGAGGTACTTTAGAAGTTCCAGTAACAAATTGAAGAAACTTGGCTCTATCTGCTTGATCAAATGAACGTAATGCTCTCCAAAACCACTGAATCTGAAAATTTCAACAAAACTAAGCATTTAGCACACAACATTTTCATTCAAAAACTTACCTGTAAAGAATTACTTTGATATTTGTGATATTCCGTGTTCGTTTTTAAATCATCAATATCTACATTAGGCAAGCCCGAAATAAGTAACTCTAATTCTTGCTCGTTGAAAATAGAAATTAAACGTTTAGGAATAATATCGTAAAAACCTTCCAAGAAAGCATTTAACCTACAAACAAAACCATGAATTTGATTTGTCCTTCTTATCAAGAAATAAACTTACTGTTGTCTAATAGCACCAGTCATTTTCATTTGACAGGAGAGTCGAATATATTCGAGTTTATTTTCTTCCGTAACGGCAACATTCCGCCCATCGGGAATTAAATCACGAGTTTCCGTAACACCAAACTCATTAATTTCTGTACTAAATGTCAGATCATATCCAAGATCGTTAATATTATTTTCTAATAAATAAACAAGACCCCTATAAAAGCTATAATCTTCACTTTCCATATCTGTATATTTGACTGGAATACCCAAAATATGTTTATAAAACGAACGTGTGAAGTAACATTCTAATAATTTATTATCGTAGATTGCTTTAGCTAAAAATAATTACCAAATAAGTAAAACTTTCAAGCAAAGACGATTTTACTTACCAATCACTCGACCAACAAATTTATAATAACACAAATGGTTAGGATTGTAGTGGCTAGCAGGATTGATCATGTAGGTTACACGATCTCCAGGTGAAATTGTAAATAATGCATACATAGGATTGAAAATATCTCGAGATATAATCATATACCACTCCCTTAATAAACCTCCAGCATCTTGTCCTTCTTCCTCTGTTAAAAATGAATTGTTTTTAATATATCAGTACTTCACTTTGGTATAGTTACAAAATAAAACAAAAGTTATTAATTTACCTTCAAAAACGATGTAAAAACGATTTTTCCATTCCTCCGGTGTACGACGATACAATTCTCTAAAGGAATCTTCAAACACGTGACTTCTACGAACGTGTATAGCAGTTTCTTCACGTCGAAGACCTTGGTCTAACCTCTCCAATTCGGTTCTAAAGTACTTTCTCTTTACATCAAAATCTAACACCTTGGTATGATCCACCAAAACTGAGAAAGGTCCATCTGATAAATGTGCAGTAGTTTGCCTTAAAATTTGGTTTAAAACTGTACGATGCTTTTCAGCAAAATTGAGGAATTTAAGTTGATCGGCAGGCACACTTGGCTTACTACTTGCATCTGCGTTTCCACTTTGTTCAGATTCTTGAGTTAAAGAAGAAGGACCCGCTTGGGTTGTGGTTTCAACTTCTTGACTTGCGTTAGGCGTTTTTGTTACTTCTCTATCTGTTGCTCCTTGTTGTGGCGAATGAACCAAAAAGAAGGCTTCCACAGCAGGCTAAAAAATTAGTATAGACAATTGAAAGCATATCAATTTTCAGAAAAATATTTTGGATGACTTAATAAACATTCAACTTAATCTAGTTCGGTTTGAAATATCTATCAGTAAATGGTCAAATAACATACCTGTAATACAAGGACGGCATGATCATCTGGGGTATGTTCCAATTCGAAAAGGCACATACTCAGCGTTTCCCATAATGTTTCAAGCTCGTTTAATTGATCACTAAGTGCAGCAAGATGTGAATGCTGAGGAACAATTTCATTCACCACTAAAAACAAGAATTACTTAAAATAAAAAAGAAAACAAAGTGACGACCAACTTACCAGGTTGGGCAACAGTTTCCTCAGTCTTATCAGCAGCGGCACTTTCTTCAATTTTCTTCTTCCGTAATTCTTCCTCTAAAATCATCAAATTAAACATTTATATTTAGAACAAAATAATTGATTTACCTTTCTTGAGACCTTTTTTGATAGCTTCACGAATTTGAACAATAACGCGTAAAACTCGTAAGAAAAATAATTGGCTAGAAGTCTTTGAGGTGAGTGGTGCCATGCAAGGTAATTGTAAATCGTAAGAAGCTTTTATTTTGGATGAAGCTGTAATAATGACAGTCTCTTTTGTAAATCTATTAGCAATAGTTCCCCGAGAAGAACTTGGTGTTGCTTCTTCTTGGAGTTTACGTTTTTGTACTTTGTTTAATTTTTGTAACTCGTGCAACATACTTTGAATTTGTTCTCGTACAACTTCACCGATTCGTTTTGCACCATTAAGAAGAAGACTAAGAATCTAAAAATACATTTTTAAACTATAAAGCAAGAACATTTTAAACAAACTTACCACATAGCTCATATCAATAGAACAATTTGACAGGTTAAGGAGTAAATTAGTAGCATCTTCAAGACCTTCTTCAGAACAGCTTTTATAGGTTAATACGTTGACAGCTAAATTAAGAGCACTTTCTGGAGCCGAGACACTTTCGTATTGTGGTAATTTTGGTTTTTGTGACTTTGATGTTGTTGCATTTTTACTTAATTCCGGCATACCAGTAGTTATCACAGATAGTAAACGAAGTAATCTATCCGTTAGTTGGCTACTACGATAAATAACAGGTGAAGAAAGCATACACAACAATTGGCCAAACGCAGATTGGTCAAAACTTGTGCACGTATTGTCACTTTCGCTACATAAACTTAAATTACTATGAGCTTTAGCTAAACTTTTACCCTTCTTTGAACTTGCCGAATCAAGTTTTAGTAACATTTCCCAGAAATCGGTGGATTCATTTTTACTCTTCGAAGGCGATACCACATTTTTGCTTTTATCTTCCTTATCAGACTTTTCCTTCTCGTCTTTCACTTTTAGTGGTAATAAGCAGGTAGGGAAATTCCTAGATAAAGTGATAAACAAATCCAAGGAATTTTTACATACAATAGGAGCCGCTTGTGGATGAATAACAATGCTAGCATGATTAGTGCGATCGCTGCGTTTCCCCCAAGCACGATTAACAATAAAAACGTTAGCGTGACATCCTAGTGCCGCTTCCATGCGAATGTTTAGCCAATTAGCTCCATTTCCAATATTTTTAGCATCAGTTAATAATTTGCTTGTTAAAGGTCCCGGTTTGGGGGCACGCCTTGTAGGTCTATTCATAGGTTCTTCTAATCGACTGTGTACACTTTTATCAATGATCGACAATAAAGCTTTTATTATCCAATCACGAGTAGGACCATGGTAACATAAATTTCTAATAACCCTATGCAATCTTAAATTGTTAAGTTTTGGATCGTCAGCAAATAATAACACTAATAAACATGACAACGATTCGTGATCTAATAGCTGGCGTCCACGAACACGTGCTCCTGCATTTATGCCCGAAGGGTTAGGCATTACTTCGGCTCGACCCCAAGTACTCCACTGAGCACGCTGGGGTAGTAATTGAGTATTTAAGCGAGATGATAAACGTCCCCTTGCGGAGTGTCTTATTATTGTAGGCAAACTACTTTGGAAAAATCTTTCCTGTACCATCTGTCTGTTACGGGCTTCCCAATCTCTCCGTAAAGTTTGAGCTTCGGCTGCCAAATCAGGTGGTAAAACAGACATCTGCGAATCTTCCATGTCCGACAAAATCTAACAAAAGTTATTTTTAGATAAAATTTAGGTTATCTATATTATAAAAATCGTGCTAAATAAAATCTTAACCAGGTATTATGAAAATGATTATAAAGTTAAAATAACTTACCATCGTACGTAAAGAAGGTTGCAATGTTTCAAAGAATGCTCCAGCATCAACTGGCTCATCAGGATTTGCATGCGCTGCAGCTTGGCGTTGTTGCTCAAGTCGCTGCTGAGTAAGCACTTCTTCTTGAATTGCAGGTGGTAGAGCAGCTAAAAACTCGGGATTAACTTCAGAAGGTACTGCATTGGCTGTTGAAGGTTCGCCATTTCCAGAACTAGAAGGACCAGAATACAAAATTCTGTACTGTTCGAGTACCTGCAAATTAAAGAAATTAATATAAAATTGTTTTAAGAAGACCGTACACATACTTCTCGTCGCATTTCTGGTGGGAGAGCTTCTAAGAAGGATGGATCAACACCATCTGGAATTTCTTCATTTGCTTCACCACTCCTAGTATTTCCTACTTGCATTATTACATCAGAGTTAGGATTAGGCGTATTGGTTCCTTCATTTGTTTCCGATGCTGGTGGCTGATCAGTTTCACTTTGTGGAGACATGGATACATTAGGATTGTCTTGATTCAAGGTAGGTTCACTTGGTGGTGCACCGGCACTTGTGGTATTTTGAATCTGTGTTAAATTTTGAGGATTGCTTGGTTGTGTGGGTGGAATATTCTGGCATAAATGAGCCGGTGGTGGGTGCATTACCATATGCGTAAGTGGCTGTAAATTTCCCAATGGCATGGGAGGAGGTATGGGAGGTTGTATTTGAGGCATCCCCGTGTGAGCTGGAGGTATCGAAGGGTGTACGTACATTGGATGTTGACCATGAGAGAAAGGTTGAACTGGGTGAGTAGGACATGGTAATGGTGCATGCAACATACATGGACGTGGTCCAAGAGTACAAGAATGAAGACCACTTGGATGAGGCATGGCAATATTTTGCCCTTCATGCACACAGATTCCTCGAGTGTCGTGACATAAGGGTTGTGGCATATTTGGTGTGTTGGGTGCGTTCTGATGCGCATGAGGTACTGACACATGATGATCCAATGGCAAATAATCATACACTATTAATTCAGGGGAACCATCCATACGTTCGTTTAATCGTTCTCGGTGTGGCATACTTGGGATTGTAGGAAACGAGAAATTCGGCATTAATGGTTCAATAGGGGTACTGTTTGAAAATGAAGATATTCCAAACGATTGCGTATCACTAGGTTCTTCAAATGGTTCCAGAGTATACGAAAAAGTAGAATTTTGTAAACGTCTTTCCGATAAACCTTCAGATGCTACACGTTCCACTTCTGACAAATTATCTGTTAATGATTGATCGTCCGATGGATCATCATATTGTTCATTTGGATTCGCATAACTTGGAGTTTCTTGAGTTGGTGGTCTAGTTGGATTAGTTGGAAGTTCAGGAGGTATCATTTCAGATATACTAATCCTTAAATTTTGATCCATTTCATAGCGATCAAAGTCTCGGAATGGAATAGTTGATGTATACAGAGCACTGTTAAATGATGGACCACCGTAAAACATTGTAGGTTCTGGAGCATTTTGAGGTGGGGCACCAGGCCTTCCTTGTTCGGGTACATTGCTTTCTAAACGCTGGCCAACATTTGGGTTAACAAATGTATCTATTTCAAAAGTTAAATTATGGGTATGGTCTTGCATAGATCTTTCTAGCATTAGAAGATTTTCGTCTGTGGTGTCATCATTTCTCTGAAAATCACTGTCCCGTTCAGAAGAGTTACGCATGGTTGGACCACCAGATGTTTCTATAGTTGCTACAAAAAAATAATAAATTAATTATTTATTAAAAGAAGAAACTAAATTTTTATTTACTTTGATCAGAGGTTTCAGAAGGCTCTGTGCTAGGAATTATAACGCAATCGGAACTATCTGAATCATTACCAGATGTGCTATCAGTTAATGGAACAGCAGGAGCATTACCTCCACCAGGACTAAATAAACGTTGAGTAGGATCCATTGTTCCAGACATGGAGAAACTAGAGTCTCCCAGAAAACCATAAGATTTTTTAGGAGCATCTGGCACTTTTGTTTTATTATGCTTTGTTTTATCTTCTTCAGCTTTCTTTTGCTTACGTTCAGCAATTTCTGTGTTTCTAAATTTCATTAAATTAGGAATCAATTTATTACAAATGTAAATTGTAATGTCGTATGTCGATTCAATATCTAATAATTTGGATTCTTCATTCCACCAGTGAAGTACAGATGGTACATGATTCAAAGTTGCAGCTAAACTTGGTCCAAATAGATATCCTGATTGATCGACAAAATCTATTTGTTCTTCGTTACTTGGAATTAGACTGAAGTTATCCATTACCACTACTCGAGTTGTATCACGACCTACTGGTGAATTCATGATTTCATTTGTACTCAAAGAGAGATTCTGAGCTACAGGACCCAATAATCTAAATAAGAAATAATTTATTAGTACCTACTTCACTCAAATTTCAACTATTTCTGCAAGGAGGTAACACCTCTAACAAACTACTTTAACAAAAATGTTCAACTTTTTTCATATAAAATGAGGTGGTTAGTGTAAGAAACCAAATAAAATTTCAATTTTAGACAATCAAAGTCAAAAAATCTACAATCAAAGTTTGTAGATAATTTCAGGCTATTGAAAGAACCTGTTAATTTAAATAAAAAATATTAAGATATTCTATTGAATTAACCAATACAGATCTTGCAGGTTAGTATGTCACATAACAAGATGGCATTGAAGAAATCATTATTTACATTAAGAAACAATATGTTTCAGGAGCTGTACCCGTTTCATTTTTAGGTGGTGAAAAATACAAACAAAAAGCTTTGTTTTGTCTAAACAATAAATTTTAATACAATTACCTTTGCAATATAACAGGTGGATTGGAACTTCTTGCATTTAGTTGCAAGTACTGATAGCGCCTTGCTCTGTTGGTTCTTTGAGTACGGTTAACAGAAGTGGTACCATTTTCACTGTTATGACGAGCTACAAGTAAGGGATGACTTGCAGGAGCTGAAACAGGTCGATTCAAATAACTGTTTACAAAAACATTATAATGGAAACCAACCTGGTTGATCAATGACAGTGGTAAGACCATCAAACAGCGGGACGGTAAAGCCATTTTCATTCCATCTCACCATGGGTAGCGTGTCTTCAACTTCGTGGTCTGCATATTGAATCATTAGAATGTCTTCATCTAGATCTACAGTTGAAGCATCGAATGCTTCAAATTATCATTCAAAATTGAGTTACACAATGTAACTAATAAAACAAAGTACTTACTTTCACTATTAACTTCATTTTCATAGTTATTATCGTCATTATCTTCGCCTTCGTCAACATCATCATCATCCACCTCATTGTCATCATTATCTTCATCTTCTACTTCTTGATCTGATGCATTCGAATCAGAGTCTCCAGAATCTGTGCTCATCAACTCCTCCTATAAATAAAAGCAATTATTTTTGTTTTTAGATAGCAATAATAGTAAAATGTACTGTTGCATCAGGTTCATGTTCATAACCAGTTAAAGCATCATCATCAATGTCCATAGTGTGATGGTTACGACCAGATGCAACTTCACTGTAGCTACGATTAGTTTCGTTAGTGCCATGATCTAGAAGCTGATCCATAATATGTTCCAATACAGTATCAGTTTCTTCATGTACAGCTGCTACATCTGGATTAGCTTCAAGACTTGAAGCAACGGCTGAAATATCGTGTTCGGTATTTTCAGCATCTTCGATAGCTTCTTCACCCTTGAAATTAAAACAATGTTAAGATGTACCAAAAAAATTACTAACAATTATTACTTGTGCATTGGTAGCTTCAGTCGAAGTAGCTCCACTTTGAGTAGCACCTGTATCGTCCAAATTGCTTTGTTGAGATTTCTTATTCATTCTATTACCTGCTGTACCACTGATTGGTTGATTGACAATTCGAGACAACGCTTCCATTGGTTTCAATGAGGAATTCACAGTGAGAGAGAAGTTAGGACTAGATAAATCCAAATAATGAGATATTCTGGCTAAATCGTTAAAAATTCCTTTCCGTAACATTAATTTTACAATATTATTAATTTGACCATTAAAGGATTGATTCTTAAAAACGCGCAATTGATTAGAAGGTGGGCAATTTTCAATCATTGTAGTTATAATTCCGGTTATGAGTTGCACTTGATTATGTTTCTCAAATGATTCAGGCATAAGCAGAGCTCGTCCTAATGCAGACTTCACTTCATTAACTAAAACAGCTTGAGCATCTGGACAATGATTGCAAGAAGAAATTGCGGCAATTAACACACGACACATCATGGAGCAATCACGATCAGATATGTTGTCAGTAACAGGTAAGAGTTTATCAAACATAAATGCTAAAGCCGAACAATCTTCTGTTATAATTTCGTTACAACCTGCTTTATAACTAAAATCAGTAATGAGCTTAGCAATTGCACCATACGACACAACAGCATCAGCTAAGATTTTCAAAATACAGTGTTTTGCTAGCATAGGTCTCCTTACTAATTCTTGTTCTAATCTTGTATCAAGAGCAGTTTCACTCGGAGTTCTTGTTATTTTTACTCTTGTGATGGGCGTTACAGGCGAATCCATATCTTGGATATCATTCAAAATTTCATGTGACGCTGAATTATTTCCCAACAGGTCACTTGCTCTTTGATACATGGTTTCACGAGTGGTTGTACTAGTTGACGAAGTCGAAGGCTTTGGTTTTATTTCAGATGTTTCCGGTGTACTAAATTCTAATGGCTGCAGTAATGCATACAGTAAATCAAAAATTACTTGAACCGATACTTCTTCTTCCATTTGTGGAGTTTGAGTTCGTGTCATGGGTTCTGCTCGTACTGGTAAACGTGCATCTATATCCTCAGCTGTAAAAAAATTATTAGTGAGATATTCACAAATGCAAAGAAAGATTCCATTTTTAATTTGCTTTCCGTGAAATAGTTAAACTTTCGAGTGTTTTATAATTATAGTATTTAAATATTATAGATTCAAATCTACTTGATGCTATTTTTAAACCACATTTGTACTTGGTTACAAAAACTGAATAATCATTACCTACTACTATTTTAAAATATAAAAAATGGAACCTTAAGCAAAGTTAAAACACTTACGTCGTCTAAAAATTGTGCAATCAACACGAAGAATAGATTTTGCTACTTCAAAGAATGTATCAGGTGACCGAGCAACAGCACCACCAATTTGTCTTGCTAAATACATTAATTCTCTATATGGAGGTGGAATAGATGGTAAGGCTCTTCCACGAATTACTTTTTCGATTGAATGAGCCAAGGTTTGTGGTTCTTCTAGCGTGTGACGAATTAAAACGGTAGCTAAAGGTCCATATCCACTAAAGGCTGAAGTTTGTCTCATTTTCAAAAGACATTTAATTCCACCTTCTTGTACGAAAACTTTAGCATTATCGAAATCTCTGGTTAAACGTAAACAAATTCGCATTAAAGCGTGGAGTAAATCTTTATCAATTTGTAAGTGCATTAATTTGACACAACTGGTAACAATTTCCGTAGTTTGTTCTTTTGTAAGACTAGGAGCCGGAATGCAGCGTTTGTCTTCTTTTTCAGTTAGAATGACTTCATCGATTTCCATAGGTTCGCTTGCCGACTCACCATTTTTGGGATCGTATTTTGCGTCGTTGGCCAAATTAATAGGGGTCATAGATATAGGTCGGTTATTACCAGTTTCATCATTGCACTGCAACATGTTGCCAAAAGTTATAGTGTAGCGACGACGACCGCATGTAACACGAATACTTTGTTCTCCATTCCAATATGAATCATTAATCAATTTGTTATTGGTTGCAGAGTAAGGTGTCCATTTACCAGTTACCAAATCATACCATTTCCAAATACGATTGGTTACCAAATGCATGTTGCGTTTCCTCTGGGTACAAATAGATACTTTTCCTAACGAATCCAATAACAAAAGAATTGGTGTTAACCATTTAGGTTCGCTTGTTTTCTTAGTATCAGTCATAAACCGCTCCGCCAATGCAATCAATTGTATAAAATGTTGAACTAACTCTGCACGATATACTGCAAACCCACATGGCACCCTCATATCAAAATAAGATGGTACTTCAAAAAATAAAGTGTACAAATGTGTATAACAGCCTAACCGAAGAGATTTCTTTGAATCGCACAATTCTTGTAATAACTCAGGAGTGATGGTTTTAGTTTTGAAATTTTCCAAAATACTTTCACAATTTTCTTTTATTTCTCCTAATAGTTTATCTAACAATTCGTCTCTAAAAGTAGGACCATTCCGTTTCATTATAGTTCCCAATAGCTCGCACACTTTATAAACAGTTTCAGGAAGCATTTCCACTAATTCAAGACACACTTGAAGTGCACCATGTGTAAAATTGTCAATTAATTCCTCTGCTAGTGGAACTTTCTCTTCTTCAAGTTCTTCTTTTCTTTTTTCAAGAGATGGTACGGTTTCGTCTAAAGACAAAGCAATAGCTTGAATAACTTGGTCGTCTTCGTCGACATCCATACCTGAAGTACCTGGACGTGACAGATGAGGAGGATTAGATAGTAAATAATCGGTAGCTAATTCAACATTCAAGCAATGCGTGAGTGCTTCTAAGGAGTGGTCGCAAGAAAATCCCATATCCATAAGTTGCCTTAAACTTTCTTGATTTACACGAATCTCAGGTCTGGTAGAACTTGACGTAGCTGTTTTATCCTCTCCCTTATTCAAACGTTCTTTTATAATTTTCTCACCTCTTAAAATATGACGTAAAATTGATAGTATTGATTCAGTCATGCGCACTCCATAGGAAGGAAGTGGTTTCTTACCCCACATCAACATAACTGCTTCAAATGCTAATTTGTGAATTTGTATTAAGTAACCTAGAGGGTTAAACGTAAATAGTTTCCTAGCTTTCATGCCAGGTGAGGTTTTAGTATTCATCGAGTGAGGAGAATCTAAAATAGCTTTAGGATTTACCATTTTTTCCAACAGTAAAAGCCAGGCGTCTAAGAATTCACCGGTACCCTCGGGTAATTCAGGATGTTCTAATCCTTGATTAAGATCTATCGTTTTGGCAGCACTCAAAGCCCACTTGAAAGTATTGAAGAAGATTGCTTGTCCTCCTAAAGTAGAAAACATTTGAAGCATGAGATGATACGGATAACGCTTTTCATCGAACAACATCGGACTGGTGAAACCAACACTGCAGATCAAAAATGTAAGCTTAAATTTAGGAACTGGACTTTGTGGAAGTCGCTCGTAATTCAATCCATGTGCTAGTAAAAAGTTAAGTGTTGTTGCAACTGATCTTGCGAAAGGACTAGGATAAGCTGGCGTGGAAACAATACTTTGACCCCTTCTTTGACGAACTGGAGTGCCGACACACAATTTAACTAATAAGCCAAATAATTCTGCTAAAGCTCGGCCTAATCTCGAGGAAGCTCCTAAAAGTGGTTTAATGTATTTTAACTGTTGTGCCGAAGGTTTAGCAGTAACAGGTTCACCATCGATTTCCATCGACTGCACTTGTGTAGGATTTGTCGACAAGCCTTCTAATGCTGATGCAACATTGGCTGTGGTGTCGCAAGTCGAATTGCAACTACTATCTGCTCTGTCAAAAACAGGGATATTTAACTTTTCCATGTCTTCTTTTCCAAAATCACAATCTAATGGGATTGCATCGTCACTACACAAAGCCAAAAGAAGAGTACTTTCCCACACAAGCGATGTGTATAATTCGGCTAGTCCTTTGAGAACAGTAAGCCCCTCTTCAGAACCCCAGTGTTGTAATGAAAGTAATCTTATTTCACTTTGACCAGTACGACACACGTGCACAAACATCATAACATAACCATGTGCAGCAGCCATGGCATGAAGTAAAGGTGTTGCTGAAGCATTATTAAATGCACTCTCTAGATGAGGTGCACTGGCAAGCTCATGTAGTAATTTGGAGCCACTACTAGAATCTAATTTTGAATACAGTGGTTTTAGCGTCTGTAGTACTTCATTTAACTGAGATAATCCTTGTTTAAGTACTTGAGGTTCATGGGCTAAATTCAAAATACTTTTACACACCGAAGCAACAGCTTGGGCAGAAACCGTAACTGGACAATCAACCGGCAAATTTGGCAGACCAAGAATTCTGAGCAAAGGATCCAAACCACTTTGAAGAACAAATTCACGACAGTGATCGTCGGTGGAATTATTGCTTAATATTGCATCGATAAATTTCATAATGTTAAGGATGTAGTCGACTAATGCAATTGGCGTTTTCTCACTTGTTTCAGACGAGGCTGCTTCTTGTGATTCATTTTGGGCATTATGAGATGAGGTAGATGCTTCTTCTTCGTCATCATCTTCTTCATCAGAAGAACCTAAACAAAATTTAACCGTAATAAAAATAAAAACTAAGTTCGAGTTGAAGCTTACCTTCAGCATTACTGGATGACCTGACAATGTTGATCGGAGAAGTTTCAGATTTACTATGAGGTCTCCAACAGATGTATTTAGGATCAGATCCTTTTTGACATAAGTCATTTAGTAACTTTATAATAGCTGCCGTGGCATCAGACTTCAAACTAGGTTGATGACGCATCAGTTCATCCATCGCATTTCCCAAATTGGAAGCTAAACAACAGTAAGGTTAAACTGTGAAATTTTTAAACAAAAAAACTGGTTTACCTGTATCGCCCAACGGATCAGAACTACGCCTACGCCTCATTGCAGATAAATACTGAGGTGATATTAAGACTTTCAAAAGACGTTCAAATGGTTTACGTTTAACAAAAGACTGCAAACCTCGAGCGTTCAAGCATAATGCACTAAATACATTAGGCAACGATCCCAAAACTTCTCTTGTTGCAGGCACATCTTTTGTCAAGAGTGCATGTAAGATGACATCGGTCAAACCGTTATCTTGCAAAGTCGATAAAAGTGTCGGTTCTTGAAAAACATACACAGTCACTAAATCAGTAGCTAGAAGGAACAGCGAAGGTCCGTAATACTCCGCATTGGCAATAATATGCTTCAAAGATGTTGGTAAAATTCCTTCCATTACATGTCGTACGTTTTCAGCAAACATTGTATCTTGCAGTGCCTTTTTCAAGAAATTTAACATGGACTTCAAGAGAGCTGCTCTTTGAGGAAGACAGGTTTTTCCAGCATTTGTGGCATTATACACGCATTCATAATTGCTTATACCTTCTTCTTCGACTTCGGATGAACAAGCTTGTTCAACAAGTTTAAATTCATAACTTTGTTCCTTTAAACATAAACTTACTTCCACCTAAAAATTTTAAATGAAAAACAAAGAAAACAAGAAAATAAAGAGGTTCAACTTACATCAAGGCGATTGATAAAACTTTGAAGTCCACCGTAACTGTGGAAAGCTTGCATGTCAATATTAGTAATTAGATCGATTACGCGCACTGCCCTAGTCACAAACTAAAGAAAAAAGAAAAAATTGTGAATTCCCTTCGATTATAAAAATGTATATAACTTACAGTAATATGTTCTAATTCCACACCATGCCAGTTAATAACTTGAAGTAAAGACTCCATCATACCACAAGATACTAATGCTTCTCCACCAGCTTCATAACTCGCAAGGTGATAAAGAAATGAAAATAATGCAGTTGCTAACGGCAAGGGAAATTTCGAAGTATAATCACTATTTGGTAATGGTATAACAACTTCTGTCATTTTATCGTCTTGATCACTAATATCAGTGTTGTCAGTACCTTTGTCAATTTCAAAACTTTGAGATTGAGTTTTAATTTGCTTAGTAAGTAACGAAATACAGTTACGAACCAATGTAGGCAAAAATCCATGGTACTGATTTGCTCCTGTTACGTCAATTATGTTATGTAATCTAGATCCCGGTTTCTTGGGAAAATGTGGATTTCTATCTAAGTGAATTATAGAAGTTAATGTTCTAAGAGCGGCTGAACGAATTTCAACCATTTTAGGATCTTCCAGTTCTACTAATTCTACCAACTCTTCTAAAAGTCCGTTATAAAGAAGAGCATGCACCGAATCTTGAAGTGCATTTGAGTAAACGAGTACAGAGAGTGCTTGAAGGCGAGCTTGTACACATAAAAGTCTTTTACTGTAGTTTGCAAAGTGGTGAGCTAAACGTACATGGGTAAATAGCCACATCTCTTTGTCAGCAGGAACATAATATAAATAACACAGTCCCATCATAATTTCAGCAGGTGTTTTGCTAAGTTTATCCACATTTTCAACATGGATGTAACCAGAATTTTGTTTTCCTTTTACATCTTTGTTGTCCTTGTCTTTATCAGCACTGTAGTCTTTATGAATTTCAAAATGTAAGGTTGTTGCGGAGTGTGGAATAGGTTGACTTTCGATACAACAGTCTGCCAATCCAAAACCATTTTCTTTTCCTCCCCAACTCTGTTATAAAATAAAATGATATAGGCTGGGACCAAAATTAAATTTAGAAATAATTACCTCTGCAAGATAGTGTAAACGAAGTAATAAAGCTTGTCTTTTTTCACTAGCTAAACGTGTAATAAAATTGCTACGCTTAGAAAACATGTACAGTAAATTTAAAACCGCAAGTACAACATTCATATCACTCGAACTCATAAGAGCTAGAAGGTGCTCCATGGAATTATACAGGTGTCTTGAAAATGAATGCTCTATCAAAAGTGTCGTAAAATGTAGAGTCCATAACAATAATTTTTTATCCTATAATACAAAAAAAGAAATCAGGAAAAAATGCAATTAAAACATTGCCTTATTTATTTTAAATAGACATATAAATAAGAGTTGCATATTAAATATCTCGAGACATGAGAAGCTGGCAACTGTTCAACAGTATCCAAAATTATTTTATTAGTCATTTGATTCTCAAGCCTTGTTGATGGAAAAACAATAAAGATGCTATGTTTAGACAGAAAAAAAATGCAAAAGTTGTAAACTTAAAATTTAATATGAAACATAAAATTTTGTTGTATAATATCAGTTACTTGTTACTAATAATGCGTAATTATCAATTTTAGGCAGTCAGTAAGTTCTATGTATAACAACATTATTGAAAAAACGCCACTTTAAAATTTTGAATTAAAAATACTTTTTAGACTGTCTAACTGAATGGAAATAAGGAAAATGTTGATTAAAATACTAAAAAAATAATAATAAAAATGATGCAAGACATTCATGGGCGGTTTTATCATCTCTAGTTAAATGGTAGTCAACGCTTGACAATCGTTGACAACCACTTCGTCGTTTTACGATTTATAATCGAAGCAAATACTGAGTTATGATCAATAGTTAAGTTGACTAGTGGAATATTGGGATGCCAAGCCCTTCAACTACTAGTTAGTAGAAATATAACCTCTTGTTGATTAATATTTTATTAGTTAGCAATTATTTTATTTATTTATATAATACAAATGATAGATTCTCAGAGGTGAAAACGTTAAATCAATGAAAGTCAAACGAACTACTTTAGTTTGTATAATCTGAGCATGATTGTAATTGTAAAAAAAAAAATTGTAAAACCAGTCAAATCTTATAACTAGTAGTTAACATTAACCAATAGTTTAAAACCAAATTGTAAAACTGGCACTTAGAATCTCGGTAGTAAATTCATTCACGCAAGTCACTAATTAGATGTGATTTTTAATCCTTTCAATTTATGATTTGCAACAATTTATACTTTACCATTGTGTAAGATGGAATTCCCCTTCCACAATGGGGAATTAGAAATTTAAAAAGCCAAAATAACAAAAAAAAAATTAATTTGCTTCAAAAAAGATAGAACTGTAGGAAAATATAGCCCAATGCCAATATTCCATTGCAGTCAGATTACAAAAGTCGAGCCTTCTCTAAATTAGAGGTAAAGGCATCTCTGACCCTCATAAGAAACAAAACTATTTCTGTTCAAGATATTTTGTGAAAACTTAGCAATTATAGAAAATATGGTATATTAATTATGGTAGCCCGGCGAGCCTGTGAGATCCTAGATTTGTATCACTTGCATAAAAATTAATGAACCACAATGTTTCTAACAAAATGCAAAATAATTGAGAGTGAATGAGTTGATGACTCAATAACAGTCGTGAGTTTGCCGAATTATTCTAATTAATTAAAAGAAGTGATGGTTGGCTGAATAATTTTTGAATTTAAAAACGAACGTTCTCGGTTTAGTTAATGCTAAGTAACCTCGGTAGTAAGTAAATTGGGTTGGCTACTAAAGAAAGTCAATTGTAAATATACCTAATAAATAAAAAAGATCTGAAGAGTAAATATAACTATAAAAAACCAAAATTTTGCGACCAAAACAATGGGCGGAGTTTACAAAAGAAACTGGAAATTCTTTTGAGAGAGGGAGAACATTTTTTGATGAAAAAAACAAAATTTTTGGTTTGAGATCTGAGGCGACATTGATTGTAATATGAATATTTTGAAAACAGTAAGCCATTTGAGAAATTGTAACCAAATTTTGTATCAGAATTAAAATGGCTTGTAATTTGAGTCAAAGCATTCCTTTTAAATATTTGCATTCCTATTAGGTTAGCAAGCTTTATCTTTTATGATTAAAGCTTCGTGATTCAATCGGAATGTGTATTATTCAAGTTACTAAAATACGAGTAATATAATTTTTTGATTTGTAGCATCATTGGTATTGCGGAACGAAATAAAAAATAATTTGGTAAAAATGTAGCTCAACATTACGAACCACGAAAATAAGTATATAAATGAGACTTACAGAATTGTCATTATAGGTATCACAACCAAGAACCCATTTATTATCTGGTGAAGCTTGGGTGGCTTCCTCAAGAATTGAATCAAAAATATCAAGTACTCCAATCCAATGGTATAGTTCGCATTTTCCAAATGTCCAAGTATTAATTTTTGAAAGCTCTTCTAAAAGTTCAGTACGGGAACATTGACGAAGTCGTTCGATAAGTACTTGACACTCCGGTGGGATTTCCGAAGTGCCCTTTCGTAAACGAGTTCTGTCGATCTTCATTTTTTGCAACCATAAACGTTACAAATTTACAAACAGATTAATCGTCATCATCAGAATCTAAAACAAATATAATATATTAGAAATTGATAAACTAGGAAATTGATTACAAATAATAATATATAAGTAACTTGAAGAAATTTTGTTGATGGTGTGAAATGTGATGATTAACAAATATTGCAAAGTATTACCCCACAAAACAATCCCACACTTTTATTAAATATGAATACGTCGAAATTAATTTCACATTTGCTAAGCAAAATTTTTGAATAATCCGATAGCTTTATTTGAAAAAAAAATAGTGAAGGTTGATTATACCTATAATAATCCGCCATATTGAAAAAAGATCTAAACAAATGACAAACAAAAATTGAACACTCATAACAATTTTCCTTTGTTGTAATTATTTTAAGAAAATTAAGCAACCACGTTAAACTTGCATTGTTATTTTCACTAAATTTTCTAACTCGAAAAACGTTTTTTACAAACACTAACGTACCTTTTACGTTTAACGAGGTGTCTTCATTTTTCGTGTAGACAAACGTAATAAATTGAAAAATTCCAATCACTAGCAATTTTATACAAATATTAAAATTAATGTATCCTACCAATGTCTCTACGATTAATAAACCTTTAGTTTAGTTATTACAATATTAAAATTTTCTAGATATTACGAATACTACCGCACTAAGGTCACTCGTTATCGAATTGATGGGTAGAATAAACAGTGGCGTGTTCATTCAGGGTACACTAGAGTAATATAAATTTTTTATGAAATTAATCAAACCGTCGTACTTAAAAGTAACACTAACTAAACGAACACAAAAAAGTTATTTTTACACTATTTTAATAAAATCAAACCATTCATTATAGCACAACAAACGAGAGACTAAAATTTAAATTATCGAGATTCGACTTTAGCACATTTTTATTGCCACAACATAAACATAAATACTCTAGAAATTTAAAATTGACAGAAGTGACTAATTTTCTGTCGAAAAATATTTAATAAGTGAAATTTAAGCGTAGATTTAAAACATGAATAAAAAAACGACTTCCGAATTTGAATTTGCTCCGTTACGAACGCTCGATGATTTTTTATTGGAGTCAGCTCGATTTCAAATTCCAAACTTGAAAGATCTCGAAAAATGGGGTAACCGAGTTGCAAACAACCTTCTCTACTATCAAACTAACTACTTCTTGGTAGCTTTAATAATTTTTATAATCGTCGGGTAAGCTTTAACAATTTGTTGGTGTTTTGTTGTGTAACTGTTGTAATATGTAGGGTCATCCATCCAACTAAAATGGCTTGCGGTTTTGTTGTAACGGGTGTTATTATCTTGATATTTTGCTATGTTACTAACGAGAAGGTTGCCGCCCATCACTTCAAAAAGAAGCATCCTATTGTTTGCATTTTTTTGATCATTGTTGGTGGTTATATCGTTACCTACATGCTTGGATCCCTCTTGGTCTTCTTTTTGGGAATTTTATTACCGATTTCTTGTAAGTTCATGAAATGTATGTTTAGTTTGTATTGTATAAGTTTTGTTTTAGTTGCATTTGTTCATGCATCTCTACGTCTTCGAAATCTTAAAAACAAAATTACTAATCGTGTCGAAACCATAGGATTGAAAAGAACTCCGATGGGGATTTTTCTTGAGGAGCTTGGGTTGGAACAAGAAATGTTTTGATTGCCATTATAAGTGGAGAGCATTTATATCGAAACTAAAATATATTTTTCAAAGACTTAAATTTTATGTGATGTTTTCTAGACCTAGAAAAGTTCAAGCGAAAGCTGTAGCTATTAAAGAAATGTATTGATTTTGTTACCTTTTTTAATTGTATTGCTTACGTAGTTTTAGAACTTACATTTATTATAATATGTATAAGCTGTTTGCTCAAAATACTTCCTTCATAATTTTTTTTTAATTGACCACTTAACTTATTAACGACAAACTAAATTCTTGCTTCAAGTTTCAAAGTGGCATTACAAGGTTTAAAAATTTACATAATCTCATAGGATATTTATTAGTAGAAATAATGATGTAAGTTTTCTAATAAAACTAATTTTATTAATACTTATTTGATGGTAAATATTTTGATTTTGAGTAGAAAGGCTTATTTATAAATTAGGTAATTGAATTTTTGTCACACAAACAAGTTTCCAAAATATATCACATATTTTTAGTGTACATGCACATATAAAACGAAAGACAAGCAAAACGAAACCGAATTAAATAATCCCAATTATTGTGTACACAACTCTCGTATCGGGTGCGCTTCGGTTTCACTTTGTAGCACTAAATGAGAGTCATTTTTTTGGCTTAGCTTCTGTTTTCTTTCGCCTTATGTAATATGTATGTACACTCTTCCCTTATCTTAAAATAAGTTTTTCAAATTTAGAAGAAAACCTATTTTGTGGCTTTGTGTAATTTGTACGTGACGCAATTTATGGATGATACCGATGGGCAAAATTAATATAAGTTGGTCATATATTTAAAAATGATTTTATTTACAGGGTCGCCACTTGTCATAAATTTTACAAATCAGGTTAAGAAGAAATATTGTGGAAAAGTATTAGGATCATAATAATAAAATTATCGATATAAGGAATTTTCAGAGATTAAATTTGCCACGCAATTTTTAAATATAGTCCCGCTCGATGAAAGGACTTTGGATTATGTGAAGAACAACGGCGAGGTAAAAATTTTGTTTATTTCCCATCTAAATGGTATACAGCAGCAATCACCAATCTTTTGGACCTCGTAGACGACTAAACTCACACTTCCGAAGCCTGCGGACCACTAATTTTTTTTTAATTGCGACAATTTTTTCCACCTCTTTTAGCTCTATAAAAAATATTTTTTGAGATTATAAGATTATCTAAATTTTTAAATTAATAAAAAACATGAAGAATATGAAATTTTTATATACTATTTTTTGGATTTTTCAAAATTTTTTTTAATATATCAAATTATGGAAAAAATTATTTAAAAAGCCTCTAATATATCAACAATTTAATTTAATAATGATCACTTTGAAATGTTTAAATTATTATTTTAAGACACCTGACGATGTACAAAATTTGTACGAAACATGTTGTGTATCAATAAATAAAGAAATATAATATATAATTTGCGAAGAAGTACAAGTAAGAATAAATATATTTTTTTATTTGAATTTTGAATAATTATAAAAAATTAAAAATTTTTATATATTGGGGGCCTTCAAGTATTACGTAAGCAAGCTTTCAATGATTTTAGACCCCCACCTTCCTATATAAGCGAAAATAAGGAAATCGTGAACCCCCCCCCTTTTCCAAATCATAAGATGTAAGCATTATTTCAAAGTATTAGTGTTTTAATAAAATCGGAAAATTAAGAATCATTTATTGTCCACGGACTCACTCATAATAAAAATAGTATTCTTTATTTAAATTATAAATATTATTTTGAAAAAATTTTCTTTATTTTGTAATTTTTTTATCTTATTGTTATTTTTCACCGAGGGGGCGCCAAGTCAGATTTTAAAATGATTAGGTACCTAGGCTTTTTCTCGGGGATTTGGAGGGGGCGCGCGCCTCTTTGGATCCGTGCCTGCTCCCTGCTCGTTTAGTCAGCAAAAATAATAATAACTTTACCCCCCCCCCCCGTGTAAACCTACTTGCGTAATACTTGAACCCTACGTATTTATATTTTTTGAATTGCAAATTCAAATTTTTATTTCACTTTTAGCTTTATAAAAATTTTTTTTGAGATTTTAACATTATCTAAATTAAAATAAAAAGTATAATTAAATTAAATTAAACATTCAAAAAGTATGAATGTTTTTAATAAATTTATATTTTTTGAATTTCAAGATTATTTTTAGCTAGTTTAGCTACAAAAATTATTTTTTTGAGATTATAAGATTATCAAAATTTCTAAATCAAACAACTAGGAAAATATGAAAATTTTGTATATTTATATTTTTTGAAGTTTAAATAATTTAAATATTTTTCTTCAGTTTTAATTATTATCCATAAAACATATTTTTTTTAGATCAAATATGATTTTCTAAACTCCTAAATTAAAAACAAAACATTTTGAAAAATAATTTTGTTTTTGGATTCCAAATTCAAAATTTCTTTGTGGACCATCAAAATTTTCCGAAGTAGGTTAATGACTGCTTGTATACAGCATGAATTTCGACATAAATAAGGCGATTTATGACAAAACATTATAAATTTTGTAAAACAAAACAGGTGGCCATCCTATATTTCTTTTGAGAACTGGCAACTTGATTTGCAATAATTGGATAGGATTTGATGTAGTCAGGTTTTATTTTGGGTTTTTCCACCTTTATGTACACTACTGACGCGTACGGATGGATTAACGAGACTTGTATAAATCGAAATAGCACGGTAATAAATTAATCCGAAATGCAATGTAATTTATGAAATAAATTTAAATGCATTAGATATTCCAATGTTTATAATATTATAATACGATATTGATAAAATATTTTCAGTGATAATTGTTTAAGGAATTGACGGGTATTATAGCGATATGAAAAATTTCTAGACTATTACTCATAATAATTCTTATATTGAATAAAAAAAACAAGTTCAGGGTCGACGTAGTAACCGTAGTAGCCAATATAAAACAGTTCATAAATTACTACGCGTCTTGGAAGGGGGGGGGGCGATGATTGTGACGATGGAGATTCTCAAAAATGTAAATACAATCTCCTAATTCACAAATTCCAAAATAGTTAATTTTCTAAATTTCTGAACAAACAAAAAATTAAAAAAATAGAACACTACAGACCCCAATTTTGATTAAGATTGACCAAGTTCTACGAGGTGGTACGTCCACACTTACCGAAGTGCAAAGTAGCCCCACTTTTCCTACCATTTTTTTAAAATTATGAATATAGAACACTAAAGTTATATACATAGAAAAAAAATAATTTGGAGATATCTTAGGATTATGCTCTGTAATAATTTTCTTTTCCATGAGTCAATTTACTTATAGCAAATGAGTAATTAGTTATTGTTTTTGCATTTTAACTTTATCAATCGTTGAACATAATGACAAATTTTTATTGCATTTTATTTTCTTAGATTTCGGGGACTATTGCAAAATATTGAATTTTAATTAAATAATATATAAGGATAAACTCGAAAACGTTTTAAAACAAAAAAAAAAAGAAAGAACGAAAGGTGAAAATAGGAAGATAGTAAAAAGGGTAGAATAAATTAGTAGATTAGCGTTCGGTATCGTAAAGAAGAATAAATTAAAAACAAAAAATTATAGAAAAATGCCGAATCCAAAAGGAAATAAGCGAAAACGTTTACAACGCACTATAAGAAAATTTTTCAATTGGGAAAACATATGAAATTGATAATAATGCAATTGTTGAAATATTTTGGTAGTACCCCGATTTTTGTAAAGTACCTGAATAAATTAAATTTAAATTTAACGCAGGGAAACCAAAAATTGAGATTTTTCAAATCATTGGTATTTGATTGGAAAAATTTTAAATTTATTTAAGTTTCAAGTTTCGTTGAATACCTCCAGTATTAAAAAAATATAAAATAACTTTTGGATTCACTTACATCAATCAATAAAGACACCAAAATTAGTTTTTAATGGCACTAATAACTTTTAAATTATCACACATATTTCGTCAACTAATAACTAAGGAATGGTATTAGCCCAGTGACTTATATACACTAATGAAAAGAAATGATAAATCGAACGCGGAACCGAACGAAATGATACAACCATTTGCTGGAATATTGTACTAATAGTGAATTTTATCCTATATTAATGGTAAAACAAGTTAGCAATACAAGAAATTATATCTTTGCTAACACTGTAAAAAAATTTGCCAATAAATGGTAAGGATTTTTTCCCGGTGTAAAATTGCCAGTAAGTGCGGATCCAGACTTCGGTTCTGGGGCGAGGGGGGGGGGTAATTTATCAACCATTTTTTTAAATATTATCAACAAAAAAGATAGTATTAAAAACTCCAAATATGCAATTCGATGAGTCCTCTAAATGAGAAGTAATAATAACCCCCATTGCCCCCTTGGATTCGTGTTTGAGTTCTTCATCTGAAAAATATTTATAAATACAATTTTCAAATCAAATTAAATTTTTCCCAAAATTAAAATATTTAAAAATTTTTTCACCGATGCGCCGGCCATCCATTTCCAGTCAAACTCGATCCTTCGATCGTTCCATGGTTGACTTTCAATTTTTGTTTCTATTTTTGTACATTTTTCTTACTATTCCCTCTGTAAACGTCTCGTGCATCCGTTTCACTATGATAGAGTCCTCATCCCTTACAACCGGATCATCCACGACCACATGTATGGCAATATCTTGCATTTTTAGCTCCATAAAGTCGGTTCCTGCCAATCCAAGCCCCACAGTTTTGAGATGCCAAATGGCGATGTTATTTATTTAATATGAAAAATTTCTCAACGGAGAAATGGACCCCACGTTGGGCTACAATTTGCGGAGTTATTTTTTGGCTTGCAAAATTTTATCAACAGATTTCTCGGAAAAATTACAATAATTACTTACTAAAAATGTAATCTAACCCCCGTGTACATAAAAATTATATTACTATAAAAGCAGATATACCTGTAGTATGTATTAAAATAACATATTGTCGTGTCCCTTTTAAATTATTATTGGGATTGTAAAATTTCAAAATTTTGTTTTCAAAATATTTAAAATTTTGTAATTTATAAATGTTGGCTTTCTTATGGAATTGTGCGACGAAGCGGCAACTTACGCAGGATAGGTTGTTGTTGCTTGCAACTAGGCAATACGGATTGCGATTTTTATTTGATTTTTAGAATAAAAGTGATTTTTGTTTGATTTGCGTAAATAAAGTGAATCATTTGAATCGAATTTGGTACTTTAATAAAAAATTTGGATATTTGACAGTGATTTAAACGGAAACTGGATTGTTGGAGGAGAAAAGTTATAAATAAAAAAATTGGAATTCGTATAAAAATAAATTGAAAAACAAAATTAGGACAGTGAAGATTTTAAAATTACTTAGTTCATAGTATGAAGTTCCAATGTGTGAGCCGACATTTGGGAACGAGACACGGCGATGTTCCCGAAGGAACAAACAAAAAATACACAAACAAACATACGAACAAACAAACAAATACACGGACGAACGAAAGAACGAACGAACTCATGCCGTAGGTATTCCTTATTGTTTTTTTTGTTCGCTTATTACTTAATTTGAATAAATTAATAATAAAGAAAAGAATAAAAGGAATAATTAGGTGTTTTTAATATCTATTACTCTATTTTATACTTTTTTGTTTGTTTTCGCGTTTTCGCTTAATAAGCCGTAGGTGTTGCATGCAACATTTTTTCAATTTTTGAAAAATATTGCAAAAAATTTTGAAAATCGTAGCGAACTTTAATAGCACCAACTGAAGTTATTTTTATATTATATTAAACAATGCAATTTGAGTTCAATGTATTCATTTGTATTTATTTTTTTGTTTCCTTGTCATGGTATTTGGACACTCATGAATTGATAGTAAATGGCGAAAGCCCCTCCATTTTTTTTTGGTTTAGTTGAACGACATTATTCTATAAGAGTTCAGATTTGCATTATTGATGAAATTGTTGTGCCTAGATAAACACTGGTTAATGTTTTGCAATAACTAATATGTAAGTAACATTTTAACTACTTAAATTAAAATTCAATGGCGTACAATCATTTTATTTAGAACGCATTAATAAATTAAAAAAATTTTTTATTTTAATTTCCAATAAATAATTTCTAATTTTATTAATTATATGTTATTTATTTAAGTTTTGGGTTGACCGCTTCCCTCAATAAAGCTTGATATTTTTCAACAATAAACGTATAGTTTAAATTTTGTTAAACAATTAAAATTTGAAGGTTTGCAAATTAACAAAGAAATTTTATTTCTAATTGTATCGTGATTTTTTGAATTGATACTGGAGTTTTTTCCAAAAAATATTTGGAATTTTTACAATATTAGAATATAATTTGCAAGCAAATTCATTTACTTGATTGTCGCGAAGAAGAGCAATTGCGAATTTCCGGTTACATCCGGAGACGCAATTTTGAAAAAAAATTGGGTCATTCGTTCTGTGTAAAGAAGTCACGAAAAAGTGTAACACTTTTGTTTCTTTTTATTTTTAAGCGGTTTAAATTTTTTAAAAAAGTTTTAACGTTTTATTTAGATTAATTTCAAGTTAAAAATGTAATAAACAGTTTATTTCGATAAATTAGCAACAAAAATTAAAAATTACCGAAAAATCATTAATTTATATATTTTACTGTTACTGTCATGCAAGTGAAACAAATCAGAAATTTTTGTCTTTCCGGTTTTTTCAGTTATATCCGGAACGACAATATTTTGAGGTCATTGCATCCACAAATGATGACTTAACAACTTAATTGTTTTCCAAATTGCTAATGCAATTTTATATTTCAGTTAACCATGATTGGTCCATTATTAGTAGCGGTACTTCTTGTGCAAAGAGGCGCTTCTCAAGAATGGCTCGCAGACGAAGCTTCCAATTTGGATCATCTCGAATCAAATAACGAAGATCCCAAAAGTAACGTCGAAATAATTAAAGATTTAAATTCAATTCCCAAAATTACCGAAAAACCCACAAATGATGACGAATTCAATAAAGAAGACTTGAGCGACAAATTAAATTTTGATTTTAATTTTGATGGATCCTTGGACAGAAGAGATGATTTGTCAACAAGGCGTTTCAGGCGCAACGCAGAACCAAGTTCACCGAGTGAAATAAAAAAACTTGAACCTTTTCAATCCATCACAGTTAGTAATCCCAAAGATCAGATTGAATTAGCAGATGTAAATCGGGAAAGCCCAAACAATAAACAAAGAATTAGTAAAATGCTGTTGCACGAAGGTAATGATGTGTTGGAAAATTCTCGAGAGCCTCGAGGAGCAACAAAGGAGCAATGGATAAGGCAGCCTTATCCAGTGCGTGTCACTAATGAAAATAATTACGACAATGTTCCAGCTTCATCTGACGAGGTTCGAGCTCCTCGGGTCCATTTTGTAACTCAAAAACGTGCCGAAGCAACACCTCCGGTTTACAAAAATTTGGAACGAGAAGGTAGGGGAAGAGATTTTACAAGAGAAGAACCAAAAGAGGTGGCAAGGACGGTGCCAAAAAAATTACCAAGAACCCAAGAGAGAGAGAGGGAACGTCCAGTAAAGCAACATTACGATCCGTTTCGTAGTTTTAACCCATACCGTGACGAACCATACTATCGTTTTGAAGAATCAAGATACAATCCTCAAATTTCGGCCGACACCAATTATGATCTATACAGACCAGATTTTAGTAGTCACAGGCAAAGACGTATAATTTATTATGCTACTTTACCAGAAGTTGTACGAACACCCCCCAATGTCAATTTACGAGACAGATATAACTATCGCGACAGATACGATGAAGGCTACGTAGATTATCCTTCATTATTGCAAGAAAGTAATTCATATCGATTTGATAAACCGTATTCTTACTACTCCAATGCTAATGCTAGATACGAATCAGAAAATGAACGCTCCAAACCTTACCCTTTGAAAGTATCGACAGATTTAAGCGTTAGAGAAGCTAAGAAAAATCCCGAAAGAAGAATTTATTCGGAAGGAGAACGCAGATACGCTTATAAATCACCATATGAGGCAGAAGAGGAGTATGATCATACTATATAATTATTTTGAAGTGATATTTCTATTTTTAATTACTCTAGATTAAAAGCATGTATTTGTAAAACGTGTAAGTATTATTTATTTTAGAAGTTGTCTTATTTCGTAATAGCATCACTAATAATTATTATTTAAATTTGAAAACTGTAATTATAAAAATAGGGAGGGTTGCAATTTCTAACTTCAAATTTTGAAAGGAAGTCTTGGCTTAAATATAAGCAAACATTTTTCTGATTACTCGGATCAAAATTGTCCGTAATTTATTTGAAATGTCATGGCGAAAAAAGTTTGCTTGAATGAAGATGGAAATCGCTCGAGTTTATGGTCAAGGGTTTTCCATCTCTTAACCTGTCTATTAACCTGCAGGTGATTTTTTATTGGAATAACATTAACTTCACATCAAATTTAACTTAACTGTATAATTTAGATTATTTGTGTGCACATTTTCACATCCACTATAAAGTTTTTCAATAATTTGGATCATAGGTGATATTACGTTTTGTCCAAAACAAAGGATGGGAAGAAAACTTATATAGTGATGCAATAAACCATTTGACTACCAAGTAGAAATTTTGTATGCTGATATTAATAAAATTTTTTTTCAAGCATTGCCGTTCTTCTTTGCTACGAAATAGAGAACTTTGAAGAAGATAACTAAACATAAAATGTAGTAATCTTCTCCAGTCTTGAACATGAGTTTTTCCCAATTTTTTCGAAACTTTACTATCCTTGGCTTTCCTTAACCACTCCCAACCAGCTATTTCCCTTCTTCCTTCCGCGATCTGCTTCTTTTCATAGTTATCGACTTGCAATTTATTATTTTTAGCGTCCATTTGCTGCAGTCCTGGCTTACCATATGCCCAGCCGAACTTCACTTTAGAGGTGTCACACATTCCATAAGTTTATTGGGATTTTATATTTGGGAGAAACCTGATTGTGCTGACTTAATAATTGTAGTTGTCTTCTTTTGGTGCCGATCCGCTACCGAATGTTGGAGATCACTTCGCAATTCTTACTTTGTCGGTTGCTGCTCGGAAAAGCCCAGTTGTTGACCTACCAAATCAACTTTTGAGATTTTTAAAACACAATATTCTACGCCCTCCTGAACCTCTCTTTCCAAATACCTTGCCTTAGAGAACCAATTGTGGAAGTTCATACCTTTTTCCGTTTCTCAATATGTGGCCCAAGTAGCCAAGTTTTATAATCTTTACCGACTTAAGGATCTCCGTTTCATGTCCCGGAATTTCTTAAAAAGAACCTGTAAGTAGAACAGTGCCTTTCTTGTTCCCAGCGTTCCAACCCCATGCACTAGCCGGCGTTTCTGTCAGCCAATTCAAGCCATCCTCGTCAATAAGTTTGAGAAACTCAGAGTGGAAGTTATCGGGATCTGGCTCATTTTCATCCTTCATATTGAGAATTGCATCTCGAACTTCGTCCTTTGTTATAAATGGACAAGATTGACAGTCAGATGTTGCTGGATTATATGGTGATCTTTCATTTCTAAAAAGATCTGTTACATAATTTTTCCAATTGTTTATGTTCTGTTTTTTATTGAATATGATTGCTTCCTTGTTATCAACTCGTCGTCCTATTGGTTAATGTTCGTAAAATTTACTTGGTCTTACGATTTCAGGGTCACAAAAATTGTGACGTCATGTATTGTTAATTTTTACAATTGATATGTAGTGTCTATAGGTATATTTATTTTAATTCTCAAATTTATAAAAATAATAATATATAAAAATAAAATTAAAAAAGGGGTTCGAGGTTGCGTGACGTAATATTTGTAGGGGGTTTATTGCGTGACGTAATTTAAAAATTCGCGAAAAACAGTTTTCTTCGCTGCCCCTTCTTTTTCAAAAATTTTGAAATTTTTCTATTGTATTATTAATTTGTATTATGTGTACTATCGTTAAAAATTAAAGTAATAATTTTAATATTAACCGCATAAATCGCGAAACAAAATTTCGTGTTGGCCCCCCCGTTCTTTGATATTCCAACACAATGTTTCCGAAACTTAGGATTCTCGGTCCAAAAAGGGTAAGAGAAAACTTAAAAATGGGTCTTCGAAAGAAACCACAAATATTAGGATTAAGAATTGCAGATTTTAGTAAAATATTCTTTTTGAATTGTTAACATAAAATTTCAACATGAACAACTTTTTTTTAAATACAATGGAAATTTATTGTATTTTTCGAAATTTTTTAAGTAATTTTTGGAAATATTCTGTTTGTTTATTTTGCATTTAGAATTAATAATTATTTTCCATGCTGTAGAAAACAACATTTAAAGCGCATCATTTGAAAATTTTTGAAAATTTACAAAATTTGTTTTTATTAGCACAATTAAACTTAAATTTTGAGCTTATACTTCAAAATTGCATTAGCTATAAATAATTTAAAACACAATTTTAATCAATTTTATGTGCGATCCTCGTATTAAATTTAAGGAAGTAAACTTTCTATAGTATCAATCTGAATATTGTAGATGGCGGTAGGACCACAGATTTCAAATTTATTTGTGTGCAAGAAAAAGGAAAGTTATATTCTTAATTTAGTAATTTTCTAAATTATTTTTATTGGAATTATCTTAATTGCAATTGTTTGTCTAAAATGTATTTCATTTACGGTAATTTTAATTGTGCAATTATTAATAATTTTTTTTTTTGAATTTGGAAAATTTATTATACTGAAATTGGTAGGTAGGTACCACAGGCAGCAATGTGAAGATAAAGCGGGAAAGCTTGGGTTATCGAATTTGTATAAGATTTGCGCTATACCATCTATCATTTAAATAATAAGCTTCATTTGTTTGTTTTTTAATTTTTGAAAAATTTTGTATTGTTGTATGTTTAAAAGTAATTACAGGTAAAATGTCTGGAATCGACGTCGAAAGTGAAACTAATAGGTTTTGGACATAGAATTTATTCTTAGGAGCAGTGCAGCATAGCGCAGTAAATCAAAAAGCCCATATTGGATTTCCTTCCATTTTTAAGTGGTTCTTTTCGTTTTTTTTTTATACCTACATATTATATATTAACTAAATCCTAGGGAGGGAACATCAGAAATTCAAAATAAAGCACATAGATACGGGGGGGGGGGCGCTTTTTAGGTTATCTACCTAGCAACCAAGCCATGTAAACAAAATGCTATAGCGACAATTTTTTTACGTCAAGCTTCGGTGACATTTTAGTGTCGTCTCCAAGTTTGGTTCCAATAGTTTAAATTTGCGTCATGAAACTATCGAAAAAAGGTAGTAGGCCGAAGTACATCCTGGAGAGAATGGTGGCATGCAGAAAGAGCCCGTCCTATTTCCAGGTCAATCATTGTATTGGTGCAAACAGCTTAAATGGGACAGGGAATCCATTTATGGTGAATTGATGATCCAAAGTGTGGAAGACCTCTGGAAGCATGAACTGACGAAATCATCAAGAAAGTTAAAGATTTAGTGTTGATCAACCGCTGATCATCGTTTTTGGGAACGAGCAAAGTGTCGGCACGATGCATTTCCAAGCTTCTGAGTCCCGAACAAAAATTGTGTAGACGACAAATTTGCGACGAGAATTTGACTGCTTTATTCCAAAATAAAAAATAATAACTGGGGATGAATCCTGGGTACACTACTAGAACAGAGGTCATGGGGTTCGCAAGAGCTCTCCACCATTCTAGAAGGCAAAGACGCAATTTTCTGCGGGAAAAGTGATGCTTGCAGTTTTCTAGGACACGGAGAGGATTCTCCTAATTGTGTATATGCCACAAGGGACTACAATAACGGGAAATGTGTACAAAGACACAATTAAGAAATTGAAAGCGGCTATACACGAAAGGAGACCTCACAATTATGGTCAGAAAACTGGGCGTCGCTTTTTTTAGCTATAGGTAGAAAACATAAGAATTCCGCTTGTAGATAAAATTTAGGAAATTAATTTATTTTATTTTTAATTTTTGAAAAGTAGATTAATTAATATGCAGGAATGTGAGAATGCATATTAAAATTTAAAAATATGCTTTAGTAGAATTTTGACTTATGCAGTTGTAATTTTGAAGAAACATTAATTTATTAGAATAAAGAAAAATAATATTTGCAAATTAATCTTAATTTAAAACAAAATGTTGTTGAGCTAACTGTAGTAACACAGTGGATAACATCGCCAGTGAGGAATAACTGCAATTCCGTCTGATATAATCTGTGCATTATCATAATGATTACTCTTGTCTTATGTCCCACACTCGTTCCTGTGACTCGTTTCTTCATGCATATTCATTTCTGGCTGCGACTGTGACCCTAATCAAAAATGTTACTATTCTTCTTCAAGAACCATGAATGATGGTCTGCTAGTTAGATTTTTGTCTTCAACGACCGTAAATATCGTAAATATCTTTACACTTCAACAAATTTATGCACTATCACTATTAATATACTGTCACTGTAACTCTACCTACTGTAAATTCTACCTGATTTATGATTTATTTCATTATTTTGTTGTATCTGGTTAGTTAAGTACAAAATAACAATTGAACTAATAAATTAACTCAGAACAACAACCAAATTACACCGAACAAAGTTTTTAATAATATCATTTAATTTTATTGTACTATATAACATGTATTATTTGCCTATAATATATAGTATATTATACATGATATATGCATAATACTATATTAATACATATAAGAAGTAATCTACTTCTTAAAAAAAAATTAAAGAAACTATATAAATATTTTATTTAATTGCACATTACCATAATATAAAAATATTTTTAACTATATACTGAGTGTTCTATAAAATATAGCTACATAAACATACAATCACAGATACAATGATTCTAATTTTAAATAAAATTTTTTGTCTGGAAATCTTTTTTTTTCTTTGGAACATGAGCCCTTGATTATATGGGCCCGTGTTTTTTGCACACCCAGAACCCCCGATAGTTACGCCAGTAACTCAATTGCTTGTGGATTGTTGGAGTAATAACTGTTTTTAATATTTCCTAAAAAATTAGTCCAAAGGCGTCAAATAGCAGCTTACGGTGAGGCACGTTACGCTATTCTATTGGAACCAAAGCCCGTCGAAGTTCAAGTCATTCAGTTGTGGCTGCAAAAAATCAGTTATTATGTCTCTGTAGATTACTCTTTTCACCTTAACGATACTATAATGCCACTACTCCAAAACCCACACCAAACAGTCATTCTTTGAGCCTGACAAGAAATTTCTTAAGGCTTCAATGTGATCAGGATCTATATAGTTTGCCCCAGGGAAGATCTTTTTTCCTTCAAAAGTACGATAGAAAACCTTTAAATATTCTGAAAGAACAAAATTTAAGCTTTCTTATGAGGTGAGGATAAATAAAATCGGCCCAACCGTTACTTTACAATTTAATTTTTTAAATTGGCTTTTTGATGTAAGTGTACGCTACGTGAGTCTTATCAATCCGAATTTAGGTAGGAAGAGAGCGTGCGTGTTCATTCTACTACATGCGGTTACATAGGAAACATCGTTCAAGTTCCTCCATTATCGAATGCATTTGGGCTCCGAGGATTGTTATAATTCGCACAAGGGTTGGGAAAACCATCCGGAAGGTGTCTAGCGCTTGTCAAAACGGCTCGTTTTAAAGCCCGAGCGTAGCGAAGCTCTGAAGGGCGTAGTTTTGACAAGCTTAACCACATCAAATCTCGGATCCAAGCACTCTAAAATTTACCATTTTTGAGTGGTTTGAAAAAGCATAAGGTTTGTTAAATAATTCTCAAAGGCTCCACCACCTGTTTGTTGTCAGTGACCAATGGTATTGCACAATAGAATGCAATAAATTTATTTTTGTTAATTTTGGAGAAACTGTTGGACCATCCGCAAATTATATTATTTATATTTATTATATAGACCATGACCTACTACCCAGTGCAAAAATTCCGGCGAAATTCGTAAGCTTAGAACATCGACCATCCTCGGGCAGATGCGGCAACAATCAGGTCCAGTCATGCCTGCTCTAGGAGTCGCCAGATTAAAATCGGATGGGGATCATTAAGGCGTTTAGCAAAAGAGTCATCTCAGGTATGCCGATTTCGGCAACAGTCCAATAGAGCTCCCCGGATCTAAGCTGGATTAGAGCCAAAAATAAATATAGAGCATGCCATGCTGAAACCTGATTTGGCTCAGAGAATGTTAGGGAATACTCTAAGAAATTTCTAGTCGGGAAGATGTATTGGATTCTCAACGACTACGTGTGGAGTTTCAGAACCCCAAATTCTACAGGTTTGCTTGATTACATAACTTCTGAGACGAAAATAAGCTTCGTTTGGAAAGATTCCGAAGCGGATGGTCATTTAGCAATTAAAGGAATTTAATGAAGAATTTTTTGGAAAATTTCAAATTCAAAAATATTTAAAGTATGAAGGTTAACAATGAGTTATTTAAATTTTTATTAATAGATTAAAACAAAAGTTAGTATTAACATTGATATATCTTCGCAGGTGGGGTCTGTCAAAGCGATTATGCAATGGTTCAGCGCTTCTTCAGATTACCGTAAGAAAATCGTTAGATGTGCAGCCCACTTCTTGCTAATTTCTAATGCAATTTAATTAATAATTTAAGAGGTTGTCAGTAAGTATCTTATAATTGTAATTTGAATAAAACATTTTTTTAAATAAAGAATTATTGTAGAACTTGGAAAAAATGTAGAAGACAGGAAGGAAGTCCAAACCATAGAAAAATTAATCTTTTAATGTATAATTAAATATGTTTATTACTCAGAATAAATTTGCAATCTAAATAAATAACGTAAGAGATAAAATTTTGTTGTCGTTTAAGAGGATTTCTGAATTGAGCACAAAACCGGAAATAGTTTCAGGTATCATTTACCTACTAATTACGAAATTTTTTCTTGAGTAGTGTTAGCAATTTCTTGATTAGTTGTAATTTGCGGACATGGAAAATATACTGATTTAATTATTAAATGAATAATGTATTAACCAGTGGTGGATCACGACAGCGGTCGTTGTCTTTCTACCGGAAGTTGTGTCGCTTTGACGGCCAACACTTGAACTAATGAGCCTGTCGAGATCCATATATTAAGATATCGTCGAATATCGTCAAGTGTAACGTTACGCCATTTAAATTTTCAAATGAATTCGATTTCTTTCTTGCAATGTAATTGTTGTAAGACTCGAGAGAATCTCCTTTTTATTGTTGCCCGATTTCAAAATGTAAATATTATTAAAGCGAACAATTTTTTGTTTTTGTTTTATTATAATTCTTTCAATTGTTTTTCTTTTATCGGAAATAAAGTAACATAACCTATAAAAATAATATTTAAAAAGCTTTGGGAGGAAATACAAAGAATTGAAAACGAATTAAAGCTTTAAATCTATGGATAAGTTGATTATTTTACACTTGTGTGTGCAAAAACTGAGAATAAAATTTAATTTCAAGGAAGCAGGCATAAAATATCTTTGTAAATTTTATTTGGTGTCTATGTAGTGTAGTGCGATACGAACAGAAGATAAGTGTGTATTTTATAATTTCCTCAGGGATCCCGAACCGGCAATGGGACGATAATAAAGCGAGGTGTGTAGCTTTCTGCTAGGTGTCACTACCAGTATACTTTTTAATCACGTTCGTTTTATTTATTATTTATGATCTTTGTTTTTTTAATTTCTTTTTATGCGAAATGGAATTGTTTTTTTATACCTACCTATGTATGAATTTGTAGTTTCAATTTATGTTGGTGATTTTATTATTTATTTTGTGTCAACGCTTTAATTAAAATACACAATCGGAAAGACATCCCTGCAGAGGTCCCATAAATCTTTCTATGAAAACACTTTTTTATCTTAAAATTTTACTATCTAAAAGTTTTCTTTTAGTTGAGAGAAGGTAAGCCACAAATTCCGGTGATTTTTAAGGTGACTCCCTACATGTCGTAAAACAGCTAAGTTCTTTCTCACTTTGCTTTCCATATTTATTTCTCGCCACTCCGGCTATAAATTTTAAACTTGCACTTTCTTACATAGATCTTTCCAGAAGAAATATTTTATTTTATCCCTTAGAAAATTTCCAAATATTCCTCTTATTTAAATTAATAATTTAAATGCAATTTAAATAAAGTTGACAATTAAAGAAGCTTGCATTTAATCCTACTGTCGTTACATCCCAAAGGGCAAAGAAAGGAAATTTAACTTACGAATCCCTTAATGCAACTTACATCCCTTTCGCTGGGATGTTCCTTGAATATCTCTTTCTCCCTCGCGTAATAAATAATTTAAATTTAATCACGTTCCTTTGTAACTGAATTAAATTACCCATATTAATGTGCGATTTTGATTGTTTACATTATTTAGAACGTACGACTTTTGAAAGTAGCAACATTGTATAACATAGATAACTCTTTATTGATCTTAATTTAAAAAAATTATTATGCCATTTAATTCATAAATTTATATATTTTTTATTAAGCCGCCCCTGGGCTGTTTTCAGTAAAGAAAAAAAATTATTTAGGTACATATTTTATTTGTTAAAAAACAATATTTTTGAATTTTAGTTTTTACGTTGAAAAATGTGGGTTGGTAGGATTGTTTTAAAGTTATTTCGGTTTATTTTGTAGAGACTAATATTGTAAATTGTAATTAAAAAAAGTCGATCACCACAAAACTTTAGTCTCTGAGCCGGGAGATCTGAAAGGAGCATTAACCCTTTCAAAAGCAACGAATATGGAATATCCTTCCCCCCCCCCCCCCAATATCCCAATAATTTGTTTAGACAAATTTACAAAATAATTTTTTTCATAAAATTGTATTATTATATATATTGCAGCTTCTATAATTAAATATTATTTATATATATTAGTATTTAATTAATAAACCGCACTGGAAAATTAAGGTAGCCAAAAAAATAAATATTTTGTACATTGTTGTGGTAATATGGTACCTAAGATGTATTTAATTTAAGTTTGCAAATTATTTTTAATTGTCTACATTAAAAAAAAAATTATTTTGTTTGACACTTAATAAATTGAAGTTGTCGAAAGCTCTTCATTGTTACGTAAATTTTGGTTAATTTACTTCTACTCCATGTAAAGAAGTTTACCAATTTATTTAACGAATAGAAAGTTCATTTGAATGACAAGTATGTAATTATATAACAAAAACAATAATCTTCTTGTTATCAACAAAATTAACGACATTTTTATATTATAGGCTAAAACATAACAAAAAAACCCTTACCCCCTGATTATATTTCATAATTCATATTAAGGAACCGAACATTGCAATTCAAATAAAATCTTGAATTGTTGAATTAAAAAAAAAGAAAAATTTGAAAACATTGGGATCACTAACGAATTAATTATTAATTAGACATAATTACCAAAATAAAATTAAATTGAATTTTGTTATATATTATTGAAATATTTTTTTCTTAACTTCTATCATTTATTCATTTTTTAATTTTTTCTCTAACTTTTTCTTGTTTTTGAAAAATTTCTTGATTTTCTTTTAAAGTATAGGTAGTAGTTTTTGCACAATTAAACAAATATAAAGCTATAAAATAAGAACTCCATCGGACTAAAAAATATTTTTATTTAATAAATAAATAGAAGTATAAAAAAATATATAATAATGTTATATGCAACTACGATTTTAAAAATTTACATAAAAATCAATTCATTCTAATAACATGCCGGAAACATTTTCGTCTGATGTTCCAAAAATGGAGCCAGAATTGACACAAACCAAGAGAATAAGCAGAGCTTATATATTGGAAAATATGACTACAATTATTTCATCTGGTAATAAATAAATAATATATCCAAAATTTTATAGGAATTTGAGTAATTATTTTTTTATGGTCAGATACCGAAAGCTACTAAAAACAACACCAAGCACGATTTTAATAAAATAGATAAAAAACAAAGTAAGAATAAAACAAAATTTTTGCTATTTTTTTTCTATTAAATTAAATTTTTTTTCATATTTACTATTTTGTCTTGTCAAAATTCTCATATAAAAATATGTCAAGAGATATTTTGTTGTTTCCATACTTTTAAATGTCTTCAAAGAAAAAAAAATTCAGTAAAATCTGTGATAGCCTATGCAGGTTTCATTGTATATGCTCCGCTTCGCTTCGAGCGCTCAGGGCCGTTTTGACAAGCGTTAAATTCATTAAAAACATCCCTGGGACGCGACAGAATTCGAAAATTACAAATCTCGAAAGACGGGATCTTAAATACAATCTAAAATAAATTTATTAAACCATGTTATCATGAGCAAAGCTACAGTAGACTACTCCCCACGACTTCAAGTCAACTGAAGCGGGCTTCTCCCACTAAAACATGCTAATGCATCTATTTACGTCGAGAACACGTACCGTCAATGGAACGCGATTTTAACGCAGTCATTGACTTGAAGATGTCGGAGGGCCAACTGTCCTACAATCTTGAAAATACACAAAAAAAGTCGATTTTCAAAATTTAATTGTGAAGTAACCGGTGGACCAAAATCATTTTTCCTTATCTCATCGGAAAGCTCAAACCGCGATCTTTCAGAATATTCATAGGTAGGCTTTCTCTTCTACTTTAAAGGTAAGAAACCGCGGTTTATTACCAGAACCGCTTTTTGTACATACAATTTTCTGATTTGGCAACTCCACAGAGATAAAACTAATCTTCATCTGGGTTGATTTTTTGTTTCAACCAAGGTAATATGTCGGATTAACTTTCTTTTGCTAGCAATAGCAGGTATACATTCAACAGCTTTGATAATAAAATCTTTGAATTTGATCTACGACTTGTGATTTTGTATCGGATGTGTCCGTTATTGTCGATGAAGGCAAATCATCAACTTAGGGGGATCACCGGCTTATGTGATCTCCGAAGCACGAAAGTTTCGATTCCACCCGAATTCAAATGAGATAAGTGCCCGCAGTTATTCGGCTAACATACCAGGCTATAATGACCATCTCATCCAATCATCTTTATCATTTCTATTATTTTTTATTATCATTTATTTTTTATTGCTCTAATTCTACATATTATTACATTGGATCGATCTCTAAACAGGAATCGTTGCAGAACTTGCTAAAGCTATACATTGGTTGATGTTTCGTTGTTACATATTTTTATATTTGTGGATTGTTCTATTCTAGAAAGCACTTCCTCTCGAGGTATTAGAGATGTTTTTGAGTTTTCAACATAAATGCAAGGCAAATCCAATTTCGAGTTATCGTTTAGTTTTACTTTAAAACACGTAAAAACGATCTTAAAATTATTGAGAACACTTGATTCTATTTCCGTGCATACTTTAGGTAAAGGTGGCAAATTTGGCAAACATTCTTTGAAAACTAATGACTTCACACAATTGGAATCTAAAACAGAAAAAATTGAGTACCCTTTCCTGCCATGAGCAGAACCGTCTTTAATTATTGGAGGCTCTGGAATTTTTAGGATAATGGGGTCGGTATGACTATGATATGATAGAGGACTATTTTATTAACAACAGGCAAAAGGAGTACGTCTCCCAGCCGACCGAATGTTATGTTCGCAGGGGAAGTCCCGCTCATCGAGTCGGTTTGCTTGGGTGGGTCACGTTCCGTTTTACGTTGTTATTAACTACACAAAAATTTAAAAATATTTTAGGGGAATCACGGTGTAACTAGGCAGCCAGATAGTATAAATTTAACGATTAAAGAAATTGCACATCTAATTGAATTATTCTTACCTTGATTGCTTCTCCAAGGAGGGCTTCTCCAAAAAAGGTAATCTGAATCATATTCAGAATCAAATTCAGAATCATCAGAATCATCATCAGAATCATCAGAATCATCATCAGAATCATTTTCAGAAGCCTTTCCAAGAACAGTAATTGAACCTATTGCAATATATGAAAGTTATAAAAATGTTCATTTAAAAAATTAAATTATTTTAAAGATTAAAATAGCAAACAGTTGAAAAAATAGGTATTGCAAGACGGCCGCGTGTTCAGTTCCATTATTTAGGTCAAACAAAACCGATTGATTGAAATTGACAAAAAACAGTGCTGTTGTAGAAAATTTCATTTCCTGCAAAGAAGTTCTAAAAAGCATGCATTTATAAATGACTTTTGGATTTTTTCATGCCCAAACTATTGAAGCTAAATATATGTTGTCAGGGACTTTTTTATATTTTCTAAATTGTTCAAAATACTGGTTGTAGCAATATTATTATCTTACTATGTGTCCTTCGCAAAGTACTATCAGCAGCAGTTTCATTTAAAACAGCATCTGGTCGTCTAGTTGTTGTTGTTGTTTTGTAGAGGACGACTGAACCTTAAAAAATGTGCAATTGCATTATGATTTTAGGCATATCTATATTATTATTATTGTTATACCTTTATTATATTATATTATTATAAATAATATTAAGATATTACAATAAGTTTACTTACCCTCAGTATTAACCCAGTTAGCTGAGAAGCTTAGAAAAGCACACAAAATAATTTGAACAGGTTTCATTGTAAAATGTTCATATTTTCTATTGCAAATATGGGTTTATATAGGTATTTTTGGCAATCCATATTTCTAATCTGTTTACGATTAATGCACGACAAAATTTATTTTTACGAACAAACATGACAAAAAGCGAATAAAAAGTTGGACGCGTGTTTAATAAATTATTTTATGTAATTTTGTGGGGCAATACGTCTTGTTGGCACCAAAACCCCTGTTTAAACTGACTCATTGCTAAAGCAATGGTCATTACACAACGATTTTTATGAAACTCAAAAATGAAAATTTTGGAAAATTATAATGAAAATTTGTACCAATTTTGGAAATTTCTTGTATCATTCGTGCAAAAAGTTACTATTCTTTGGAGACTGATGCTTTGCGTCACTTGGAGGCATGGGTCTGATCAGGGTTTTGTACAATCTGATCTTGAGGTTGACTTCCAAAGAGCTGCGTCTCCGGATGGGTGGATCCAGTGCGGTCATGTACCTCTTGCTTGACCGTTAATCGCATCGATATGTTTTCTCCAGGATTACTCCAAAGTATTTGTAGACGTGAGACAAGGAATCTTCTTGTCAAAAATTGAGACATCTTCAGGTTTACCTAGGCGCTTTATAAACAACACAGCGGCACTTTGGTCCAAATTGACTTTGATACGCCAGGTGCTGTATCAGGTTTTGGAGCGTTCAGGGCTTCTTGGATGCGTCTTCCTGCAATATGGGGGTTGAGTGAAGTGGCCAATATGGTGCTTCCTTTTTGTTGAGCCCCTGATGTGCTCGATGATTTGCATTAACTGGATGGTGGTGGAGTCTCCGGTGCGAAACCGAATTGTTCGTCCTGCATGACTTGGTGATCTTGGAGAGCGTCGTTTGAGTCGTATTAAGATGATTCTTTCGACCAGTTTCCAGATGATGGAGAGGAGGCTGATGGGTCGGTAATTTTGTGGAAACGTCTTACTCTTGCCCGGAGTGTCAGTTGAACAATAATCTTTGGCCCGTTACCATTGAGGAGTGCTTCGATGTCGTCTTGACGTAGTCGTGGACATCGGACATATTCTTGTCGTGCGAGGAATTGATCACGAGGAATTGACGGTACACCTTAGCTTTGATATACTCGATGGCAGAGTGTACTGTGCTCCGGATTGGTTCAATAGTGTACAAGTCGACAAAGTTGATACTCACCTTAACCAAACAGCTTAACTTCTAATTATAAAGAACACCACACCGCTTTAGTTATTAAATAGACTAGAAAAATCTTGGCTGAGATTTCAAACGCAAACAAATACTTACCTGAACAGTACTATTTAAATTTATATTACTCATATTATTTTAATTTCTTCAAGTATTTACCAGCTGCTAACAAACACTGTGTAGCCCATATCCCCAAAAAATATAAATGTTCACTTTTTGACCTTTTCTTTGTACCACTGTGAAACTTGTGAAAGAAAATCGCATATACAGAGAAAATAGCATTGACAAATATCAATTTTTTATTAAAAAACATTATTCTAAATTACATTTATCAGTCATCTATTCATATTTTACACAAAGTAAAAATTTTTATTAACAAAACAACATACTAAAATCTAAGTTATTAAATCGTACAAGGAACAAACATTTTTAAACCTATTTTTTATTTTAGTTTCATTCACCAAACTTTTAAGTTTAAGTTTTTTTTAATGAAACAATAATGCGGAACAAATACTAAACTAAACAATATAAAAATAATTCAAAAACGTCATCACTGAAGTTCGGATACAAATTTCACCTTATTTTGACGTTTTATAAATTCACCAATTTTCGTTAAATTCCATTGGTAACCAAAATGCCAACAAGTTATTGCAAGTTGAAACTAAGATCTTGAATTTGGGGTTGAACTGAAGGCATTCAATAGAAGCCAAATGATTTGGATTCATTACCCCCACTGGCCATGCAGTTTCTGCGCTCCAAATGTGCACCCGTCCATTTGTTGAACCACTCAACACATATTTTGAATCTTGACTAAACGCCGTCCCAAGTGGGACTCCGGTACTGTTTATATGTCCCGAAAATGCCTGTAATGCAGCACCAGACATAGCATCTATGGTTTGAATAAAACCAGGTGTATTGATTAAGATAGTCCTGCTATCCCCTGAAAATTTCAGATCCGTCCAACCACAGCGAGTTTTCGGAATTTTGTCAAAAGTGAGAAAAGGTCCCTTATTGAAACAACGCATATCATACAGTTTAACCATTTCTGAATCAATTCCTAACGCAAAACTTACGCCTAGTGGATCGAAAGATGCTATTGATGAGCCGGTTAAATTCAGGGTGCCTTCAGAATGTGGTGTCCTTGTATCCCATAATCTTAAAGTCATATCCGCAGAACAGGAAATGAAATTCTCTCTAGTGGGAGTTGAACACAATGACACAACTTTTTTTGAATGTCCAGGAAAGTATCGAATAAAGCAGTTTTGCGTCAACGATAATAATCTAATTACGTTGTTCACTTTGGTGGATGTGTATACGACTCGATCAACGGCACGTCCAAATTTTATTAAACCTACACCATATTTTTTACTGTTTATCGTTCCTGCAACCGTTCCCTGTTCACAGTCATAAATAACAACGGTTTCGTCATTACTGCCAGATACTAGTTTTGTTCCATCTGGATAAAAATCTATTCCAGTTATTCGATCCGTGTGATTTCGGAACTCTCGTGCCACTTTAAAACTTAATATCTCGTTATCTACTAATTGTTTGCTCATTTTATTGCAGAAAATATTAACTGGTGACAAATAACACTAATTGGAAATTAATTAACTAAAAACACACAACGACTTCACAAGTTGACAAATTTCATAGCATCATAACCTCACTTTAACAAAACAAATTAAATCAAGAAGCGCCTACTTGATAAATGTTTGGTAGGAAATTTTTCGGAAAAACAGCCGTCGTTATAAACTTTTCACGAGATAATCTGGCTTATTGCATTGTTGTACAATAATTTATTATAAAAACTAAATAGCGTTAATATTTTCTTGCGCCAAAATTGCAACGGAACTTCTAGGACTCTGCTTTATCGGCTTACAAATAACCTAAAATCTGTACATAATTTATATTTTAATATTCATTGTAGGTACTAATTGTGATAAAAGTATAGTTAAATAAACTTCGTTATGACAAAAGTATCAAAAAACCACCACTACAGGCTATATCTTCTTGTATCAAATTGTTACAAAACTTTTAGGAATCTACTTTACCGACTTAAAAATAACTTGAAATTAGTATATAATTTATATTTTATAAATATTTATTCTAGATGCTAACTACTTAAAAAGTGTAGTTAAATAATTTTCGTTACGACAAAGGTGTTACAAATTTATTATTGCAGGCCGGTAAAGTAGATATCTACTTTTGGTACTTATTGGTTGTTGTATTATTCATGCTAACGCTTTATCATTCTAGCAGTAGTACCTACTGAACAAAAAAAACACAAATTAATACTTGGCAGTTACAATATTATTAGCACTGCAGCATACGGACTTATGTTACTCGATTTTTCTTCTCTTTTTGTTCTAAAACAAAGTTTTAATATGCTTCTTGCTGATGCTAGAAGATGCTAATTGCTTATAAAAGTTTAGTTATTGTTGATAAATTCCTGGACCAAATAATTAGCACTATTAACCGCTTCTACTAGAATGCCGGATTATTAATTAATAATTAATAAGTTAATTATACAACAAAAGCTTTGCCTCAATTTCAAAAAAATTTCAATTTATTTGAAATCAGGAATTTCGATCTATTGCAGTTTAACCCTAATGAGGTTGAATGGAAAATACTCAAACAATTATTTATATTTTATGGCATTTTCAAAAAACAAAACCGTTTATTTTTTATTCATTTGTGAAGTTTAAAATATACGAAGCTATGGTAAATTTGGCAGAGTGATGATTTGCTCAGGACAAGATTGCCATTATTAACACTCAAAAGAGTAAAACCAAAATTTGAGAAAAAATTCATATTACTTATACCAAAAACCTGACTATTTCCGCATGTACTCGAGGAGTTACATTATTTGATCAAGATTTCGAAAGCAGTTAGGTAAGAAATTAAATGTGTCCATGTAAATAAAAAAATGGATAGTTATTTTACCTCCAAAGTAATGATACAAAATCTATAAATATTCTAAAAGAACACAGTCTGAGCTTTTCGATGAAGTGAGGAAAATTTATTTAGATCCACTGGTTACTTCACAATTAAATGTTGAAAATCAACTTTTTAGTCGTAATTTTAACATCTTCAATCAATAGCTGCGTAAAAATCTTATTTTTGTGACGGTACGTGTGTTCGACGTAAATAGATGCAGGAGCGTGTTTTCGTGGGCGGAGCCGGCTGCACTTTTCTTGAAACCGTGATAGTGCTAACATCATTTAATAAATTTATTTTATATTGTATTCAGTTGTATTCAGAATAGGGGCGAAATGGAGAGTGCGTAGGCTGAAGAGACTTGGTTTCAACTAAATTCAGGATTTTGCAGTAAAAAAAAAATAGAAAATACATTTTTTTTGTTCTAGATAAAAAAATTAACTTGGAGTTGTATAATATTGACATTCAGATATTACAATAAATTGACTTATCATCACAATTAACCCAGTTCGCTGAGATGCTTACTTACAGCATACTAAATAATTTGAGCAGGTTTCATTGTTGTGCATAATTGAATTTTTAAATTTATTGAAAAAAATACGACAAAATATGGTTTAATATTTTAAATTTTGTCGAAAAACAAATAAAAAAATGTATGCGCGTTTTATATAAAAATAAACAATAAAATTTATTATTTTTAATTTAAATATTATATTGGGTTAAGCGGTACACCCAACTAATTTCGTTTTTAAAATATATTGTTTATTAAACAAAGAACACAGATTTAAAGAGATGCACACAGAAGCTTTTAACGATAATTACACCGATAAAATTCAGTGTTAAAATTGAGGTTAGGTAATTATCGGTTACCACTGAATGCTTTGATAAGAACTAATTAAACAATATTGGCTAAGTTGGACTTTCCCTTTTCTTTGCCTATTTCTATTTAAATACCTATCTGTTGTTTTACTATTTCCTATTAAAGATATTCCTGATTTATTTCGTCATTAATCTTTTAAATTTGATTGACATTTATTTTTACACAGCCAATAACTTTCTTTATTTTTGATTTTAAATACGTGCAAACTTTTTGCTCTCAATGCAAAAATTGGTTGAAGCCGGGGGTCATTTAATGGGATGGTCACTATTTAAAAAAAAATTAAAAACAGGCAACCAACGTTAGGAAAAATGTTGACAGTATGTTTAATTCTAGTTTAAACGTGAGAGTCAATTGCGTACTCGTGTTTTGTCCTTTAATTAGCTACACTTTAATTATAACACGAAATTACAAATGAAAAAATTATCGCGTTTACGTATACCGTCTACAGGTACACTCTTGAAAAATACTATGTTAACATTCTTTCACGCAACTTGGATTATGCAGTTGTCCATATAAACTTTCCGTTTAGTCTTTAAATACTTAACTCTTTGATGTAAAACAAATTTGTCAAATATTCGCTATTTATTTCTTCTGGCTGGGTAAGCTAAGCGCGAGGTAGCGGAAAGGGGACATAATTTTTCGGTGAAAGTTAGAGAATGTTGTGAGGTTAGAAGTAGCAGGCGGTAAAACTTTTTTATATGCGATTAGAGATGAATTTTTTTGTTGAAAATATGGATATTTTATAAATATAAAACAATATCGAGTTGGGCGGCTGTGACTAGGGCCAGGCTATCATTAAACGAAGTCACGACTAAACTTGTTACTAAACTGCGATTAACTATGTGAATTGTGACATTAGCTTTTTGTATCATACGATCAGTGTTAAACCATGTTGCAATAAGATTTGTGATGGTTTTATTTGATCGTTGAAAATTGTTCATAAAACACACTTAATGTTCACAAAATTATACCGAATGTGATCACCAATCGTGAATTAAGCACGGAACCGTCGTGTCCCTTATAATTACGTTTTTTAAGGATGCCTAAAAATTAACTTAATTTTATGTTCCCATTTCTAGTAAGTCGAGTTCTTTTTAAAAGCAATTAAATTTTGACAAAATGATTAATAGCTCAAAGCCTTGACCACAATTGTATCTGATAATGTCCTAGACTACAATGTCCGACCCCTAATGATAGGGTCTAAATAGGATCCTTTTTATTTTTCTTGTAATTATTGTTATTATCTGTTAATCACTGCAGTGGCGAAAATGTTCTATAATTTCCAACACAGATTATTGTATTTTTTAAACGTTTCGTTAATTTTAACTTTTTGATACAGATTTAACAAAAGCCACGTGTTTACAATTACCTTAAGGCTTAAAGATTTTAACCACAACATATTTTTATATATTTAAACAACACGCAATATTTGCAATCTATGTAATTTATTGCTCTTTTTTATTTATTACTTAACTAATTGATAGTCAATCAAAACTTTATATCTTAAGGGACATCTCGCTAATCCTTCTTTTCAAATCATAAATATTAAATTTGGCTCAACAGATTACTTTAAATTCCAATTATTCAGGAAATTGGAAAAATTTTGATACGGAATTTCCTCATTGGATGCCCCCCCCCCCCATAGAACGATACGTAATCCCTTTGCATCGTTACTCCAAGGTCACTTTCAGTGTATTATATTAATTGTTGCGAAATTTCAGCTTTCGCCGCTTTCAATCTAAAGATCCCTCTTGCCGCCAAGATACCACGGGTGACTCCATCTGGTATTTTCTCCTCATCACGTGAAATTTTCACAGCTCCAGGACACTAGGAATGTTTGCATTGGTAAGGAAGTGTCCAATAATTTTGTTAAATGTTCGCACTTGGCGTGCATGAAAGGTCGCGGTGACTTAAGTATGCTCGTGACTCCAACTGGTTGCATTTTAAGACTCACCCGAATCGTATCCAAGTGGGAAAAACGATATGCACCGGATTTCATTTTCGAGACATGAAGAATTCGTCCTCGACAACACTTGTTATCCAAAAACCCTCAAAATCTGTTAAATAATACTAATGAAAGATTCGGTGCGATATATAGAACAAATGAATGCTGGACTTTCAAAATATTCAAATCTTGATAAAAAGGTGTGACGTGATCGCACGTATATATCAAACGAATAGCGCGAACAAGAATTCTGCAAGAGATGAAGCCTGTGGTAATTGAGAAAACCATAATAGACTGCCGCGGAATATTCGATGTTAGATATGATTGTACAATCAACAATCGACCACCTGAAATGAGAAGATAAAATGGTTTTCAACTTAACTTGTAGGAAAACAAATGATGCTTACGATTTACATGTTGTCCAAAACTCAGTTTACAAACTCCTAACGCCGAAAACTTTCGACCACCCCGATAATCTTATTATCAGAGCCAATGTTGAAGGATCTAAAATCCCACGCATAATCATAAAACTGCAAAAAATCAGAAATAGAGACTTTGCGAGATTCAGCGTCAGACCACTTGAGAAAAACTAAACATGTATAGATATCTGGCTATTGCAGCATTAATACCAGAGGGCAGAGAAAACATACGGTTTCAGAATCGTTCGCATAGAGATTCAAAAATCAAATACCATGTCTGCTTTATCCGAATAAATCGTGTTATTTGGATCCTCTTCTAGTCTATCCGTCTTACAGACGCCTAGTGATCACGTCATGTGTCCAACCAAGCCGTATCAACCATATGTTGATCGAACGGCATGCTCAACGCCTGTGTCCAGGAGCACTTCAACGATGTCCAACCAGCGGTTAGGGGATCTACCGCGCTTTCTCTTGCCTTTAGGTTTTCCCTGAAACATCAGTTTTTCCTAGTTTGTCATTTCGAGTAATGCACCCAAAGAATCTAAGTATGGTGCCATACACACAGCCCCTCTTTTCCATTGGGTACGTTCGCTCCAGGATGGGGGTCCCCTAGTTCCTGCCAGATCCCTAACTAATATTACGGATAAATATATTTATTTTGCGAAAATCAAACGATAATCATTGAATATAATTATTATAATCTTTATCAGTTTTTTTGGTATTTTAATGAGCGAGGGTCCTAACAAACACTGGCAACTTTGTCCGTCTGCATACCTACAAGGTGATTCCCCTAAATTACTTTTAAGTTTTAGGTAGCTAATAGCGACGCAAACCGGAACTCATTTCAAGATTCCCTAAAAGGGGATTAATGGCAAAGATATATGATTGACTTCATTTAAAGTATTTCTATAATGTCTACCTTTAAACTTTTTTAACTTACCCACGAAAGATGACCCATGCCTCGAAAAATGCTCCACGCGTTTCCGAAATATTCATCCAATTATTTTTGAATTTTTTGGATGAGGATAAATAAAATCGGCCCAACGCAACGGTTACTTTACAATTTAATTTTGAAAGTCGACTTTCTGATGTAAATTTTATACAAGTTTAAGTTCAAGTTAGCTTTAAAAAACATTCACTTGACGGTACGTGCACGCTCGTGGGTCTTAACAATCCGAATTTAGGTGGGGAGGAACTTGACCTACTTACTAGCCAAGTTCAAAACAAATGCGGAGCTCGCCTTGAAAGATAATGGCATACCATCGAAAAATATCTCAATCCAGAATGAACACCTTCAAATTTTATAAAACCAATCTACGGTAAAACGAGCAAAACGGGAAACTAGGGAAATAGAGTACCTTAAATTTTAATTTACCAACGCAAGCCTTTTTAATCGTCAGATGACGGAGATTAAAGCGCCTGCGGCGCCACCTACATCCTCCTCAAGTCACCCATGATATTTGATACTTAGGTGGGGAGAGAGCGTGTTCATTCTACTGTTTGCGGTTGCAGAGGAAACATCGTCCGAGTATTGCAATATTTACACAGGGGTTGAGAAAACAGCCCGAGCAGTCAGCGAGAGCGTGGAGGGTAGGTTTTCACTGCCCCTGACCATGTCAAATCTCGGATCCCAGCTTTCGAGTTTGGTAACTATAGGAAAGTGCCCGAGCGAAACAAGGGTGTGAAGGGCGTAGTTTGACTAAGCAACTAATATTTTTTGGGATTATCATAACTCTTTAGAATATAAATTTATTGTCAAATTAAAGACAAAACATTAATATTTTGAATTTGATAAAGTTATGAATGACAAATTTAAAAGAACAGCAATAAGTGGATGCAGAATTCGAACCCGCAATTATTTATTGATAGTCGCTTACGATTCCATGATGCCACTTTGTTGGGTGAATTGATGATTGACATTATTGAAGATTAGATAGGTAATATTATGCATGGCGTGTTTTTGTGCAGGTATAACTAATTCACAAATTTAATTTTTTCATTTTGTACTATGTGTTTGAAATTAACTTAAATATTCAGTTTAAGTTGGGGCTACTGCTTTTGGGTAAAAACGATGTTATTTGCATAGAATTGCTGCCTAAAGGTTCAAAATTACAATAAAACTAGTTTATGTATTGTATGATCATTTAAAAAAGTTAGTCAAAATTGAATATAATTTAGTTTTGATAACTACTCTGTCACGTGAATGACTAAAATCAAAATCGCTAATTTAAATATCTAACCACAGAGTCTGGAATACTTCCATTATCTCCATAAATTATGTGCATAAACAACAAAATTAGAAAAAAATATTTCGAAAAGAATTTGCATTGTAGCAATTTATTATTTTACGCGTTAATGATAAATAAAAAACTGGCATATAATTTTTACATTAGAATCCTTTTTAACCTTTATTTTATAATGACGTCAAAATGGGATACTGTTTTTATGGTAGTTAGTAATTTAGAAAATTATTAAATTTTAACTATGAGTAGTTACTGACGTTCTGTAAAATAGCATTTTGATGCGTGCTTTTCACCTTGTGCTTATTATAGTAATAGGGAAGATTATAGACAAAAGACATAAGACAGCTGTTTGAGGAGGTCCTGTAATTTAATGAATTTGCAGTTAGTAAGTTACCTGACTTTAAGGTCTTTTAAAATTAAAAATTGTTACAACCTATTGATGTCATTAATTTAATTTAATTGTGGGAGAAATTTATAGCACTACCTAACATTAATACAATCCAACGCCTACTTACATTTTATATATTAAATGTAAAGTATCTAAAAGGGGCTTCCCCTCTTTCTAATTATGTTTAATTTTATAATCTTTTACATTAATTATATATATAATTATTTATATGCCGGCTGTTTGTTTTTAAAATTTTATGTTCACAGGATTTTAACATTTTTTTAACCAGTGGCGGTCGGTACGGAGAGGGCGATAGATGGGGCGCTGCTCCCAAAACAAAATATTAAATTACTGGTAAATTTAAACCGAATAAAATTAACATAATGAAAAATGCTCCTACCTTTTTCAGAACACAATTATCGAAATACTAGACCGGGGGGGGGGGGGGGGGGGTTCAAATTTGTAAAAAAGAATTTACCAAATCGGCAATTTAGTAATTTTTTGATAGAATATAAAATAAAGATCTGAAAAATTTAAACAAACATTTTAATTATTCATAAAAAATTGAAGTTCTCTTGTTTTTTGACGTAAAACATTTGCAAAAGTTTGGCTGCATTAAAGATGAAGGGATTACATTTGCAAATTGATTTGAAAATTTAACAAAAATTTCCGCATTTCCAATCACCCAATTTGTACCGTTGCTTATTTCCTGGTCGCCTAATAAGTCTTCGCCCAAAACACCGGCGTCCAAATGACGGTTACCGACTTTCGAGATGGTACAACTTCTTACGGGACATGGAGAATTCGTTAGGCACTTTAGGAGATTAGGAAAAATCGCCGATGGCACCCCGTGTGCCGGCTTTTGAATGAATCGGTACATAGAAACCTATCATGGCTAGGATCTTCCTATTAGCTTGGTTGAACTATTCATGAAAACACCGCTAGACCTATTCTACCCTTTCCTGCCCCGCAAGATCCATTGACTCAGACCCTCTCCTTGAGTCGGATCTTCTCATCGACTCAGAATTTGAACTGTAAAAGCCAGAAACCCATCCCTGTCAGAAAATTTCTTCAAAGATTGTAACCTCGACTCAACCTTACCATTCAGGTAAACTTGATTGCGTTTCGTTTGATCTCTACTCCCTTCGTTTGAGCTGCATTTATATTTATGTCCCCCCTCCCGAATCTTAATATAGTATTACCTACCTATTCTTTCACAAAACTTGCTTAGCTTTTAAAGATCCTTCTAATGATATAGTAAAATTTTCAGGAAATCTTCATGATTTTACTCAGTCAGAATTTTTTTGACCAAACTATCTACGACTAACCCTGTATAAGTTTACTATGTAGAGTGAGGTAAAATAAAAAAGGGGTTGGTCAATGTTTAAAATCATTAAATAAATAAATAAGATTTTCCTAAAAACTTATTTTTGCAGTGTAATTCATTTGTTTACGAACTTAATAATAAATTGTTTACGAAATTAAAATTAATACATTAATTACGTGAGGTGTTGTATCGTAAATTTAGACCCCTTCCTCCCCCTTGGTGAGATTTGGTAGGACCCCCTCCCCCCTCCCCCGTCCGGTGAGATTTACTATATAATTTTCAAATAGTTAAATATATATTAATTTTATATTTAATAATATTGTCTATGACCGGGATTGAGTTTGTAATATGAAATGTTATCTGTTATAATAAATGTATGTTCTCTGAATTAAACAGTTGACGTGAGATTTTCGTTGATCCCCCCCTCCCCCTTGGGGAGATTTGGTGAGATTTTGCCGGACCCCTCCCCCCCCAATTTGCAAAATTAAAACACCGATAGCTTCGAAAATAATTAAATTTCAGCGATGAATATAAAAGCTTATTGAAGCTCAATCGAAGCTCTATCGATTGACACCAAATTTTCGTAAAAATTTTGAATAAGACAAAAAATTGAAAAACGTGTCCACAGCCCCCCCCCCCCAAACATTTTCGAATAACTCCGCGACGGTTTAGGCTCAAACGACGGGAATGGAAGCTCATTAAGGTTCAAACAAAGCTCAAACGTTTGACACAAATTTTACCCTAAAATTTGGCTTGAGGGGGGCCATTGTGTCTACAGCCCCCCCAAATATTTCGCAAATAGCTTTGCGACGGTTGAAGCTCAAACGTCGAGAATGGAAGCTCATTGAGGCTCAACGAAAGCTCAAACGTTTGACACCAATTTCAGTAATAAATTCGATTTAGGGAGGGGGGGGGCAGCGACATGAACCTTATTTTTATTACTCATTGGTACAAAATTTTTGAAAATTTTTGAGTAAATTGAAATACTTAGAGTTAGGCCTTTCTTTTTAAATTTCACATGGCCATAGCTCCGAAACTATTGATTTTTCAGTAAAAATGGTTTAAAACTAATTCTACGATGTTAATTGTAATGTGCCCCCCCCAAACTGTAACAGTTTAAACTGGGTGCCTTTTCAAATTTTTTTATAGATTCTAATACATCCAAAAGAAGAAGAGGAAGAAGTAATTTTAAAAACTAAATTTATCAGGGCCTGTAGAGAGGACTAATTGAATTAAAAACAAAATATTTTTAATTGGTGTTTTATTCGAAAACTTTCATACTTGGAAATTGTATTACTATTATATTAGAACAACACAACAATTTTATAATTGAAATTACAAAAAATACAAAAATTGCTTAATTTACATGGACAATAATAACGGATTTAAATTTAAAACTGGAGATAACAAATTTTTTTAACAAACTCTTTTGCAAGTATCATAAAAATACAACAAATTATATATATCTTCAAAATCATAAGCTGCAGCTATTACTATTGCTTCATGTTTTCGAATATTGGTAGATAATATGGGACGATATCTGAGCAATAGCTTAACAATATCTTTGTTTCCAGTTCGTGTAGCTAAATGTAGAGGTGTGTCATTGGTTGTTTGAACTGGCATATTATAATCGGCTCCATGTGCAAGTAATATGGATACTTGTGAGTAGCGATTTTCAATAAGAGCACAATGAAGAGGAGTTTCGCCAAAATAATTGTATTGGTTTATCATTTTTATGGCACCGTAGGTTAGAAGGTGTCGAGTTATTTCGGCATTCCCTCCTCCAGCAGCTACATGCAGCAAAGTACTGTCATAACTTTCTGTTCCCATAGCTTCAAATACATTTTCTCTCAATGGTTTCAATGGCACCGGTAAGTGAATATTTGCATTTCGACTTAGTAAAAATTTCACAACATTTTCGTCTTGCTTTTCCACTGCAAGAGCCAAAGCAGTGGTTTTACCCACCTCGTTGTCGATGTTGCACCCAGCATCTAAAAGCATTGACAGTAATAGAAGATTGGGATTTGCGTTGTGTTTTATGCAATCCACAAGTGATCTGTCGTTTTCAGAAATTGAAATCTTTGCTGTACTATACTCCTTTAGTAAAATTTCTACCATAACCTCGTCGTTCTGAATTGCGGCCAGATTAAGTGGAGATTGGCACTTATTATTGGGCATATCCAGGTGTGATTTTAATTTACCACAAACTAGCTCCAGCATCTCAGAGGATTTGCTTTTTACTGCATAATGAAATGTTGTATTTCCTGTTATTGTATTGACATAATATAGTTTTCCATACAACTGTGAATCTTTTTCTTCCTGTTCCTTGTCTTTTTCGCTTTCCTCTTCTGTTTCCCCTTCCTGTTCTTTTTCCCCTTCCTGTTCTTTTTCCATTTCCTTTAGTCTTTCCCTTTCTTTTTGCTCTGCCTTTTCCCTTTTCTTTTGGTTTTTCTTTTGCCTTTTCGATTTAATTACAACTTTCTTTTCAGTCTTATTTTCAATTTGGTATGGATTTTCGGAAAAAAGCTGTTTTAATATTGTTAGTTTGTTATACAATATTAAGTACAGGAATGGAAACATGCCATGCTTATTAGCATTGAAAAAGTTTTTATTATTTGGGTCTAGCTGTAAATTTAGAATTTGAGACATCGTCTCGCATCCGACTGCTGCATAATGATTTGAAGTGTTGCCGTGAAATTCATTTATGTAATCGTTGGTACTTTGGGTGTTGTTTAATGTTAAAGCTAACTCATCGTAACCATGAATTAAAGCTGATTCGAAAAGACTAAGCCCAAATTTATTAATTTCATTTCCAGTATAAATTCTTCTTAATGTGGATATCATATCACCTAAATTCTTTCTAACAGCGATATGGATGAGACTCTCTCCAATATTGTCTTCCACCAAACAACTTTTCATTTCAATTAAAAATCTAAGAAGGGCGGTATTTCCTCTGACACACGCATAATACAAAGGAGTGTCCTCACGATAATTAGGTTTATTCCTAAGCTTTTCAGTTTCGGAATTCCAGAGTTTGCTAAGAAAAACTACCGAATTTATGTAGTGAAGAATAGTATTTCCATAAATTGTTATCATGTTGCCCATTTTGATCTTTTCTAAACACTTTTCAGTTTCAATTTTTTTGATTACCTTTGTGCAGTTTTTGGCAAAAGCAAGATGATAACCAGATTCTTTGCGATATGTTTCTGTATCAAGATCCGCTCCATTCGATAGCAACAGCATTGCAATTTCGTCGTGACCATTGAGTAGTGCATAGTGTAACGGAGTAAATTTTAAATAATCCTTAGCGTTGACGTCTACAGATTCTTGTGACAGAATATGTTTCATCGCGAGAAGACATCCTACTTCGGAAGCAATGTGCAATACAGTTTTTCCTTTTTTATTTATGATAGTCAGATCAGGTTTTTCCGTTAAAATGAGAGCATTGCAAATTAAATAATTATTGTTTGCAGCTGCCAGATGAAGAAGAGTATCTCCATTTTTATCTTGCAAGTTGATATTCTCTACATATTGAATTAATTGAGTGGTTAAATGTATATTATCAGATTTAATTAAGTATTGAAAAACATCGTGAGTGGTATTTCCTGCACACACGACATCATATTTAAAAGTTTTGAGCAAATGATCAAATATCTCCACAGGAGCTGATATGGTGGAAGTAATAGTTTGATTTACTGAAACATCCTCTTCCACTTCTTCTTCTTCCATTAACTTTTTTGTTTTTTTTTTAAGAAATTTCCATACTCTTTTTGCCATGGTTGACTTACCTACAAAGAAAATATTAATTAGTAAAATTTAAAACATTGGTCCACAGTTTCTTTCTAATATTTGTGAGTACAAAAAAGGGAGAAAGATATGGTATTTTAAAAGAACTTTTAAATTTGGATATTTGGGCCTCTCCGGTCACCAACTGTAAGTAAATGAAGTAAAAACATCTGATTTGCTTAAAAATTTAACATTTTTTTACAATTACAGTTAAATGTAAACTTTCATGTATAAAAATCTAAAAGTCAACTATTTCCAAATTATTATTATTTTTGAATTTTATAATTGACATTTTCTAGATCTGCTCGAGGGGGGGGGGTTTGGAGCTGCATGATTATTTGCGATAATAGGGGGGGGGGGTTCTAAAGTTTTAACGTATCGTATTGTTAAATTTTACAATTTATTTATATATTATATTCATTTTAATTTTCAAATTTTTGAAATTATACATTTTGAAAAATAAATTTTTAATGATTGGTGGGGTTGTTTGGGTTTTGCTTAATGAAAAATAATAAAATAAAGGGGGTTTAAAAATGCGAATGATTTAAATTACAACAGGAACTTCTCAAAAATCTGAAATTAGACTGACAATCCCCCCCCCCCCCCTAAAGATTACAAATTTTTTTTTGTGGAATTGAAATGATGAAATTACAAATGCGATTGGGCTAATGTATTTGATTATACATTAAATTAATCTTCTTTCATTTATACTGTGAATTATAATTCAAAAGACCTAAACAAATTTCCGCAAGGTGTAAAATCAAAGCAATCAAAATTTATTATTATATTGTAAAATTTTCATAGCTATAAATTTGTACTATAATTTTAGAAATTATCAAGCAATTAAAAAACTATATCGAAAATTCTTACATTTGAATTCTTTAAAAAATTATACAAATTTTAATTGCGCCGAAACAGCGATTTTTGAAAAATTAACAAAATTTTAAATACGTTTTCAGGTTAGCATTAAAATTACCGTTGATATATTAATTGTTGAACAAAAAATACTTACACAATATAACTCAAAAAACACACAAATTTTAAAACTTCTATAAAACTGCAACAAAATCACTCGAATATTATCGCAAATGTTGATTAGTTTTTGAATGACCTTAGTGGAAATGTGCATGCGCTTTAGTTTATTGTTCAATTTTTGAAAATTTTACTTTAAATAATGCTGACAGAAAAGTTTAAATTAAATTTTACAAATTTTTGAAATTTAAAGAAATTATTTTTGAGAAATAAATATTGAGCGTTCATAAACTACGTGGTTCTATTTTAGCCTTTTTTAAACCCCTTTCCTTCCTGATGTAGCTTAACGTAGCTCTTTTACCATAACCCCCCCTCTGGTATATTAAGTCGAGAAGACCTTTTCTGCTTTCTGTTACCAAAGTATTTAAAAACTAGATTACCCTAATTGTGCGGCCCGAAGGCCGCACTGAGCCGTCACTTCCTGATCAGTGATTGACGTGGTTGTTCGGCCTCACTGAGGGAATATCATTACCAATCCAGTTCTATCAATTGAAAAAAATTGTGGACGATATCATCTGGTGTGGTTGGTGCAATGTTTATACAGGAAAAGCAAAGCCGTAGTACGAGTTTTAAGAAAATCTTTTCAAGAGTTCTTCGTGGAGGCTGGAGTGCGACAAGGATGAATAATCTCCCCGATACTGTTTAATATTGAATACATAATGCGCAATAGTTTTGATGGATGGGAGGGAGGTGTAGCCACAGATGAAAGAAAAATTAGCAACTTGAGATATGCCGACCAGGGGCGGATCCAAAAATTTTTTACCGCGGGGAGGGGCACAAAGTCAATTTTTAAAATGATTAGGAATCTATTGATCGAAATCAACTAAATGACTGTTTTTGAAGATTATAAAAAAAGCTTTTTCACGGGGATTTGGAGTGGGCATGCATCCTTTTTGCCCTCCCTTGGATCCGCGCCTGATGTCGACCACACTTAAATCTGAGCATCCACTAGGGAAGAGATAAAATTAAGAATGCAAAAGCTGGACACACGGCTTGGAAGTTAACAAAAGCAAAACAAAATTTATGGTCATAGACAGAGAACTAATTAATGGACCAGAAACTGAGATAGTAGAGTATGAGATGGTGGATAGTTTTGTTTACCTGAGCTCGCTTATTGGAAGAAATCCAGATCAGGCTAGCAATAGCCAGATCAGCAACAATAAGACTGGTAAAAATCTGGAAGGATTCTTCCATATCAGAAAAATCAAAGCGTCGCTTGGCGTGCGTCCTCATTTTTCCCATTGCTACGTATGCAGCGGAGACATGGACACTCAGAAAAGCAGATTTCAAACCAGAATGTGATGAAAGTAATGGAGTCATTCAAAATGAGATAGTTTGAATCTAGGATGAGAAGTAATGAAATTAAACACTCAGGCAGATCAAGAGATGAGAAAACCCAAAATAAGATAATGAGATCACACGATAAGGTATTTCAATGCCCACATGTAGAATAACTGGGCGATGTTGACTTTCGGGGAATTACAAATAAACTAATCTAGAACATGGTTACGAATTACAGAACTCACTTGTGGAACTGAAGCATCACAACTCCACAATTTTGCTTACGAATGCTCAGTTCAAAAAGCGCTTTTTTAAATTTTTAGTATCTAAGTTAATTAGATTAGGTCACACAGCAAATATGAATAAACGATCGATATTCATTAGACTAAAACACGCAGGGAAGCTCGTCGAAGCTCAAATGAAATCAATTAACATAAATGTTACTTAGAAATTAAGGTGTGTTAAAATGCTACCTTAAATTTTAAAATACTTGCAATTTAAACGGGACTCTTTGAAATTAGGAAAAAATTTAATATAAATGGGAGATTTTCTACGTCTTTTGATTACATCACAGTTTTTTAAACAACAATTTTTAAAAAGGGAGGACCAGTGGAAAATTTTCTTTTATGTCGCTTTTATGTGATTAAATGCAATACAAATTAAATAGAATCAAATAGTTTGCAGGTAAAAATAATTTTACTTTCTTTCCCTTCCAAATTTTTTAAATTTTGAATAAATCTTAGTATTTGTGTTTTTTCTATTTGTTAACAGTTGTTACTTATTGTTACCCTGCCTGCATCTTGGTGTTTTTGAGACCATCAAATGGTGACTATAATTTGAACGATGTTGCAATTTTATTAGGTTTTTGGAAACATTTCTGGTATTATCCTTTCGGAATCATGGATTTTATATATTCCGTTTGGACGGTTTTTAATCCTGATTTTTCAAAATCTTAAGAAGTTTTCTTAAAAATATCCTGTACGGGGTAAGCATGAAAAAAAAGTTAGGTTATAGATTATTTAAAAATTCTCAGAGAAAATTGCGGGAAGTTTAAAATGCCAAACCGTTCAAACCGCAGAGTATTTAATTATTTATGTAATTTTTTGAACGTCCGTCGCTAGTTATTATTTTCTTTGTACTTTTATGATAATAACCATACGTTTCTCATTTCGCCTTTGACTGATATGAAATGTATCAACTGACAAATACATGCACGGTTTAATCTTCCACATTTTACGATTATTGAGGAATAATTCCGTAACAACGAATTAATTATTCATGGTTAGTTAGATAAATTGACAAAAAAGAAAGAAACGTAATTCAAACTTTTTATTTTACAATGAAATGTAAAAGCTTGATTTAGGTTAAACTGGGCGTTTGTTAATGAAGGCAATGAGATGAACACGTTTCATACTTTTGCATATTTGGAAAATTATTGTACACAATCATTGCGTCAAATAATATTAAAAGTAATTATTCTAAATATAAAATACAAAGCGGTTTTATTAAATTTCTAATGATAATTTTATGTTCTCTATGTTCAGTAATAAATAATAGCTTGCAACTGAAATAATTCAAAGCTTAATTTTATGGTTATAAATTATAAATCCGCAAATATCAAAAATCTTAACGTATTGTCAGGTGAAATTGCAACAAACTGTAATAATCATGCGAATTAAATGAGAGAAGCGTGACAAGAGTTTAGGTGGACAAGCAGGCAGGCAGACAGACAGACGTGTGGGCGGACACTTTACTGGATCGTGAAGTTAATTTTATTTTGATGAAATGATCTTAAATAAAGGTTTTGAATAATACCGAACGCAATCTGGAAACACTCTATTAATTTTAAATTAATAAAAATAATTCTAGTTTTAATTTATATTGCAAAAAAATTTGCTCCTCTCAATTCAAACAGCAATAACCAAAAGGTACAACTACTATGCAAATTACATTGGGTCAGTATACCAAGTTTTAACAGCTCTGATTCAAGTCACAGGAGGATTTTCATCAGTATTTAGATTATCAAGTTGATTAAGGTCGATTGCGCCCACGCCATTTAAAATCATCTTAATCCGTTCATTATTAATATATTAAAAACAAAGATTATTTATATCACTTTAATCGACAAATTGTGGAATTTGCGGGACCTTTATTGCCTATAAATTACCAAGAATAAAGAAGATTCATACAAATCATCTTTGTGGAAGCTGATCACGAGTTTCAGGTTTCAGGAGCTACAGGTTTTTTTATAGATCCAGTAAAAATTCTTAAGAATTTGAAAGAAGACGTTAAAATGAAGCGATTAAAACTACGGGCAAACTCTAAATATCGATTAATTTTGCAAAATAATTGATTTTAAATTTTGATTTTTTGCATGAAAGTACGTTAAAAACTCATTCTGTTGACGGTACGAGTACTCGATGTAAATACGTGCATAAATCATTTAATAAATTTAATTTTAAATTGGATTCGGTTAATTATAGCCGAATTTAAGTTGAAAATTAGGATCCCACTTTTTCGCGCTCCGTAATTTTCGAGTTGGGTTGCATCCAAGGGATTTTTTTAATTTGTACAATTGTACCCTTTGCAATCGTCACTTCACTCCATTACGTTCCGAGTGCTACGGACCTTTTGACAAGTGCCACCATGGCAATTCTCGGATCCACCATTTTTAAGTTTAATTTATTCCCAAAAATACTCAAGAAACTATTAGTAATTATTATGTCAGGATAATTTTGTAAAGTTTGGACCCTCGCCATGTAAGAATACGTAAAATTTTAGTAGCCAAGGGCGGATTCAGCTAAAATCCATGGGGGGAGGGTAGTTAAAAATATTACAAAAAAGTTTAGGAAAATTCCTTTATTCTTGTTTAATTTTATTCGCCGTAAGAATTAAATAGGATATTTTGAAAATTCATGTGGGGAGGTAGTTACCCCATTACGCCCCCTTTATATCCGCGCTTATTGTGGTGACCCCCTTCTAATCTGAGGTAAAGAATTTTATTATTTCACAGTGGCGATGGGAAATCTCACTCTGAAGTTGGGAGCTAAATTACTTCTTTCAATCCAGGAAGAGATACGGGATTGCGTTTATGGGGGGGGGGGACAATTGCAACTACTTAATGGTGAATTTAAGAGGTAATATTTCCCATGTAGTATGTTTGCATAGGTAGCGGCTATGTTATTAACACTAATAAATATTACTTATGACTTTAAAGGATTAGTAAAGGCTCCCAGAATGTCGCGGCGACTACCAATGCTACTTGGTGCTAGTTGGGAATGAAATTGACCTTCAAATAAAGAACTTTAATATCAGAATTAGTTATTTTGAAGGTAGGAACTTCAAGTTGTTCAATTACACCTCATCTTCATTAACAACTTTAAGATCAGGATTACTTACTTTAAAGTTATGAACTTCAAATTATTAAATTATATTTGATCTTTCAGTAATGAACTTTAAGATGAAAATTGGATATTTTAAAGTTTTACGTCTACAAACTTCATTGTAATATCAACCACATTGGTGGGCACGCTGCTTCTACTTTTGTCCCTCGTTCACCTGTTTCAGTAAATCGTGATTATTGAAAGGTTTACACAATTTCATGTAAATCAGTACCATTTTGCTATATTTTGGTTCAGGGGTACGGAAAATATAATTGATCAAAACTAAGAACCTCTTTAGTTGTATATTCAAATGACCATAGAACCAAATTTATTAATTTTTTTGTATAAATGGTTGTGATTTTTAAAAAGTTTTAAATTATCTAAAAACTATAGTTTCTCATTTTTCTTAGGATTTATGTATTAAAGTAATAAAAACTATGAAGAAACATGTTTTTTGGGAATCCCCTACCGCATTTATGAGATACCAGGATTCATCTGGATATATTTTACATTGTTTTTAACCATTTGTCAAAATTAAAAAATTTAAAGAAAAACAAATTAATTTTTAGAAAATTATATGGAATTCTTCAATTTATAAAAAATCCGTGATTTTTAAAAGACTTTTTGATCCTTCTCCTCATATATCATATTAAAAATGGATCCAAAATGGGATTCTATACGAACATCACATTTGGCTTTACCCCCGACCCCCCGGTTACACAAACGTAGTTTCGTTGTGTTACCCCCCTTTATCCCTAGACATGGACGTCCTTTATGGAAAACCCCTTAATTGTTGTTTTTTCAAATTGGAAGAAACATACCTACCTATAAAAGGGGGCATGCATATACCTTGATTCGCGTCGAATCAGTTTGCGCCGAAACGTCATCATCCCGAAACGTTTTCTCGACAAAATGTAGACCGCTTTGTTGAATTTTCTCCCAATTTAAATTTTAAAAATCTGTTATCTTTTATTTTACTTTAGGTTATTTTGTCCACCAAGATTGCCCACAGCAATGGACTGATGGGCTGGCGGAAATTTTGGGTTTGAATCTTGTTCTTGATAGAATATATTAGCTTTAGGTCTTGTTGGAGTTCAATTGTTTTAAACTTAATATAAAATTAGCACGAGGAAAAATTTTGCCGAAATGGAATCAATATTTAATTGGACAATTAAAATTGAAAAAAAATCAGAACAATGGTGTTTAATTTTAATTGTATGAGTATAAATAAGGAATATGTTTGTAAAATTTTATTATTACATCAACTTGTAAGTAGATAGAAGGCTATAATTTTGGAAAGTTTTCGTGTTACCTTTATAGTGGTCATAGTAAACCATAATAATTTAAAACGAAATTATAAGCATTTATGAGATTCATGAAAGTTTTGGTTTGACACTTTTAGATTATAAAATGAAGAGACAAAAACTATGTGGAATTTTAAAAAGAGCCTGACCGCTGAGCTGTAGTCTGTAGATATTATTTGTTACCTTTAGTTGACATCGCCAACGGCTACATCGTGGTTAGTTATTACTGAACCGCTAAATTATAACTTTTATGCCAAAGGGACATTCCTATGTTTCTTGCTAGTGGACCAACAAATAAATCATAACTTTACCATAACTCACTGTAATTATTAACGATGATAAAATTTAAACGAAAAAGCTATTATTGCCTCTTAAATTTAATCGTTCATAATTTTAGTGTAATTTGCAGTCTTACTCCATGTTACGGCATTTTTAAATTGATAAAATGTACCTTATACCATTTTAACCTTATTTCGGATCCAATTTTTAAATTATTTTTATGACATTATAAATATTGATAAAATATACACAACAAAAACCTGCATAAGGTGAACTTCTTTACTTCACGCATTTTCTAACAAACCACTGCTCTAAAGGGTGCTGCTTCGGGAGCAGTAGATTAAATTTTGCACCACCTTGTAATTACGCGGTACCACCTTTTTAAATGTTGTTTACATACTTTTTATATCGATATTTGAACCCAGGGATGTGGTACTTAACAAAACGAACATCTTAAACTAATTATAATTATTACCAAAATTTTTTCCCAAATTTTGCAAAAAGAAATTATTTTTTCATTATTCACTTAAAAGTTCATTTAAATATACTGGAATATTACTTTTTAAAGAAAGATAATTTGTGAAAATTGCTCTTCAGTGCCAGTCTTTAAGCAAGGTACTTACAGTTACAAGTAATAAAATCTAAACGCTTACCATAGCTTCTATGTATAAAGTTCTTGATCCTATGTAGTTCTTCCTGCAATGAAAATTGAATTCAACTACAGGCGTACGAAACTTCAGAATGATGTAAAAAATATAAAACTTTGGAAAGAAATCATAAATGAGTTATGCGCGTGAATGGATTTACGATATTCCAAATGTCTTATTAAAGATTGGGACGGTTATCTCCTTAGATATCGACTGCGATATCTCTGCGTAAACTACTAGTTTTAAGTTAAAAACTCAATACATATATAATTTGGCGTACACGCAGAAATCGTTTTCTCGTTGTCAAAATCTTTCAGCGGTAGGAAATCAGGCATCAAACAATAGTTACATCACCATTGAATCGTGGGATGGGAACAAATGGGGATATTATCTTCCACCTAAAACTACAAATTTGATTGACAAGATGTCAAGATGAAAAGTACAAAAGAAAATCTTTATAAATAAAATCCAAGTAACCAACGGTTATCTCACAATAAAATTTTGAAAATCGGCTTTTTGATGTAAATTTTACTAGTTTAAGTTCATGTTAGCTTAGTTAAACCTTACAGTTCGGCAAAAACCGCGCGTTTCTGTCAGCGTAAAATTAAAGCTTTCTTAGCACAACGCCACAATTACCATCACCCTACGAAAGGGATCAAGGCGCCTACGGCGCCACATGCCCTACAAACATTCAGTTATGCTTCGCTTAGGTGGGGACTAGGGAGAGAGCGTATTCATTCTACATCATGGGATTGCAGTGGAAACATTGTTCGAGTTCCTGCATTATCGAGTGCATTTGCAAACCGAGGAACTCCGACTAGGGGATTGGGAAAACCCCTCGGAGCCGACCAAAGGGCGCGCGGAGGATAGGTTTCAACTGCCCCTTTCAGTTGCGACTAAAAATCGTGTTTCGGTCAGACACTAAGTAGAAATAAACAAAACTGGATTAAACATTACGAGAACCTATATTGTATGCTCATGGCATAATCCACAAGTACAGGGTGGTTCAAATTCTTATGTTCTTATGGGGAAATTCGGTAAATATAAGAGATATGGAAAACTGGATAGCGCATTTTCGATCTCCTTTTTGAGAAAAGCTTAATGCCAAAAGGTCGCCTTTTCGACTTTTCGTTCAATATAGATATCTCGGTTGTTTGTAAAGTTTCAGAAAAAATATTTACACCTTCTTCAGACACTTGTTTGAGGATAATACATTAGTCTAAAAGGTTGAGTTACAGAGCGGAAATTCTGGGTTCGCTTCTCGGACCTGACGGAATTTCTTAGCTCGGCATTCCGGTGGACATCCTAACGACGGATACCATGCTCTTTGTAGTTTGCCTATAGCTACTATGTTCCGGTTTTAGTTGTAAAATATTGACACAAAAACAACAAAACGATAGCTTTCGTTGGAAAAGGCTGCACCAGAATAGGCAGAATATAAAACGAATAACCTTTGCTGGAATCAAAAGGCATATTATCGGCTGCAATCGAAGCCAATTGGTGTACAAATTCGGAGCCTATGGCAGCTGCCTCATCACCTTCATCTGATGTTTGCTAAACTGGTTTTGAGTAATTTTTTGGGAATTACAAACCCGAAATGGCCTTGAGCTTGGGGAGGATAGATGGATTGGAGTGCGGGAGGGGAGCTTACAAAATTCGTTTGTCTTCATTCTTACGTCGTTGTTCAGTTCGCTTGGTAGGATGGTTTGAGAAGAAGAAGCACCGATTTCTTCGCAGCTTGCAATCGGTTTTAGCGTGCGGCAAACTGAAGCTTCAGGTTCATGCCTGAAATGATGTCTTGTTGGACGTCGTACTATACCAATTGTGCCAGGATGGCAGAATTCTGGGCTAGGGTTGGCTGTAATAGGCCAAACATTTAGTGAGTGGCTTAGCGTTTTCTTACTCTTCGCTAGAACGGAAGCTGTGGTGGTTTCCGTGGCGTCGACTCTCACCGCGTCTGGTCGTATGCCAACAATTCCCCACCTGATAGGAGGTCGTCTAAGTTCACTCTATCACATTAAATGAAATAAAACAGAAAGGGTTTAAAAGGTCCGAGAAATAGTCAGTGCCGTAGCAGGGGTGTGGCGACCGAGGCTTTGCCTCAGAAGCCATTTCAATGGGGTACTACACCTTGATACGGTACTGCAAATAGCTATGGTTACTACTTTTTTGCAAACTAAATTAAGAAAATTAAATTACCAATAATTTGTACGATGTTGCGCATTTTTTTAAAATTTATAATCAATCCTAGTCAATACACAGAATACAATAAAATTTGTTGTTTTATTTTCCAGTTTCATACAGCTTTTAAACCAATAAAAATTATCTGTTATTATTAACAAGCCAATAGAAATCATCGGTTAATATTAACGGCTTGTTAAATTTTCTTGAAATATATTAATCAATAATAGTGAATTATAGTTAGTATTTTATATTTATTATTAGGTATAACTATTACTGGCATTTATTGAAAATAATTGTAGAATATTTTGAGAAATTAAATTATTTTTGAAAATTTTCTAAATTAGAAAAGATAATTCAATTTTCTTGTTAAAAAAGTTTATAATGTGTTAAAACGACGGTAAAGGGGATTTACTTTACACTTCGTAATTGTCACTTTATAATTAAGAAGGATATTTAAAATAAAGGGTCATTAGATGGGTAGGTGACTAAATCTTTTTTCCTTTTAGTAAAATTCTAATGTTAGTCGTAAAAAAAACTTTAAAAAGTTTTTAACTACCACCTCCATAGTTAATACAAAATGCATAGGACAGGGCCGTGTCATTATTACATTATCTGAGATATAAAGCCACAGGGGCCGCTTAGGGTATGTCGTATATCTATATAATAATGTAATGCGGAGCGTCGTGCAAATTGAGACTCATGGCTTCGTTTTACGGTATTAAATATATTCTTTCAAATTTTATTTTCTTCCCCCTGCTTTAAGTTCAAAATACTTTTATTAGAAATCTCATTTTTATCATTTTAGCACGCAACTTGGATGCTGTTATTAATAATTTCTAAGGGTATTTGTCAGCTGCTCTATCCAAATTAAGTTTGGACAAATTTAAAATTGTTATTTTAAAAATAACGCACGAATTTAAAAGAACACGTTAATTGAAATTTGCAATTAATAAGTAAATTTCAACAATAACGAATTGTCAAATATTATTTTACGCAAGATTTAATGCTGAATTTGTGCTTTTATAATGATTTGAAAATATGAACTGAAATGCAAACTTTTTGTTACCCTCATTTTAATGATGACCTCTCTATATAAACATTAGTTATATGTATAAAATAAACCAATCCAGGTGAAATTCCAGACGAAATTTAAGTACCAAGTTAAATATTTTCGTCTGTATGTAAACTTTGATTTTTAGTTGAAGTTCTATTTGTATAATTAAAATTTTTTTTCTTTTCTGGTTGGTAGGTTGTAGTAAAGTGTGTTTAGTGCTAGTCAAGATATTTCATTGCAATTATTAAAATTATAATTCTCATTATGATAAACAATCTAACAATTCAACAAACGAGCTTAGAGAGCCAGTTCTGTTTTAAAATTTTATTTTAAACCTCATAACTTTATATCTCGTTAACTTTAACTTTTATATCTCGTTAAAATACAAGAAAGAAACAGTAAATTCGATATGCTTGTTTGAACGTTTCTGCGCAACCGGTTCGGCGTGAAGACGATTCGGCGTGAGCCGATTCGGCGCGAGAATTTTATTTTATAGTAAAAAAATACTTATTACACACCCGGTAGAAGAATGTAGTTCTACTGTCGCAGAAAAAATGATTGGTCGGTTTATTTATATTTAACTAATCACAGGTACATTCCAACTTACAACAAGGTGGAACTCGGATGACCGCAGTTCTAAGGCTTCTATACATCTCTTTTCTTTCGGGATTAATTGTAAAGGAAACCTCGATTTGATTCATTAATATGAATTAAGTGTAAATTATTCTTAAGTCGCTCCCCAAATATTTTTGTACTTTATTTTTTTATCATATTTTATAAATTCACCAATCACGGAAAACCACTATTCGATTTATTCTGAATAAAATAACGGATTAAAAAAATAATAAACCGATAATTTACTATTGGTAATATAATTTTACTATATAAGAAAAAAATACACTAGAAAATTAAGGATTTTAGGATTAGAATTAAGGAGATCTAAAAACTGAATTATGCGGACAGACGGACGGACACGGGACCAGAACATAAGGCTTCTTCATATACTGTGTATAGAAGCCTAAAAAGCTATGGATGTCATAATGACACCAATAACAATATTTCAACTAATTCTAGTTAGTTTTTTAAGAATTAAATGTTAATAATTGTTATTTACATCGAATCGCCCGCACCGAAAGTCTCCATCTCATTTTATGGCGATTAACTTAATTTGAAAACATTATTGTAAAATTAGTTAGACTTATCGATATACATAATTAATAAAATAATTCCCAATATATTGCCAAGACCTTCGCAAAGTGCCGATCCTGCTTTGCTGGATGTTTTGACAAGAGCTGAACAATTTAAAGAATTCCTGGGCGCGACCGAACTTGAAAGGTAAAATCTTAGTTTTCAATTTAAATTCGATTGCAATTAACCGAATACAATTTAAAATAAATTTATTAAATGATGTTAGCAGCAGTACGGCTACAAGTGAACTAAAGGCGGTTCCGGCCGCTAGAACATGCTCCTGCATCTATTTATGTCGAACACACGAATTGTCAATAGAATGAGTTTTTTCTTATAAGTACATTACTACTGACTTCTAAATTTAATTTTAGCAGCTGATCAATATTGGGGTTTATACTTAGTTTGTCCAATTACTGTCTAGTGGCCAATTACTGCAATGTGTGCAATATTTTTACGTGGAGAAGAGGAGGGGTTTAAAGAGCTCATATTGTAAAATTTTTAGGTAAGTTTGAATTGAATGTAATTTGGTCATTCGGTTTATGCAAGGTATAAAGTTTCATGGTGGACTTATATTCATGTACAAAATTTATTTTGAATGATTGGAACGGAAGAGGGGGGGGTGAAAATTTCAGAAATGACTCTTAGTAATGTAGGTTGGAGGTTAGCAAAATCTTAAATACTCTTACGGGGGGGGGGGGTCTAAAGTTATGAAACAATAAAAATTGGTCTAAAAGTCTAATTTGTTAAGTAACTGATTTGTTAAGTAGTTAATCTATGAATCTATATTTTTACAAAATTCCTTTGCTTTCATCAAGTTTACATTGTTTCAATGTGGCCTATACTTTGCTTCTCTTTTGTAGTAATAATTATGTAAAATTTGGTTCAAATCAGTTGAACGGTAAAGATTGTCTAGAGTTGCGGTCCCCATCTCGTGAGCCATTAATTGCACAATTTTTGATTTTGTAAATTACTAATATATTATGAACTCACGGAGGGGGGTCCGCCTAAAACTTTTTTGAAAAATAATTAATTAAATTCTACACTTTACATAACTTTGGTAGTGATAGAGGACACTTTTCTAAGAAAAATATTTATCAAAATTTTGTTTATAAATTCAAACTCTAACAATCTATAAACTTGATTTAAACCTTTTATTGTCTAAAATCAGCGGCTTTCGAGTTATGAATTAAAGTATGTAAGTAAAGCAATGTTGAAAAATTCGAGCTTTTTGAGCTTGTTGAGAATTCCGAAAAAGCACGATCACGAATGTGTGTTCAAAATGAGGGTGGTTATTTTGAACATTTACTTAAATAATGTAATAGTTTAACTTTAATTAAAAAAATAATTTTTGAATAAAAATAAACATTTTGTGAATTTAACTTTATGTTTGTAGCTGCCTTATTTATAATTTTCTGATTTTCTATGAAATGGATTGGTTTTTCAAAAATTTTTACTAGACAAAAGTTGTAGTCCGTTAAATTTCCCTCTCCGGCACGGATCATCAGATTTTATAACTCGAGAGTTTACTTTATTTATAACTAATATATAATGTTTTTCTTTTAATTTCAGAAAATCAACCCAATGGAAAATCCAAAAAGAAAGATAGAGATCCCAAGAAAAAAAAAATCCGAGTTTAGCTAAAAAGAAGCCCAACTTCAAAATAGTATTTAAAAAGATTTTTCAAAAATCAAAAACTGAATTTAAAAAGACTAAAACTGCAAAGAAGGCTGAAATTATTGAAGGTCACAAAAGAAAATTAAACGAAAATATTAATAGTGTAAAAGACGATAAAAATCGTTCGAAGAAAAGTAAGTTTTTCATAAATTTTACCTTAAAAAACAATCAACTTTGTAAGTAATAGATTTTAATGAAATTTAATTACTCGGAGTTTTCTTATTTTCTCCCGTTCATGCTTCTCTGCATCTCTTTTTTTTTTTTAATTATTGTAATTATAAATTAGAGTTTTTGGACTGGACTATGATATAATCAGAAAAATTAAAATGAAATAGATATTTTCGATACAAGTTAGGAAAACTAACTAACTTTTTAATTACTTTTTTAATTTTTACTAATTTTTAAAACTTTTATTAATTACTCGTATTACTTTTCCGCACTAGGGCGGAAAAGTAGTACTTTTCCACACACTTTTGAATATCATAAAGTAAGACTTTTTCAAACATAATTAGAAAGAATATTTTTGAATATGGAAAATTGCTTTCTTTCAATTATTTTACATATCAAGTTAGATGAATCACATCAAAGTAAACAAAAATAAAAGGAAACCTTCCGACATCATTTTGAAACCTAACCTCAAAAAAATTAAATTGAAAGTCGGAAAGAAATGTGTTGCTGTAGCTGTAACTGATGAAAACAAAATGTTTGAAGCTTCTCAAATCACAATAAGTAAGTGAAATGTTTTTTCATGGACTGCTCGTATGGGCAAAGCTAAGTTTCGTATTCTTCTTTCTTCTAATTTTTAATAGAAGAAATCTACCATGCAGCATTACTAAAGGTTGTTTTTTGCCCTACTGTAGATTTTGCTTGAGTAAAAGTAACCTTTGATTAATTTCTGTTAGGCCAGAAATCATCCAAAACAAGAAGAAATAAGAAAAACTAAAATATCCAACTCCAAGTTGATGAAATATAATATGCGACACCGCAGTCTGCAAGTCAAGAAAACCTAAATAATAGTAGCACGGAATCCAAGAGCAAAACCAAAATTTTGGAAGAATTGGAATAAATGTGCTTACAAAAAATGTGTGAAGCAATTGGCCATAAAAGTGAGATTGGTGAGTTAAGGCAACGGTTAAACGAACAAGAAGAAATGTCAAAAAAATTGCAAATGGAGGTACAGCAGCTGTCAAAACAGGCTGACAATTTTAAAAGGCTCGACTAACTTGTTTTAGATCAAATAAATAGGCTAGATGGAACAAAAAAATCATTAACGCAGATAAAATTTGTTCGATCGGTTGCACTACAAGTGCAACCTCCATTCTTTGTCAATGACAAGTAAATTTTTAAAAAAGAAAATAAAATTGTTCTCTTTTAGATTGGAATGCAATCCAACAATGCTTGAATAACAGCGAAGAGATACTGTTTTTCCAGAGTATCAACTTGATTTATGTATGTTAAATTTGTCCAAATAAACTAAGAATTTTGTTTTTGAATGGTTTAATAATTTAAACACCAAATACGTAATTCATAATCTTAAGCATATTTAAACAGTACATATTTTGTCGCAACTGTTAACATAGATCTAAATTTTGCCCAAAGCAATAACTAATTAATTGTAGCGGAACAATTTCTTCGTTCGCTTTGTCGGCAGTAAGCTACTGCTTTGCAAATTAAACTTATGCCACCAAAGTATGCAGCATTTCTGCTGCTTCGTTGTATTGTAATACGTCAGTGACATTTTCAGATTGCATTACATAAAGAAAATATATCTTACGTCATAAAGAACACCACAAAAAAATTTATAAAAAATAAAGAAATATTAATCTTTTCAATTAAAAATTGTCAAATATTTTAAAATTTTTCAGTTTTATATTATAAGGCCAACAATACTAAATTCGGTCAATTAATTTTGGTACCCCCCCCCCCTGCTAGTTGCGATTTTGATAGTAACTACGGGTTAATCTGTGCCATGCTGGAGACCTTTAAAGATGGTAGACTAAGAAATATGTAAATAAGAATAGGAAGCAGTGGCGCCGAAGAGTCAAATATATAGGGGGGCAAAGTATTCAGTTTTGTTAGGCTTTAGGATTAAAACTTTTTTTTAATGTTTTACGAGCGCTACCTATAGGTAGAAACAGAAAAGTCAGGTTCCAAGGGGAGGCAAGTGCCCTGCTTTGTCTTCTTCCCTATCCGGCGCCTATGATAGGAAGAGATAACGAAAAACTACGATACAGCCTAAAGAGCCAAATATCAATGAGTCTTAAACGAAGGGTAAATGACCAATGCGATCAGTCCGTGCAAATTTACGGTGCAGAAACATTCACGATTATGCAGGTATCGGCGGGCAAACTAAAGAAAGACAGCTTAGAGAGCCATAGAACGGGCAACGCTAGGAGTATTTCTTTTTAATATAAGTAACGATCCGAGATTTAGGTAAATTACAAATTTTGAAAAAAAGTGCAAGTATCAACCCCTGGATTGATGAGTGAGTGCTACCATTAACAAAAACAACAGGGTTACGAACACCATCAGTGGTCAGCTTAGCAAGCTACCTCAGATGTAAAACAACAACGCTTAGAGAACCCCACCATTCGGAACACTACCGAAGCTGCTCTGGCAAAAGACAGGCAGTGCCTAATTGAAGAAGAACAAAAAGTTAAAACTTTTTTTCTAAACGATAAATTTAAGAAAATAACGAAAGTTGAAGCAAAGTAGTTTCTGAACCCAAACTCAAAAAACATGTATCTAAAGGCTTAGACACTTGGTAAAAACATCCCCGAGGGCCTTTGGTGCTCGAAAATCACGGATCTATAAGGACGGGGTCTCTGATCCCAAGCACTTTGTAAAAACATCCCCGAAGCCGTCCGAACTCGAAAATTCTGGATCTAGAAATATTCTTGAAGCTGCCCGAACTTAAAAATTACGGATTTAGAAAAGCTGGAATTCGGTTTTACATATAAATTCGGATACAGTTAATAAAGTCCTATTTTAAATAAAATGATAGAATGTTAATAATGGACAACTGCAGCCGGCATCGCCCCCTTGAAAACCCTGTCGTAACTGTTTACTTCAATTTCACGTACTGTCAACAGAATGAGAGGCAGCGTAGATGAATAGTTTAGTTCTGGAGCTAAGGGTTGGGGGATCCTAGCTTCGATCTTTGAGCGGGACGAAGGACGTTAAGCAGGAGATCCCGCTCTTAAGTCATAACCGACTAGGTGGCTGACTAGCAGGGATGCTAAAGCAGGCTATTGCAACACGAGATTGATATAAGATCTAAAATCATAACGAAGATTGCCGATCATGCAGATTAAAAAATAGAAACAGTCGATTATTTCCTAAATTAGTAAATAAATTCTACAAAAATGTAGGTACCTGTGGGTCCGGTTAACGTGTTTGATCTCTAAACAAAAACTGCGGGTCTAGGGTGCAAGTAGAGCAAGATAGAAAAAGTTGGAGGCTGAGGAGGAGGACTATGCCCAACAGGGACGTGATTGGCTGATTGATGATGATGACATAGATTTAAGAAAAATGTATCCCTAATATTTCTTAATGACACTAAACTTGTATTTTGACCTATTGAACTTTTGAGCAATTCGTCTTATGGTGTAGGTTGGGTCTACGTAGATCATCTCCAAAACACTTCCTCCAACATTCTGTCTACTGCAATTTCTTTAGATTTCCAATTTTGTGTTTGCTTGCGAGATTAATTAATTTCAAATAGAAGACCACGATAAACTGGAAGTTGGTTAATTGTTGCACCCAATCGAGTTTCATGTTTAATGGTCATTATTGTTTGTTTCGGATAAGTCCACCAATGCATCGTACACTTCTACAAGCTGATACCGAACAACCTGCTTATTTAAATTTTAATTGGTGGTTTGAGCTATGTGCACTGATCTGTCTTTACCCAGAAGCTATTTAGTATTAGAAAATTTTGGTGTCCTATAAATCTTAGCGCCGCCTCAGTTCGTCCTACCCACGAAATTTAATATTATAATTGGTTGTACTTTAACGTATTTCGATATTTCGGTTGACGCCGGATTCAAATTGGCGCTATTTTTTTAGGAACATGAACAAGCAGGTACTGCCAACTGAAAGTTTAATACTTTCAAGTAAATATTAATACCAATCAGAAATTACTTAATCTGACTTGAGTAGAAGTCGTTAAAAATTTGTATATATAAGTAAGAATTCTGAAATAATTTGTCTTTTATTTTTAATATATTTACTGACATAAAACACTTTGATCTGCGGCTAAAGTGTGCAGTTTATTTTAATTAAAAGTTGGTGCATAGCGTTGACTTTGTGAGGGCTAGAGGCAAAGAATTTATAATTGTGCTCGTCTTTGAACTTGTTTCTTATTAAAATGATTGTCTACAATTAGGATCATCTTGAATATGAAAAAAAGAAAACAGGAAAAAGTTTAGAACATTTTTGATATTCGCTACCGATATTTGCAAGAGATGAAGTGGAATGTTAAAAGTCGGAAGTGAAACTAAAAGTTGATTGGTGATATGTATGTAAATGTTTCCGTTAAAAATTACCTATTTAGTTATTCGTGGTAGCAAAAATGTTTTACACGATGCGTATGCTCTTTTAGTTAAGTAAAAGTTCTTCAAGTCATATTACAGAAACATAGTGCAACCATAAATTACAAAGAACGCATTCACCTAAGAGGCGTTCTTCAATGAGTTGTTGTATATCTCCTCCACCCACTGCCGCTATAATAGCAGCCGTTATCCGTGTCGTTATATGAGTAGAAGTCGCCAGTGCTTTGGCGGTAAGTCGTTAACTGCATATGTCCCATCATGAAAATCTATCTATAAGTAGTTTATTACCGAGTCCAAGATGCACCAACTTTTTTCGACTCGAAACTAATCAACGTTAAGTCCACTCTGCTCTTATTAATTATCGGACTTTTATGAAAATCATAGGATAAAGTCAATAGTTAGTTTGTGAATATCATTTAATCTGATAATAAATGTGGATAATTTGCAATAACTTGTTTGCGTACATGTGCCTGCTGTTAGCGGATAAGAAAACACGCACATGCGCACCATAAACATTGGGTAACGACTGTCTTAACGACCTATTATTTTTACCATGTCCAGATTTGACGACACTCACTATACTAAGTTTTCATGTAAATAAAATCTTTTCCGCCCGAAGACTTTACTAAAGCCCAGCCCAGATTTCCGTTACACAATACTACAGACATAATGTCACAAAGAGTGGGTTGAATATTACGTGCTATCTTGGGTTCACATCCGTATAATAGATAATTATTTCACGGAGGTAGTTTCTAATAGATTCTACTCGATAAAACAAGTTTACTCCATCGGCAAATTTATTTTAAGCTGTTCAAATATTTTATTACCTGGCACTGTTCAGTAGCTGCCCATATTACCAATGTACCTACATCACCTGGATGGAGAGCATTGAGCATACCAGCGTTATTGCAAAGTCGTGTTTTTCTTGAAGGGTTACTTCCGTGACAATGAAACGGTGACATTGTGGAGGCGTGAGAAGTCAATAAAGATTGACTGATCTGGATGTTTTAAACTTCGTGCTCAATCGTGTAACCTATCCAGGAAGATTTCTGTAAGCATTTACATATTCAAAGTTGTAATAAACCAGTAAACTAGAACAAACAACACATAAAATAAACATAAGTACCAAGCTAAAAATAATTTAAAACCATTTAAATGAATTCGAAATGTTAATGTAAGCACTGAAGAGTAGGTACCGAGAATTTTTCCTTCAAGTGTCACTTGATCGGACTGCTCTTGAACTAGACAAGTGAAATTTTCATTTTATTTGGTTCTCTCTACAAAAATGCAACATTTTGGCATGAATTAATGGCTTCGAACACCGGAATCGCCGGTGAATGCATTTTGATTGATTACACGACCGATAACTTGGTCAGCTCGTCCAAAATCAGTTGACAGAAAAAAAGAGAAATGAAATTTAAATAACACTTCAATTCGTATATTTTTTAATAGGAGTATTGTTTACGAGCAAATTAACCTTTCACCTATAATAGCTGCAATGAATGTTGTTCATATGAGTTGATTTCGTTTAATTGACTGAGTAACCTTATAAAGGTAACAACACAAGCCAATAACCTTCAAGAATACCAACTAAAGCATATCGTGAGAAATGGTCATTGTATTAAATTTTGTCGTCTATATATTGTTGGAAGACTGTAATTATTTATTGCATACTGTCATAATCATTTCTAAAAAATACTTATTTTTATATATTTTATGAACTAACAGTATTTTATTAGGTTATGTTATGATATATTAATAACATATTACAGCGGGCTATAAATCTTCAGACGGTTAAAAAAATTGAATTGTAACCACTCGCAAAATTTTTCGAAAAATTTATTTGTATCCCTGTCCCTAATAAAAAATTATATTTCTAAGAACTCAAAAATTTCTGCTCTGCAACTCAATTAATGATCACATTAACCATACTTTTATGCAAATTCTAATATTTGTTACCCACTTCATCCCGTTTATCTCCATTAATTTAAAACCCATCTCTCCATACAATCCGTATCTCTTCCGGGTATTCTTCCTGTCGCTATTATATATTATATATGTTCTCCCAGCGTCATCTATAATTTTGCCCATTGTTCATCTTGTTTTACCTTTTTCCGTGATTTTATTTACATTATGGAATACATTGAAGGTGTCATGTTTGATCTAAAACATTGCTATCTCTACCCACTTCTGTGTGACAATAACCTTATGTATCGTTCCATACCTCGCTGTCTGTTTCATTTGTTTTCTTCTCTCCAATTATTCTTATCTGTTTTAAAGTTGTACTTGGTTGACTGTGTTTATTTCTTCCCCAATCGATGTATCTTTCGATTTAATCGATTTTAAAAAACAAAGTCTTATACACGATTGTTACCTGTGTAATCATATTCTTCTTGTATATAAAACTGAATGTTTGTTTGTTTGTTTGTTCGTATGTTATGCACTCTTAGACCCTTTAACCAATTTGAACCAAACTTGACACACTTACTCAGTAGGATTGGGAATGGTTACAGTGCAAGAAAATGTTAAAATAGTTGAGAGGAGAGCGAGATCTCACAAAATTATGTGACGCGCATAAATGGATTAACGAGATTCACATAAACCAAATAAAAAAGTTTAGTATGAAACAAACGAGTAACGGGAAGCGAGACTAAAAATCGTTTGCGTACCAGGGGCGTAGCGAGTAATTTTGGGGCCCTGGTGCAAAATATTTAAGAAGGCCCCCCTGTCCTAATATAAAAATCCTAATAGAAATGCATTACGAAGCAAATAAAAAGTGTTTTCATAAATTTTTTTATTTTCTAGCGTTTTGAATTATTTTCTGTTAGGGGCTCCTGCGGGGCCCTCAAACCGTCTGGGTCCCTGTGCTCCGCACCGAACTGTCCTAGCAAGGGCAAGACTACATCTTTTCCACAAGTAATTCAGAAAACCTCAACTGTAATTCAGATTTCTCAATTGATATTCAGAAATCATCAACTGTTATTCAGATTTGTTAATTGATATTCAGAAATCGTTAAATGAAATTCAGAAACAGTCAAATGAAAATCAGAAAGCGTCAAATGTAATTCAGAAAGCATCGATCTTGTTGTGTGGCTTTCAGTTTTTTTACCAATGCTTTTTGGTGTCGCTGTTTGAGTTGGTGTCTGTGGAGTAATTTCTTCCGAATTTTGTATTGCAATTTTATCTGGAGGTTGTATTTGTGAACTTGATTGATTCGCTATTTCTTTTATAATTTTTGTTCTGTTTTGAATATTATTTTTATTTTCCCCAATACTTTCTATGGACCATCGTATGTTGCTTGTAAAGGCTGCGGACTGCATCATGCCTAACAAACACGTGTGAACATAAAGACTTAAGTCACATAAGATTTTATGCACAATTTTTGTTTTCATGGTTACTGCCAAATTTTGGTCTTAATTTACGGAAATGGGTCCGGGACTGCTCTGGAAAATTTTGCATGGGAGTTGAACGATTAAGAGCAGCAAAGAAAGAATTTGAAAATTGACAATCAAAAATCATCTGGGCATCCCTATTGCACCTGGTCCTTGAAAAGAATGAAGAATGGCAACTTTGTGGCGACTATAGAGCATTAAATTCACGTACAAAACCCAACCTGTATCCGGTTCCGCACATTAAATAATAAGATATTTTCTACAATAGAGCTTGATCAGCAGTTGAAGAAGCATTTAAAAAATCTAAAGAAGCATAGGCAAAATCCACGTTACTCACAAATCCTGCATCAAATGTTGCATCAAGAAAGAAATAAGGAGTGGCAACCACTCTCAATCTTTGCAAAACACTATGACCTAGTTTATGTTTTTAATTTATTTGTTCTCTTCCCTTTTTCATTTCCTAACATTTTTCATATTTTTTTTTATGACTTTCTTTACATTTCCTATTTAGTTGTCTTTATTATTGGCGCTTTGACTTTTATTTCTGGGTAAACTAGGGTGTTTCTTCAATTTTCAATAAATTTTTCTCGTTTTTTGCTATTTTTTGCATCTACAACGCCGGCATCATTATCTTTGGTTTTGGTATTTTGCCTTTTATCTAGAGTTCTTTATTTCTTTTTAAAATTAATATAAATATTTTTTTGTAAATATTAACAACTCCCAAGATAAGTGAGTACAATAGGACTCGACTGAGGTGCAATTCGATTGGTTGGGAACTCAATTGAGGGGGAACTCGACTGGTTTGGATTGGATTGATTTGCAACTCCAATAGTGTGGAATTCAAGTGTTGTGCAACTTGAATGGTCTGAAATCCGACTGATTAACATATTCTGATTGTTTTTTAGGCCGGAAAAAAAATTGACAAATCAGAGCTTCTTGTTTTTCGCTTAGCAAAATGTTTCCGATTGAATGAGTGAGTGAGTTTTGTAATTAATTCTAAAGTATTATATTATTATTCAAAAATTTTATTTGTCTATTTATGAACTATTAAATGGACAATTTTTTTTCCAATCTAAAAAAGGTTCGTTTGGTCCAATTTATCTTGCTAACTTAAACAAATATTTGTTAACTCTTTAGTTAACTGTAGGTATGGCAAGTACTTAAGTCTAAAGGTTGCGATATCCTGACTTAAAGATCAAGGGACTCAGTGGCAAAGTGTCGAGGTAAGCTATTTGATGTCTCCGCATATGCAACATGAGAAAAAGTTATATGAAAACTCGTTAACTATCAATCAGAGTTACTTTTTGAAAATGTAATCGATTAATGCTACCATACAATGCATATAATATAAACACCTTTTTAAATAAGATTATCTACTCCATTTACTATTTTTTTAAAGATTTTTTTAATTAACTCTGCTTTTGGCTATCATGTTTTAAATATTGAATGACGTATTTTTTAAATAATTATTGAAATGATTATTTTTCAACAACTCAAAATTCATTAAAGTTAGCCAAAAGCAAATTATGATTTCTTAATAAGGAAAATTTTGGAGTTTTAGGCATGATAAATTAAAGTTAATTATTTTACTGTGAATGTTAATGTATAAAAACGCCGCAAGGAATAGCTAGAAGGGCAAAATAACTTATTGTTCTTGAACAACTAATCACCTTCCTATTGCTTTTGCTTCATTTTGCAATAAAAAGTATGAAACATAAAATAGTAGGTACTTTTTTTTGAAATAGAGTGGATTTTTTTGGCAATGCAGTTGGACGTGAACTTGGTTTTGAATCCGTTATTGAAAAATTGGTATCGAATTTTTAGTTCGCGAGTTAGATGAAAATGCAATCTCCAAAATTTTATTGGAATTTCATACCCTGATTCTTTTTAATTAAAAGAAAAGCAATAACTTAAATTTTGAGAATTAATTATTATAAAAGTAATATTAGAAATTTGTTCGATCGCATTGCAAATTTATTACTATATTTTGCAAAAAAAGGTGGAGTGCTTTACTTTTAGTTCTATCAATTTGCCAAGTAAAAGCATCTCGCATGTAGGTTATAGAGACCAACACGTTATTGCTTAAGTTACTGAAGTAGATGAGAAGACATACATAATTATTCTTGTGGAATGTAGTCACCTTTCACCCACACGTAAGGTAGAAAGAGGCTGTACGCCATCACATGTCATACTCTTCGTCAGCTAGTCTCATATCCCAGATATTCTATTCACAATACCGCCCAAGGTCCAATTGAGGGTGTAATCTGCGCTATTGCTCAAATTCTAATTTGCATGAAAACTTGATTATTTTATATTAAGAATGATTGAATATGTCCATAAAAAAAATTATGAACGCTAGAGTAGATATTTCAAAGGACAGTCCCTGGCAGGCGGTTACCTAAAAGGAAAACAAATTTTTGTATTTTACGACTTTATTAAGAAATTAAAAAATTGTATAAATTATATGCAATATTTTACATTTGCGTAGGAAAGCAAACAAGCTCGGACGATTAACTAATGTTGTTGGCAAATCTATTTGGGCGTCAAACTTTCACACTACATATCGTTAAGGATGTAACAATGAAAAACAACAGTTTTTAGATATTTTGCAATTTTGCTTCGCTTGTTTTTTTCTCTGTGTAGGTCAAAACAAAACTTTCTTCCTGTTATGGGGTCTGCCTATCAGTATTGTGTGACGAAAGGAAAAGCATCATGATATCCCGTGGTGACCGTACATTTTTCTGCGTGTACACGCATGAACCTAGCAGTATTTACAAATATCGAGGATCTTATTGATATTTAACGTCGAAAAAATTCTTGAAAATTGCCTTGGAATATTTAGTTTATTGTTTTAAATTATGTATAAATGCTTTCAATTGTATTTACAAGAGCCCCAAGGAAAAATTTATAATTTATTTTATTTGAAAAGTAAGCCAAAAAGCAATTATGCATATCTACGATCTAACGGTATTGTTAACATAACACTCGACTGGTAAGACTATTTTTTATCATCCACGCCCGTCATTTGCAACAAATAGCAGTTCACACGATAGTCTCTGTCTTCTAACATTAAGTCTAATGAAAACTGCCTATTCTTGCAAAATCCACTCTACTCCGTGGTGCGATAATAAATTAGCAGCGTATTAATTTTTTCTGGTTCTCTAGGCTGCATGGCGTCCCGCCCATATACTTCGCTGGAATCCGATCTGGGTCATCACGACATTAGAATGTTCCTGCTGCGTATTAATAACTTATAATCTATTATATTAGTAGTAAAGCGTGTCAATTCTAACAAAAAAATTATTTTTGTAAAAGTAAATGTTAAACAATTTAATTGTAAAATTAACCTCACTTTTCGAATTAATACACATGAAGTTGTTCTTGCAAAATATGCGAATTATTACTTACTCTAATCACATCCGGGTTCCAACTGCCAACTTCACGATATTTTTTCAAACACTTTCTGGATTAAGTAACGCATTTTTTCCCTGCAGATACAGATCCATACCTGGCACAACCACAACATCACATTTTTGACATCTCATCTCAATACAAATCAGCATCAACTTTTGCTTTTTAGAAGGTTTTTGATCCAAAGAGCAACCAGCCTTTAAACGGGACTGAGAGCAGGGTCGTAGGTTCTTTTTTATCAGGTACTTCTCTTTTTTCTGAATTCCAGAATTTTCTGAAATACTGAATGGTATTCTGAATACCATACTTTCTTTGATTTCCTTGTGTCTTCCATTCTTATTAAATATCTCGCCCATTTCATTCTCTGTGTTTACCAGTTACCATCAACCTATATTACTCCGCATATCTTCCTCAGGATCTTCTGCTCCCATATTTTCGGCATCATTTGGTCCTGCTTCCTCAATATCTTAACTTTAGTGTCCCCAAAACAACCTTACTGGATAGCATTTAGCATCGATTTAATTGAAAAAGCATAATTTCTGCTTCTTGTTTTTTTTGCAATGACTGCGTTCAGTCCATATTTGTAGTCCTTGTTATTTGCATCTCTCTTCACACAAAAAATATGGTTGGTAACTGATCAATTTTTCCTGAAGCAACTATGGTATTGCTCTAGATTCTACAATGTCATCTGGATAATCTTCTTAACCAATTCTTATGCACACCGTGAATTCAGCAGCGCCATTCTTCGGTAATTCGTACATTCTATTTTTCTTCTTTCTTATGAATTTGCCATACTATTAGTGCCATATTCCATACCTGAAGAATTTTTTCACTTCTTCAAACTTCCTGTATCAAACCCACAACCATTTCATGCAACGATGGAAAGCCATTGCACTTCAACATCTCAGCCTGAATGCCATTCCCTCCAGATTCATTATTGCTTCTAGGATCTTTTCTTCCCTTGGTATCTCCACACCACCATTTTTCTATCTCTGTGAGTTTGTTGTATGTCTCGCTTCTCACTTTATTTTGGGCCATTAGTTTAAATTTTTAGCCTATCTCTCTGTTACATCTTATTTTACTCCTATCAAAATTTATTGGATCTGAGTCAGCATGGTTTTGGGTACGAGCACTATGGTAGGACTTGCAGAAACCAAAAAACGAGATTAAGCGAACCCACGAGGGTGTTAAAGAACTGAAGTCCTCAGAAGACGAACGTTGAAGAGCACTTAATTGGCCATGGACATAACATTATCATTAGAGACTGGATATTAAGTATTTTTGCTTATTGTAAATTTTAAAAGCAACTGTTGGAAATTTGAGATCTGGACGAATTACATAAAAAGATGTATTTCACAGTAAATCACTACAAACAATCTCCACCGTGAATAATGAATACGACAACACAATAAGAGACGGTTTAGTAAGGTAACTGTTATTGTAAACAACAAATAAAACTTTTAAACTTCGTTTAGTTAATTTTTGGTTTAAACTAAGACCAAAATACTGGCCTGAAGAGTTTTCCCTTTGAATATCAGTTACTGGTATACTGGGGGATATTCTATACCCCCAGAACCCCTGTTTCTGAGATGAAAAGTTTACATGAATTTTATTGAGTATGACTCTTTTACTTGCGAAACAAAATATAATTTTGATTTGAGTGTTTGGGAAGTATGAAATGGCCCCCACTACACCAGTAATTATTGGAATACTTTGAATCGTAGTTCATATTAAAGCATTTCAGAATATGAGAATTAAAAATTGTAAATATTAAAAACTTTAAAATGCCATACTTCGCAGGTTCTTTAAATAGCACACGCTAGATTTTTATTAGTAAGGTTGTATATTTTTCCGTTTACTATAATTTTTATTTAAGGTACTACTTACCTGAATTTTAGTGAACTAGTAATTTCGCATTATTCACCTGAGCCGTCCTGAACTTAGATTAAAAATTATGCGCTTGTAAAAGGTTACGAAAATTTACTACCTTTTAAAATTTAATCAGAATATCCGTATAGAAGAACTAATTAAAAAATATTTTTAAATGCTGTCCAGCATACAAAAATACAATAAATATTTAAAAAAATTATAAATTAGATTTAAAATATGCTCGAAAATATAGAACGCTCGGTATAATAGTGTAAAAATCGTATTTTGAATGGTAAGGGAGCTATTGAAGAAGTTCTATTATTCATTCATATACTGTATTACGTGATTTAATAATAGCGTGGTTTCTAATCCGGGTTGAGCACTGGCACTTTACTGAATGTCATTTGGATAAATTAATTTATCGATGACTAATGTTCTTGTTAACTATATTTCTAGCTTGTATTGAATACAGATTATGGTAATTATACAAGATCGACGAAATTAAGTCAATGTCTACATTATTTTCTAAGTGCGAGCCCGCAGGCAGAGTTGTGAGCAGCAAGGGAAAATATTTTTCCAGCAATTTATAAATTGTGTGTGTGTAGGGAGATGATTAGCCATTAAGACATAACTTGCAAATCAGATTGTACATAAAAATAATTTCGTATATAGTTAATGTAGGTATTTGTATTTATATAATTAAATTAGCATACAAAAAGCTATCAAGGATATGTTATTAATGTAATCAACATGTTATTCAATTTTATAAATGACAGTCAAAATTTTGATGCTTAAGGCAATTACAAAGTTGTTTTTGTTCTATTAATTTTACAATTATGTTTGTCAATCAAAGATTTGTCTTATTTATAGGTATACACAATACAACCAATTATATGTAAATTAAAAAATTATTGTTTATTTCACATAAACAATAATTATTATTTTTAACTTTTTAACTTAGGCAATTTTATTTATTTAAATTAAAATTGTATTTTTAACAACTAAGGTCAACAATCACTGTTTTGTCGGCCTTCTTAATTGTGCTTTTATAAAATTTTGTAAATTTTGCTTTATTTTCAGTTGGTCATAAATTATTTTTACCGTAGTTTATTTAATTATTATAAATAAAAAATTATTATTAAATTTAATTATTTCCATTTTTACAAAATTTTACAATTTATTCAAATTTAGAAAACAATTAAACACGGCTCTGATAAATTTTGTGCACATTTCGGAAAATTATCTTTTAGTAAATTAAATACAAATAATTTCCACATTAGCATTCATTGTAAAATTTAACGTCACGATTTTTCATTTCTACTAATCTTGAAAAGTGCAAAATTAAATAAAGACTTTATTTTTGTTCTAAACAAAAAAAAGTAAATCAAAATTTTAAAATATTAAAAAAAATTTATTTCTTAATTTTTAATATTACCTACAATATATTGTACAATCAGCACCCCGGGTTCCCCTAACTCATATAGGTAACTAACTGTATAAGTAATTTGTTAAACATCCGCTTCATTAATTAAATCAGGTTTTTAGATTTTTATGGGGGCTCTTGCAAATTTTATAATCTGAACTCTGGATGTACAAGAAAGAATTCTTTTATCAATTTTTCCATATTAAAGGAGAATTAGATGGTTGCAAAAAGAGAAAATTAAGTAATTTTGAGAAAATAAAATCACAAGTTGTCCTTGGTACGAGCATGGTTGTGCCTTAGATGCAGATATAGCAACGACGATATTATATTTTGGAGGAGATAATTTTTTATGACAAATTTAAGTTTTTAAAGGTTTGAAATGAAATATTTGGGCTGGAGCCACTGAAAGAATGGCTTCCACCCCCTTCCTAGTAGCACACTTTGCCGAGTAGGACCGGTCTAGGGGGATATTTTCAGTAGGTACCGTTATTTCCGCTCCGAACCGTTTTGACAAACGTAACCATGGCAAATCTCGGATGCAGCCTAAATCATTTAAATTATTAAATTAATGAATCTCTTCCTATTTGAATCCCCTAATCCATCATTTGTAAACTCCACTAACACCGTACTAACATTTGCGGAGTCACTTGCCGAATTTGCAGATGCATAATTGGAACCCGATCGAACCCTTTCGAATAATCAAGGTAAATCACATCAGTTGACAGTTTCTCATCCAGGGACCTAGTGAAATTATTTAAACACATTAGCAGATTTGTGGTAGTAAACCGACCGGGAACGAATCCGTACTGCTGATCGGGTATGACTTTATCCTCTTCGGGCCCAGTGTCCCCCACAGGGGACAAAAATATACGATGGAATTTTTCCCATATTTTTCTGTGGGATATTAAGGCATTTATATAATAGGCACGTAAAAAAAATTAAAATGTTTTTCAAAAAATATTGCTGGGCCTGAAGAATGGCACGATGAAGTCAGCAATAAATCTTTCCATTACTTTAATCTCCACAGGAGTCAAATTGATTTGTCTGTAATGCTCGAGGGTAAGCTTGTCGCCTTTCTTGTGGATGGCTATTACATTTGCCGGCTTCCATCACTTGAGAAGAACAGCTATCTCGATAGACCTCTGCATAATCAATGATAAAGGAAGACTAAGGGTAAAAGCATACTGTCTCAATACTAGGGTTGGGAGACCGGTACCAAAGAAGAAGATCTCGGCAATACTGAAAGTTTCTCAAAAATAAATTTAAACATTTTCTAACGAAATTATGGTAGTTTATAGTGCAAAATACAAATATAAACATTAAAATTTACGGACATACAAAAATTCGGGCAAAAAATGCCAAAAACTGAAACCAGGTATTCGATTGACCGATTTCAATAACTTAGCTCCGCCCATGATATGTTTTTATCTTATACAAGTAGTTTTGGGCATAAATTGAACTTAAAAGCGGTGGATCTTAGATTTTAACGTAAATGATGTTAGCAGTAGCAGGGTTATAAGTGAACTGAAGCCGGATCCACCCACTAAGACACACTCCTGCATGTATTTACGTCGAGCACTCGTGCCGTCAGCAGAATGAGTTTTTAATGCACTTTTTATGGGAATAATCAAAACTTTAAAATTAATTGTTTCTGAAATTAATCGGTATTTAGAGTTCGTCCATATAGTTTAATCGCTTCATTTTAATGTTTTCTATCAAATCCTTCAAATTTTTTGTTACTGTATCTATAAAAACCTGTGGGTCCAGATAACGTCCTACATTCGTGCAGGACGTCAACAACTGCCCATAAGTCCAAGTCATCAGTGGATTAAATCTAACAGTGATCATCTTGTTACAGGTACTGATAACAGTGTCAACAAAGAAAAGCCACTGTTTGTTAGGCCTCATATCAACAAAAAGCATCTCTTAGTCCATCATTCGGAAGTTAAGGTCGAGTTCCTTAAAATTATTCCACCTTCAATTCATCGTGTGATCCAACAACCTGCAGATAGCACAGTAAGACTTTGTGATATGATTTACCTATAGAAGGCAAGTGCTTGGGTTCAGCTGGTAGACGTTGATCAGAAACTGATATGAGATCTTAGAGAGATGGGTTCGCGCCACTGGTTCTATACCTAGTAAAGCCATCAACAATCTGTTTCAATCCACAAAAAAAATAACGACGAACAGTCCGATACACAGGTTCTAGTCAGCAGAGACCAGGAAAATTAAATTTTTTTTCTTCAGAAACACCAGAACCACCAATGCTAGTAACCTGACGAACACCCCCGACATAAGGAATGATTACGTTTTTCTCACTGGCTTCCAGAGCCGTAGCAAGGGTGTGGCGACCGGGGCATTTGCCTCAGGCGTCATCGGAAGGGGGGGCACGTCATCGTTATGGGGAGCTAAACCTTGCAGAAATAGCAATAGATGAGGAAAACAGCTGAAAAGAAGCTTATCCTGCTTATTCTCCAACATCTGAGATAATCAAAAAATGAGTTACAATGTTCAACAAAAGTTTCTCCAGAAAGTATTTGGTGAAGAATTGACCAAAACTCTGTTCAAGAAGTGAGGATTATCGTTCTTCAAGTTCATCTGCTGATTCTTCCCAGTGAGTATAGGTCGAAATGAATATCAGGAAGAAATTCAATTTTTGTCATGATCTGATAAACAGATTAATTTAAAGAAAATTAAAATCTTAGCCAGTGGACATAAATAAAAGGTGAACTTTAGTGATGGCGTTAAAAGTTATGGTAAATTTATGTTGTGCTAAACCGCATTTAATTTAATTTATCTGCTAAATCTGATGTGTATACTTAATAATTTATTAGGTATCGATTTGAATGTTTGCAACCTGGATGTAGGTATGGGCGATTGGTCAGAAATCACCGTGAGAACCAGTGAAAGTGCGAGATGACAGTGTTTTTATGAACAGCACACATCTTATGCATAATCATATCTAACTACCTTAGGCTTACGATAATTTCATTCAATTTAATTTTCTTTTGGCTAGCATTAAAATGTAGAACAAATTTAATAAACAGCAATAGAATTAATTGTTAGGTAATAGTAGATCGAATTTTTAAATTGCATGTACAATGGTTTGATTAATGTTAAATTAGACTAATGTGAAGGACGCCAAATGTTTTTCAATTTATTACTTTCCCATATTAGAAACAATTGGCTATCACCGATGCTATTTACATTAAATTAAATAAAATAATAAATTGATTATAAACATTCAACACGATAATATTTTTAATAATGTCCTCTATTATATTTTTACTTTCTACTAAAAGTAAATTTCAATGTGTCGTTCGGTATATTATTTTTCAAATCTCAAATATTAATCTAATTTCCTTTATAAATAATTGAGTGAAAGCTATAATACAATTTTGCTATTCTTAATTCAAATAGAATTTCTTTTTGTCTTCTAAATTAAATAATGTCAGTTGTGCGAGATCATTTTTTAATTCAATTTTATATTTAGAAAAATTAAATAAAGAAATTACAGCATTCCCAAAGCATATCCAAGTGGTTACACATTTTAAAATTTTTCGTTCAACTTTAACTAATTTCGCAAATTTTGAAAATTCTCGAAAAAAATTCACCCTCTTATTTCCAAAATGTTCCCAAAATATTCTTAAATTTTTTTAATTAAAATGTCTAGGCCCGTAGATAAAACTCATACTTGTACAATTACTTCTTTCTTATTTAAATACATTAAATTATCGTAACATGTCAAGGTCGAGTTCAAATTCGCGAACAGTTACACGTTTGCTTCCAGAAAAAGAAAATAAACCAATTTAAATTTGTTAAAAAAAGTAGGATACAAAATAATATATCTAAAATATTATAATTTCAAAGATTTATTCAAAATATTTAATTTTGAAAAATTTTTAACTAAAAATTTTAAAGGGTACGTGACTTTACAAGTTTTGAACCCCCCTCACCCCTATCATCACCCAGACGGTCTGACTCTCCCTCTCCTATTCATGGGTGACGTAAATTTTCAACTACCCCTAAACTGAAAATTGCAGTTTGGAGAAGTATTAGGAAAAAAATAAAAAAATCACGAATAACACAATTTTTCAAAACGCCGGATGTATTCTTGATAATATTAATATGTATAAAATCAACAAATTTTTGGAAAAATTGGACTCCGGAAAATTTTAACATAGCCTCCGAACAACTTTTACAATGTAATTATTAAATTGCTACAAAAACTCACCTTAATGAAGGAATAATAAAATAAACAACACAGCAATAAATTAATGAAAAAAAATTGATTATTATTCTTAAATGAAATAATCTTTAATTTATTAAAAATTACTTAATTATACTTTATTGTTAATTAAAATTATTATTCAAATTAAAATTGTTTTCGTTTGATTCGGAACAATTTGGATCGAAATAACTCATTTAATGAGGAAAAAAAATTGTTATCTGGACTTTTATAAGTGGAAATGGTAAAGGGGCTTATAATAAACGCAAAAAAATTTATGCTTGAGCGGGGGTGGTTTGGGGTTGATTTGGCGGGTTGAAAGGGGTACAAAATGGTATTATTGCGATTTCCGGCGAAAGTTAACATCAAAACAAAAAGTATCTTATAGAAAATGCAATAATCTACCAATTTTGTAAAAATTTTCGAGAAAAATACGAAAAAATGTCTTTTTTGCAATAGCGGGGGTAAAGTACTCACTTTAGACCCTGATTTGCGGGTGTAAATTGGTACTTTTTTGCCCTAGGGCAAAAAAGAAGTTACTGCCGGGTAAAAAAGAAGTTACTGCCGGGCAAAAAAGAAGTCACCAGATTTTATTATCAATATAATTCTCATTTTTTTGAAACATTTATATTTATGTTAACTTGACCGTAATTTGTGATTCCAATATTAGTGCAACCTACAGTGAAATAAATTGGTAAATAAATAAAAGCACTTACTTTAGCTACCAAAAAATTCTCACGAGGCGCCCTTTTAAAATTTTTACCACGTGGTCAGAGGTTACGACGCGACGCGCGATTTTTTCGGAACATATCCTTCGTTTTTCCGCTTCATAAAAGCGGATAACTTGTGGAAATTGCCGATGTCAATCTTATTTTCCAATTTGGTGACCGCCTTGATCATAGAATACTGCGACCACATGGTCAACGACTTCAACGTTTTAGCCTTTTGACACGTCTTATTCCTTCAAAGGCACAAATGTAACTGAACCATTCTAGTACCTTTTAGTGAAAAAATTTTTAGTGAAAAAATTCTAGTTGGCAATAATAATATAACCAATTATGCTTCATTTACTTTGGTACTATCAACCACGTGCTTTATTGAACAAATTTTAATTAAAATTTCGTAATTTCGTAAATTGTCGAAGTAAGTACTTTACCTCCCGCAATTGCAAAAAACAGTATATGCACCTCGGGAATAAAGTGAATTTTTTGTCCTGAGGGAAATTTTTGCCCTCGTCTACGCCTCGTGCAAACAAACCTTTACCCTCAGGCCAAAAAAGGATCACTTTATTCCCTTGGTGCATAATGTACTATTTTATATTTTTATCGTTTTCAATTTTTTAATTCTCTAAAAATAATTTAATTTTGACGAAACTTGGTGAAAGAATACCATTCTGTGTCTTAAGTAACCACAAAATTTTTTAGATAAAAAAATCAAGGAGTTTCCGAGATATTTATTTTTTCCGGTCCCAAACACTTAATTTTCAAAACGAAATTCTACTTAGGAAAACCGCCGTAATTTCATTTTGACAGCATATTATATACTCTCCGGTAAAATAAAAAATCTATAATCCAAGTTCAAAAATAACAAAAAATGACTCTTCCAACAATAATTAATTTTTCAAATTGTTGATAACCTACAAATAATACATAGGAATTCATAGATTTTTTAATTGATTTTTTAAATAAATTATTTTCAATTCAGATTTTTGCTTTCAAAATTATTATATTTTTCAAAATATTTTTTTATATACAATGAAATGATACCAGACCAATTTAGGTCTTTTTTTTGCAATCATTGAAGTTGATCTTCATCGTCCGATTCTTCATTGGACTGGGTTTCTTCCTGATCTTCAAATGTATCTTCGATATTATTAAATTCCTCGGGTAATTGATTAATCCAACAGCAATTTTTGTAAATATTTTAATCAATTAATTTTATGAAAACGAAGAAAACCTTAAAACCCTGTTATTTACTGAAGTTACCTTGGATCCAATCTTTTAGGTGCTCAGCCACCCATATGGCTGACACGGATGATTCTGTTGTTTATTGTGACATTTTATAGGTTAAAAGTCTATTTATGTTAAAGCAGATGAGCATTATCAAAAATTAAACAAAATAGTTCAAGATTTGAAAGGTTTGCAAATGAATAAAACTGTTAGTTATTACGAAAAGCAAGATGAATACCGAGAAGTACTGACCATTCAATATAGTTAATACCAAATTTCACTACTCAAACCACTTTTCTCTGTTTAGCAATTTATTCCTTTACAGTGCTGACTCGAAGATTTCGATGTATAACATGGTTTGGGACATACCAGAGCGCGTTGCAGTGTCTTCGACTGGAATCGTTGTACCTTCATAATATTAGTGTCGCTAGCCGACCCCCACAGTTGAATTCCGTAAATCCACGTAAATCAAAAGTTTCTTATCTAATGACAGATGGGAGTTACGGTTCAATAGCCAATACATTTTCCGGTAGTTGAGACCCAGTTGAAGTCGTTTATTCCTTATGTGCTTCGCCCAGTTTAATCCTCTGTCGAGATATATTCCAAGATATTTTACTTCCTCTTTTGGAGGGAGTGGTATGTTGCATAGAGACACAGTAGGGCATGTTGCTCTTCAAAGAGTGAAAGTAATATGTATGAATTTGGTACTGTTCCAAGCCTTCAACCAATCCTCGATCCTATTAAGGTGGTCCTGTAGTAAGCTAGAGGTCGTGTGGGGGTCCTGGTGTGAAGCCATCATAGCAGTATCGTCCGCGAAGGTTGCTGTCTCTGTACTCCTACCTGTTGGTAGATCTGCTGTGTACAATAGGTACAGCAGGGGTCCAAGTACACTGCCCTGCGGAACTCCAGACATAATGAGCACCAAAGATGTACACACTTCTCCGCATTTCACTTGGAAATATCTTCCCGTTATGTAAGAACTCTGACAAACGGATGTGGAAGGCTAATTTTAAGCTTATAAATTAAGCCATTGTGCCACAGCTTATCGAAGGCCTGCGATATATCTAGGAATGCAGCAGAGCAATATCTATCATATTCTAGGTCGTCTTTTATCTTTCTAGCTAGCCGATGGACCTGTTCAACTACTCCGTGCTGATTTCTGAAACCAAACTGATAAGCAGGTATTAGATTTTTTCCTCAATTATAGGGGAAAGTACTGGCAGGAGACTTATAGGCCGATATGATGTTACTTCAGTGGAATCCTTGGCAGGCTTCTGTATCATGATAATCTGCGCAACCTTCCAAGTCGATGGAAAATGTCCAGTTGAGTTGAAGATGATTTTACCCGTTATCAGGTCAAAACCCAGAGCTTTCTTGGGGTTGAGGTTCCTGGATATAATATCTTTTATCTCGGTTATCTTAAATTTCTTAATGGGAGAATTAATTTGATATGGGGTAGCCAGCAGTTGCTGGATGAGTTCTTCTTCTGCCAGCGGCACTTCAGTTGGATATGGTTGGAAAACTTTTTGAAGATGCTCAGCGAATGCATTTGCCCTTTGTTCACCGTTTCTAGCCCAATTACCTACGTTTGCTCTAACAGGTAGGTTTGTTCTCTGCGAACCCCTGATTTTTTTGGTTATTTTCCATAGTGAGTAGTCGGTGTCTTTCGATGAGGAGAGGTTTTCTAGGAAGGTTTTTATTCCCTGATTTTTGTTGGGCTTAATATTGGAATGATATTATGAATATGACCAATATATTATATATGTATGTATATGACAATATATTATATATATTTAAATTTGTATTATTTTAATATGTTAATATTGGGGTGATATGCTGTTATTACTTATATGTCATCCCTATATTGTTCTAAGGTAATCTCAATATTGGAGCGCTATGTTGATTATTCTGTAATATCATTCCATTATTGGTACAATATTGAATTTTACTTACTATATTTGGACGATAGTATTTCAAATCAGTATATGGAAACAATAAAATCTTAATATTGAGTTAATATATAATTGTCATACTATCAATCCTTATGTTGATACAAAATTAATTATGAATATTGCAAAAACCTAAATAAAAATGAATACCATGCCTTCTTTATATTGGCGTAGTATATTCACACATAATTTATTAATTATCATTATCATAAACCTTTGTGTAAAATACAGATATTGTATTTTATATAATGGAGCATATACTTCTTTTTGTATTTGTTGTACGGAGATTGTACTTGGAAATTACGCAGTGGCGTAGCCTCACGTAGTCCTGTAGCGGCTCTCGCACCTCCCACCCGTTCCTTTAGACTTTACTTCCGTTTCAGTCTAACTATTCACCCTGTGGTGATGCTGATGTTTGGCCAAACAAGTGACGATATTTTAATCCGCGAAAGGTTTTCGGATTACGGTTGGATTAAGGTGTAGTCTGCTAATGCGGTGGAAAATTCTGAGCTCGCGCTAGTAAATAAATGGTTTTTATTATTTAAATAGTCTTATATATTATCTTTAAATTGAAAGGGACTGTGACCTGTCGTGATACATTTATAAACAATAAAATCTTATATTATGTATATTTTTATAAACTTTTAATATATGTGAAACTAAACTTAAATGGATACATTCTGAATCGTGACATTCATTATCATGATACATGCTCTCGAGTGACATTCATTTGCGGAGGTACAAAATTACTTTTACACTGCAAAAAGTACTATTTATCAACGGGATCCATACAGACCAGTTGACTAAGAAAATCAGAATTATTTTAGGGCTTTAGAAAAAAGCTGAAGAGATAGATTAAAATCATTCTAGCTGTAAAAAACATTATAATAATTAATACAACTGTTTTGAGTAAACGGAACCTTGCCTGGATTATTTGTTGCGTTGCTTCGCTTGTGTTATTTTTTATATATCTGATAAATGGCGGTCTTGAAAGCCCGATTCGTTCTAATCTAATCCTGTTTTGATTACTTCAATTACAATAAAATTTAGTGCCGTTCTTTAATGAATGCAGCAAATCGTTAAGCTATACTTATAAATCATTTCAAGTTTACGACATAAATTGACACAAATTTCAATATATTTTATATTAGTTGCTATTACATTAATTATTGAAATAAATTATGAATAATTATCTGCGAACATCACAGCAATAATACTCGTATTTAATTTATTACCTAGCAACCTTGAACCGGAGCTCTTTAATAGCAACTCTTGAACTTCAAAATTTTAATTTTAAGTAATTTTGTAACAAATGCATTTCTTTTGAAAGATAAGGGCAATTAATAATAAAAATGGGAAACTGCATTGAATAGATATAGGTTAACAGGTGACATTTGGTTTGATTACCAACTGTACAAAAAATATGTCAAATTCGTTTAGAGATGAAATAAACTAATAATCAATGACGTAATGGTATTCATTTTCTATAGTCAAAAACGATGTCAGTAGTAAAAAATTGCTATAATTATTTCTTCAGCATCCAAGGCTGGGAACTCCCCAAAGCAATCGATTATGCTTTTAAAAGTTGTCACATGTATTCACAATATTATTTTATAGAAATAAATTATTTGTCTTAACTATAAAATACAATGTAACAATACAAACTTTCACTATGCAACAGTTAACATGCTTTTGTAAGTTTTGTAGAAATTGAGCCATATACATAAAAAACTTCTTAATCAAACTATCTGAAATTTGGTATACTATTGATATTTAGAATAGCAAAAAATATGCAAAAACTTGTTTTTGCTAAAGGATAGGTTTCACTTATTGAGGTTATGTATCATTTGCAAACGTACAAGTACAAATAATATATTATATATTATAATAAAATAAAATCAACTTCAAGAATAAATATTTACTGTATAGAATAAAATTACCTACCTGATTTACTTTTACGGTAGTATTGGGTTCAAATCCCAGCACAGGTTCAAAATAAATAAATCAAATTTAATTTTTGTAAATTCCTTCGTGGTCAATAAATCGTTAATTATAATAATTGTAGTTGGGCATGCATTTACCACAAGATCGATAATACTAATGGAATACTAAGCTCAGTTGCAGGTTAGAAATCTTACTACATTACTTTTGACATCATCAATCATGCTACTGATATGCGATTTTACAAATATTATTTCTAGATTTGATATAAAAGAACTTTCATCTCTTAGATTGATATCAGAATATAAAGAAACAGCATCATAACAATTTTTAGCAATATTATAAGTACATTTCTATTTATTGAGCGAATACTAACGGATTTGGTTCTTGTAACAAACGCATTTTTGTAAAGGAATCCACTTTAGTAATGTATAAACAAATTATAACACCATTGAAAAATTTATTAGGAGATAAATATAAATAACAATTTGTAACATATGGCGTAAAAGTAAGTTAAGACCATCCTATTTGCAATATGTCTTAGTGTTATGTGCAATGTACTAATTAGTATTTCCGTAAACGTATTTCCAACTTGCTTATTATAGTTATTTACTAACACTCTTCTTTAAATTAAAATTGCAATGAATGTTCAATGACTATTATAATTATAAAGGACTATAAAAACACAATTTTATTTTAAATTCAATTTACCAATGTAATTAGATTCCAATTAAAATTAAGTATAGAAATTATACCATAAGTATTTGAACTTGAAGTGGTTTCAAAAACTCCCGAAGAAGAAGAAGAACGGATAGTAATTAAAACAATACTTTGTGAGGACGTGCAGTGAACGGCAAGACCCCCCCCTTTCCCATATTTTTTTGACGGCTTATTTCACTAAGCATCCTTGAACAATATTTGATTGCTGCAAACACTCGGTAAAGCTTCCATGATCGGGTCGTCCATCATGGAATGGAGGCTTACCATTCCAATACAAACTAATTCATCGGGAACTGGGTGATCAAAATAAAAAATAACGAAAAGCTGAAGTATTTATTAAAATACATTTGAATATTACACATTTAATATTTAATTATGAAGATGCTGACAGAGACGATAAACTCGCGATTGAACATAGAGTCACCACACTCAATACAGCATCTTGGGCGTGAAAGGCGATGGGAAAATAAACATTCTTGGCCCTGATGAGGGCAAAGTCCTACCACCCAACGTCCGCATATGGTGGTTCCGTCATGGTTTAAATGTCGTGAAGGACAATTGGCAATGTTACGGCATCCACCAATAGTCTTATGGTATGGGCATACGGAAACCCCCGGATCTGGAACAACAATCATGTTTTAATTTAACAGATTAATTATTGTCTAGCGTACTAACCCACGATTGAGGCAAAATCAGTTCTTAATATACCATTCACGACTGGTATGTCGAAACGGGCTGGCGAAAGAACTCCTAAAATAAAGAAAGTATAGTTTATTTTCTTACAGAGAAATTCAAATTATTACCAGGCGTCAATGCTATTTGGGGAACTTCGTTTTTAACGAAACTCATCTTTCAATCGATATTTTCTGAAAACAAAAATTTTTAACTGTAAAAACAAATAAAGCTATAAGTTATGGAACAGCCAGGAATGGAGTGGGTGGATTTTTTTCCAATAAAGAGAAGTTGCCCAAATCTTTTTCGAAAAAAGGGGTTAAGTGGGAAAAAATAAAGTCAGAAGATGGCACATCCTGTATATATTATTTATGTAACATTTAAAATTTATTTATTTCTAATTTTTAATTTTAGAAAAATTTCGGTAATTTTGATGTTGTTATTTCGTTGTATGCCACTAAAATTAACCATAAAAAATTTGTATACCGGCAATAAAGCGTATAATTTTATGACATAAATAACATACTAATTTATAGTAATGTCACGGTACCAAAGCTGTAAAACCGTGTGTCACCATTTAACTTATTTAGCCTAAAGTTAATTGTTGTACTAAAATGTTGTTTTTCAAAATACGTAGTACCGTTAATGTTACGGTTTCATTGTTATGCAAAAATTGTCACAGCAAATAAATAGGATTTTTATGTTTTGCAGAATTGATAAATAAACAAATAAATTAATAAAAATGTAAGATTTATTTTTTTGCTTTTGGAAGTATATAAATAATTTTTGTTGTTTATTGTTTCGGTTTTTAATATTTACAACTTAAACATCTTGCATGTGTTATATAACTTTATTTTAATCTTATTACACCTACTATTTAATTGTAAAGTTATTCCTTTTAGACGATTTTGCACAGAAATCTTGTCAAGTTGTTTGTAACAAGTTGTAGGTGTATTGAGGTCATTAAAAGATTAGTTAAGCATTAAAGTATTCACAAGGAACTGCATAATAAATTTAAAGCTTTCACTGATTTTCATTTTCTTGCCTTTTTTTATATTTTCATTTTCATTTCAAATTTGGCGGGAAAAATAATTTTTTTAGGTTAACCGTTTTTAATAATTTGATTGGGCAATAATAAATTAACCGAATTGCTTCTTTTTATTAACCTTTATATTATGTTATTTTATCTAGCATAGATGCTGCAATAAAATACTAGTCAATCGAGATATTAAGATAAGAAAATACTTTATGCTTCGTCATGTCATGTCATTTACTTAAGAGTGTTTTTTGAATTGACAGTTGACATTGCGGTCCGCATTGATATACAAATCGACTAACCTATCTGATTGTCACAACTAACTTGGGCTTATCGTTCATCTTTTTTTGACACTACGACAATTTCAAAAGAAAGGATCCAGAAGATTAATACTTTGTCACACTACCATTAAAATATGAATCTTTACAAATTAAAAGTAATAAATAACAGTTAGACAACCAATAATTAGTCAAACCTAACCAAACTTATATGAATAAATTTTTAAGAAAATGTTTAAAACTTCCGCTCTTGTTTAAAACACCAACTTTTGATTAATAAATTTTCTGTTAACAATTCAGCTCAAAATTTTTTATAGAACCAAGTTTATTATGTCGATATTTGTGACAGGCAGACTGAAATATTAATTAACTGTTTATATAAGTTGAATTTAATAAATCCTATTTACTCAATTTAAACATTTTCACCCTAAATAAAAAACTTAAGTTTGGATGAGAATATGCTAAAATTGCTTGAAAATGAAAAACACAACTTGGTTCTAAATTTTTTAGCACAGACAAACCTCCGTCTTATTGAGATGCATTCAAAGCACTAATTGACTAAATCTAATCTAACCTCAGAAATTTCAGCATATTGAAAATTCCACAATATTTCATATTTTCTACTGATCAATTAGAAAATGAATGTTCTGTAATTGATTGATTGTACTAAATAGAAACATTGCACCCTTTCAGATCAAATTAAAGTATATATCTCGGCAGTGCACACCGGGGGGGGGGGGGGGGGGGGCTGCAATACCCTATACTGCTGGATGGTTTGAAAAATATCTGAGTGCAAAAAGACTGTTTGTTTGTTTCTTCATTAAAAATGAGGAAATATTTTTAGGTTAAGTTTATTGCTGCGAAATCATTTGTCATAAACAGAACACCCTGTATAAATTTAACGTTTAAGATAAGAATTGGTTAGTTTGGGAAGTTTTAGCACGAATTTTTCCAGATATTTATTTTATTAGCAATATATTTTGCATTCGTGAAATGCATTTCAAGAGTTTTATATTTAAAAAAATTGTTGCATACTTTCTTTAACGTACATTCCTCTGGATAAAGTTTTGGTTTATGGAATTTAAATTGATAGGCGCACAAATGCCTTTTGATTATGTTTACGATGTTCACTTAATGATACATAAAAACAATTTCTTTTCAGAAAGACCGACAGTGAATATAAAGTTACTGTCACCAGATTAAACTTTCGATGTTGTTAGCCACTACTTACAACTTTTTAAAAATCAGATAAAGTTTTAATATACAAAGTGCATACATATAAAACCATTTAAAACTATTTAAAAATCAGCGCTAATAAATTAATAAAAATAAAACATTAAATCGTTATAAGTTACATTTAATAATAAAAGTCATAAATTTAAATAAAATTAAAATATTTTCAATCCATATTTCAAACCGGTTTAAAATTTTATTCGTAATTCTATCAATTTGCGACAATTTGTTTAACAACTCTATCTTATTAATTATTATTTCATCACAAATGTAAAACGAAGACCTTATTTAAAATAAATGTTTAATTTTAAAGGTTAAGTTTTCCTGTATTTGAAAAACATTTACACAAAAGTCTCGTTTTTTACCGATAACTTCTTTTGCAGCAATTTTACAGAAAAAATAGTTAATACCAATATTAATCCTAAGAAAATTACCTACAAAAATGTTGTGAAGTACAATTTTCGTATTGTTAGGGGTTTGGAAGTTATCGTCATTCAAAGGGCACAGTACGTTTACGTATTTGCACTTTAGCTATTCCTGTTAGGTTTTATTTTATGTATATAAGTGTCATAATTTCTTCGTTGGATCCTACTTCATTTCAAAACTCATGAACTCAGCCATCCAAACTTTCAGAATTTCCATATCGTTGTTTAAGTTGGTGGTGCATACTATGAGATATTCAGGTTTGAAATTTGACTTCCTCCGAAAAAGCAACAAAAGACTGGAAGAGATAAATGTCAAGTAAGCAACTATAAATGTGCTCGTTAGCCATTAAGTAATAATTTAGTATTACCCCTAATGCAAGGTCAACAGATCAATAGGTTTGGAATGGGTTGTTTTGCTAATAAAACAATATGCTTTGTGTCTACCGGTTTCGGTGTATTATTCCATCGTCAGGACAAAGTGTGAAATTTGGAATAAGAGTAAAATTAAATTTTATACAATATAATATGTGAAATGTAATAAGAAAAACCATAAACCAAGTTGTTAAATTGATCCATTTTAAATTTAAAGGAGTTAAGTATATTTTTGGAATCATCCTCGGTTTGGTTATATCATGTTATGTCGATTATAAAAAACTTATTACTTACGTATTTCAAGTTTTTATGTGCATGATAATTAAGAAAAGTAATGGTTGCATTAAAATTTGTCACGAATGGAAAGCGATGTACGTGTATTTCAATATCCTAAGGTAAAACGTGTACCACTAGCAATGATACATAATTTTATTTTTTGCACATTAAAATTTGAGTTATGCCCGTAGAAATTTAAAATTTGCATTTGCGATGTCCTTTAATGAACACAATAATATTAATTTCTAAGCCGTAGGTGTACCATAATTTTAACTTTAATGGTGATGGATAGATAATTTTGTTTATATTACGTTTCTTCATGAAAGCATTGCAAGACTCGAAGAATAATTTTGTTTGAGATTGTACATTGTTCGTATATTAAAACTATCAGTTGGGTGTATCTATCATTTTACTTTAAAGAGTGACATTGCAGGAATTTTGTCGCTAATGGAAGTATCGCAATCTCGATTAAAACTTGTTTTGCCTCTAAGGCTTTCACAAAAATAAAAGCAACATTAATATTAATTTATTTATTAAAGTGAAGTTTGCCGCACTCACTCATATAAATATATTTAATTCTACCAAGCTTGATGAAAAAAGGCCTAAAAATCTCGGCGCAATCAAAGCCTGCATTTGCACGCTGCTCCAAATTATGCAACTGTGCTGCCTGCCTAAATATTTAGCCTTACTCTTCCCAAGCCCAAAAACGCCTCATTTTATGTCTCTCTTTCGGGAAGAATTTTTATGGTACAATTTGATATTTTATCGTAGAAAAAGACCAAAATGTGCCACAAACAAATATTCCAAATTAATTTCTATGTCAACGGCAACTTGACATAAAGAACATTCTAGTTGATATTGCTCAATGTTACTGTCAAATTTTGACCTTACAATTCTTTCTCATTATGGTATGTCATGATTGTAACCCACGACCTCTTTGAGAAGAGACAAATGGACATGTTTAATGGACCATTGTTTGAAAATTATTAAAGGACCTATTTTCAGTTGTTAATAAAAATTAAATGCAAAAGAAAATGTCGAAATCTTATTTAAAAATCAGTAAAATAACTAGCAAACTGACAAAATGACAGTGACATTCCAAAAACACCGCATAAGATCAGCGGGATATCTACATCCGTCTGATTGAAATCAGGATCGTGTGAAAAGTTAACAACCTTAGAATTTTATTACGGTGACTGTGATTTGATTGAAATTGATTAGTATTTTACATAAGTACGACTTAACTGAGGACTTAAAAATTATATTACTGTTAGTGCTTGTAATTATTATTTCTTCGCGTTTATAATTAAGATAATTCTCCAGTATCAACAATATACAGTGCATTGCGAATTTTCCTCCAAAAACGGTAATTTTGATTCAATAGGCATGAATCCATAAATATTTTATAGGTTGAAATAGTGCTGAAAGTCAAATTGTTTATTTGAATTTATCTTTCACAAGTGGAACGAATAATTTCGCATCTTCGCAAGTTTTTTTTCTTTCGGAGTACATTGAAGTGCAGACTTGCATTTTCACAAATGTACATGTCCCTGATTTTGTTCTAATTTTGTTCACGTACTTAGTGGAACCAATAAACTAACCCTATAAAATTTTGTGTTTTTATCATCTTTAGTTTGGAAGTTACAAAAGGTTGAAGCTTGGGAAATAAACCGAAAATCGAAAATATGCTCTACTGAAATAAATTGTATGTCCGGTTCTATTATCCTATAGACTTCATTAAAAAATCAGCTTGAAGCTATTAAATGAGGCTTTCGTTGTATATTTTATAAATTTAAGTATAAGAAACAATTCTATTAAATTTATAACATAATATAAATTTTATTATTTGGGGGTGATTTTCGGAGTGATGTATTTTCAGATGGAAATACCGATATCTGAAAGCATGATATCTAGAAAAGCAGGTACCTTTGAGCCTACAAACTTGTTAAAAACATCCCTGTAAACCGCCCGAAGTTGAAAAGAACGAATATAGAAAGGCAGGAATTTCTGAGCTCAAGCACTTGGTACAAAAATCCTTCTAGGCTTTACAAAATCTAAAAGAACAGGTGTAGAAGAACAGGAATATCTGAGCTTACGCACTTGATTAAAACATCTCTGTAGACTGACCGAATTCGCAAGGGGCGAGTCCAGAAGGGCAGGAAATAATTCTCAAGTTTTGGGTAACTGAATTTAAAAAAAAATTTCTATACTTTGTTTTAGAAATCTCAAAGGCAAAATCTAACAGGACAGGGGATATAAAAGTTTTAAAATAAATCCACAGTACAAGACAGTATACATCGGACGTTACGTCATAAACCTTACGGCCAAGTGCGACTGTGCTGTAATTATTTACGTAGGTTACACGCACCGTTAATAGAATGGATCTAAGCCCCGCCCACCTCGAACAATTAGGTGTTTCTTGTATGAATAACTTTTTAAGCTGAATAATTATAAAAAAATCGAAGACTACGAGGTCTTTTTTTTTTAATTTTGTCTCGCTTAAGGTGAAATGACTCACATACCAGCATTAAAATTCAAAAAATATTAAATTTTTTTTAACAAATAAAGAAAAAACCACAAGAGATAAGCAGATTTTGTAAAAAAAATGGTTTTTTAAAGCAATTTTTGATATATTCTACACTTTGACATGCGTATTCAAGATTACGCACTAATGTACTTCTAAATTTGACTTTAAAATACCAAAAATGTGCGGATCGCGACTAGATTCGCACCAATAAGAAATTGTGAAGCAAAAAATTTTGCACTTAATGATAGGTAGACCCTATTTAAAATTAGGGCCTAAATAAAAAATCCAATACACCAGTAACTGCAGTAACATATTATGTGAAGTTACTTAAATCTTTTTTTCGTTATGGTAACATTAATTGTGAATAATTTTGCAATAACATTCATTTTTTAATTTTCCTATAAAATAGTATACTCACCTCTATTCAAAAATTCTTTGTTATTGGACTTGCAGCTGTAAAAAGCTCGCTTTTCAATCTAGCTGTGTGTCTAATAACGAGCAATTTTTGAATTTCGGCCGGTAATATAAGTATCTACTATTAAAAAATGATTTTTGTCATTTTGATTTTTCTTGTGATTTTTTGGCCAACTCATAATTATAAGTAATCAAATGATTAAGAAACATGATTTAATGATGTCGGATTTCCTTATAAAAAATAAAAAGTATGTCTAAATTTTGGGCATACAAATAGCTCCTGGCGTTAAATGCGTTTATCAAACTAAATCAAATAACATTTATTAGTTATCTTAACTATAAAATTAAAAACTTTAAAATGCAAACGTAATAATCACAGTATTAATTTATTACGCTTGGTTGGTGTTAAATTAAATGTGATTTGATTTAGTTTGCAAAGATCAATTAATGAAATTTTTTACAGGAAAAACTACAATGTCATATAAAAATTAATAATGTTATTATTGAGTATCTTTTTGGAATTGCTATTGTAATTCCGCTGTAATATTATTGAAACCGATAAACCCGACTGACAAAAACAACCAAGACAGTGTAAGCTTACAGTAATTAAATCAGTCGTACACAGTTTTTTACCTCCTTAATTTATTCATAGTAATTAAGGTAATTAATTTTATGTTACAAAAATCACAAAAAAATTTGGAAATTAATAAATAATAGAAGTACAGTAATTAAAAGTTTTTTGGAAGCAATTTCAAGTTATAAAAAAAAATTAAACGACAATGGGAATCACCGAGTCAATTAATTCTTTATTCACAAAATTTTGAACCTAATCTAAATGTTATTAATTTTCTTTGAGAGAATGGAATTGTTTAGAATTAATGGTGAACAAAGTTGATAATGTTAAATTTTTTACTTGAAATCAATATTACACAATGATATGCTGTTTATTCATAAATTCTCTTTCTTTATAAGTTTCTACCTACCCCAATACAATGAATATCATTGTTTAGGAAAATCGTATGTTTAGCAAAATATTTTCATAGTATACTTAGGTCCGTAAATACTCAATAAAATTTTGGGCAACTCACGAAGTAGACATGCAAAATAAACATCTATCCCCAAAAAATATACATGGAAACATAACCTATAACCTCATTTACGTTGAGAAAAAAATCAATACATAATTTAATTTTCCCGTTTGGATAATTTAGGAACCGATCACCCATAAATTTTTCTTTAAAAAAAGCAGCCGCTGTGATCTCCGACCTACAATGTTGAAAATTCGGTCCCCCACCTCAGAAAAGCAAAAAATACCAGTAACACTAAAAGCAGTATTGGACCCAACACAAAAAGAAGTAATAAAATATCATAAATATACTACATATAATAATCATACTATTAAATTATTTAACCTAAGGTGTTAATGGACCTATAGATAAAATACCATCAAATAAATTTAAAAATCGTTGACCATATTATACAATAATTGAGGAAGTGCAAACATGTTTATAGTATTTCCCTGATACTTTAGACAGATTAGCAGAGAAATGGGAAACACGTTTCGTGTTATTATTAAAAATAATTTCATATTGATTTATCTCCTTGGGACTGCTTTTGTGATTCCACTGCAATATTATCGAAACCGATAATCGCGACCGACAAAAACAACAAAGACGATGATGAGCTTTCGCTAATTCAATCAATCGTTCAAAAATTTTACAGTTTTGTTTCAAAAAATATTAAAAAGTTTAATTAAAGCATTTTCAATCATTGAATCAATTAAAGATTTATTTATCTAATCGAAATTTTTTAAATTCCTGTCGCAAAAAAAGCAGTTGGAAAGAATCCATAGTGAACATAGCAATTACTATGTAGTTGTTGATAAGGTTAAATTCTTTTCTTATAATCAATATCATACAATGATTATGTTGTTTATATACAAATTCTTCTACGTACACGCATGCATAGAAGTTCCTACCTACCCCAACACAATGAATGTTATTATTTAAGAAAATTAGATCTTGGACAAAAAAGCCGTTAAAACTAAATTTAAAAAAGTTTTTACATAGCATACTTAGGCCCATAAATGCTTTATAAAATTGTCGAAAACCCACTAAATACGCTTGTAAAACAAAACAGTCATTTGCAACCAGGAAAAGAAAAAAAATTCAAATTATAATTATTTAAATTGATTAAAAATGCTTGTACCCTACAAAATCAATAAAGTGAGGTTAAGATAACGATTCTCGGAATTAATCAAGTACTTAACTTTAATTATTAATCTTAAATCATCAGTTATTATTAAATTAATACTTAATCAACTCTAAATCAATTTTTACAAAAATTAAAAATGGCGACCAATCCAATGGCCGCTTAGGCATCCCAATAATTTAATCACTTTAAATTTGTTATTCTAAAAGATATTTGCTTACAAATTTTTAATAACATTTTATTTTAAACTGATTCACCAATTTTTCAAAACAAATATGGACGCCAAAAAGTTTTTACCACCAACAAACGACAAATATCAAAACATAAACAGGAAAATAAAATCAGTACATAAACGGGAAAATAAAATCAGTACATACTTTTCTTTCAGATGAGAAATAAATGAGTTTTTCCTGCACAGGATTAATTGGATGTTTGTTGATTTCGAATCCAAAAACACTAAACACAAAAACGACAGTTGAACTGGGGTGTGCTTCGGCTGTTTGAAAAGCAATGACGATAAATGAACAATTTGCCACCTCTTTGTTTTTAGAGTTTTTTTGGTGACATCTGGATTTGCATGTTGGCAATGCAGATATAAATTCGGAATCTTTGAAAACGTTCCCAAATAGCTGGCACAAGCGAGGAACTGGGAATCGGGAACGCGCTTATCGCCAAGAAAGCAATTCGAGATTTGATATTGTCTGACATAACAATGGAATTTTTGTAATATTTAAGTATTTTGAAATTATCGCGTACATTTTTATCACTGGGTAAAATAATCATGGCTTTGTACTATTCCACTAAAGGAAATTAAATCAAATACCACAAGAAAAAATGTTAATTTATGAAAAATAGTATGGTGGGATGATAAACTAGTTGCCTAAAAATCATAATTGTTTAATTAAAAATCTAAATCAGCAAGAAAAACAAATTACAGTTTAAAATATATAAGTCAGCGCGTCAAAGCTACCAAAATTTCAAGAAGCTCGTTAATCTATTCAGGCGCTTCGCTAATTTGACCAGATTTGTTTAAAAATATGAATAGTATAAACGAATATTAAAACCCGATGAAATGTTATAGCCAATTAAGACTAAATTTGACTCATAAAATCACTAATTAAAATGAAAAATTAATAATCATTTCATTTGATATAATTTTTATTTAAGATTATTAATAACAACTTTTTGAGAGAACCTGTTTTAGACTCGGACACTTTAAAATTGTCAACTGCTTTTTTTCAAATAAAAAAAATCGAACGTGATAATATTTAATGGTTTTATCAGATCTAATTTTGTAATATTCATTAATACAGCATTTTAATTTGACAAAATTAATTATTTATATTTAACACTAATTTTTATTATATTGATATATTTAAGTAATTTAGATAAAATTGGACATATTTAAGTGATAGAATGAGATAACATTTAAAAATCTTGAAATGCTTCTTGAATTTATTTACATAAATTTATATTAACTAAATAAATTTACAACTAAAGTATATATGGTATTTTGGAGCATTATATCATTATGGACATATAGGTCAAATATTTTCTTAAAACATTAATATTTTTATTTTTAAATTGGGTTTTTTGAAAATAATAAATTTTAATTAAAAAAAAAAATTACAATTTAAAAAAAATATAAGGCTCTTTTCATTTTGTATAAAGAACAACATATTTTAGCAAAATAAAATTCTATAACATGAACCCCCGTCAGTCTGAAAGATTTAATAATAATTATAAAATTTCAAAATTGAATATCTCGAAAACTAATTATAAATTGATATTAAAATTTTGAGGACATAATATAAGGTACGTCCCCATAAAACTCCCCAAATTTTTAGAAAAAAAAAGTAGGTTTTTTGAAAACAACTAGGTACTTACTACAAATTGTAATATTTTTGATCATTTTACAAACTATTTGAATTTTTATATTTTCAAAAATCAAGAATTTAAAAAATTTCTCTCATCCAGGTATAACACTCATCATCGGATATAAGCCTCCCTCAAGGGGGTTATTAACATTTAGACCCCACGGCTGCTTAAACCGGGTTGGAGAATGCCTTTAATGGTTCATGGTGACAATCATCAACCTAGGGGGACCGCCGGCTTAATGTGCCCTCCGAAACAAGGAGACGGTAATCTGAAGGTTTTTTGACTCTTTTCGGATTCGAACCGGGTACCTTAGAGTCAGCAATTGTTCGGCTAACTTACTAAGCTAATTACCGGTACTAAATGTGGAAATAAATTTACAAAATTCCAAATGAAGACCTTGGATTGTGTTCCTATACCTTTCAAGGTCCTTAATATATAGTAATGTTAAAAAAAAGTCTTTCCACGAAGGAAAAAGGTCATAAAACATAAAATGAGGACTGTCCAAGTTCTACACTTCCGAATTTCGCAAAAATTTTTGCACTGTGGGGTAGGTACTGGTCTATAGAGTACAAATAAAAAATAACACATACGGAATATCCGGTAGTTTTTCGAAAATTACAATTTCAAAAGTAATGGATCCGAGATTTGCCGTGGTTGCGCTTCTCAAAACGGCTCGGAGCGCTCGAAGCGGTGAAAATTAAATTTTAAACATTTTTAAATCCAACCCTACGGAATATTCTGTAGGATTAAAATAATGTTATAATATTCACATCGAACTGATTTGACATGTGTTTGAATTAAAATTTATTCTGAAGAGGGAGCTGTGAAAAAAGACATACTATTTTGTAGGACTGGGTATATATTGAAATTAAAATTTTGGTAAAATGTATGTTATAAAAGTAGATGTGTCAAAATTGTATGGGCGGTAAAAAGCGTAAGGTGTGCTGTTATTTTGTTATACATAATGTAGTAGGGTTGAGAGTAAACTTTAAAATCAAACTTTTCAATTTAATAATCGAGATTAATATAATCCTTATTTGCATTTAAATTTATAACCACAACATGGTTGTTGACTAATTTAGTATCTTAAAAAGCCCCTTGTTCAAAAATGCAGCATGTTTCGCAGCTGAAAATAAAAATGTGTTCTCTCAAGATATCCTTCATAAGGATCCAATTCGATGTAGCTCGTTGCCCATTAAAGCAAGAGCACCTATTTATCTTTTTATGTGCAATTACTGGATTCATAAATGACTAATTACTTTCACCACAACTGTGTAGTACAGAAAAACTTTCCAACCCCTTAAAGCCGATTTATGTTTAGGCTTTGAATGCAAATTTGCATCTTAGACACTTTTAAATTTTCTAACCAAGCCCGTAATTTATGAACAAGGTAAAATCTTTATAAATTATAAATGTGTTCAAAATTTATGAAAAAAAGTTTAAACAAATATTTAAAAATTGTTCAATTAAATATCTTCCATAAAAAGTTGAATTAAAATATTCTGAAAATTTTACTTATTTAGTTAGAATTGCAAAATTTTAAATTAATATAAAGGGTTGCTTTAGAAATTTAATAGAGATAAAATTGCGATGTTTGACCCTACATCTTATCAAATATTTAAATATAATTTATTAGCTCCAGTCTTGTATTAGATATGTAAAATTGTTTTCTGTTCAACCTGCACTACGGTTATTATCATTATTTACGTATTTACTTGAAATTACCGGAAATACTCAAAAATTACTTTTATTAAATAAACACCATCATTTAATTGAAACCGGTTTAGAAAATATTTTTACTTTTTTTTCACCAGTCCAATGTTGTAAACATAATATTATACTATTTGATAATACTTTAATTCATTTTGCATTAATGATATAATAACCAGGCGCGGACTGGTAATCATTTAGTTAGCGGCCCCGCTTGAACCATTTTTTTTTGCAAGAAATTAGATAGGTACAAAATATAAAATACTTTTTGTCCTATGGCCAAGAAAATCGGACTTGATGCTAAACTTTAAATGACAATGGAAACATTGAGTTCAATTGAAACGTTTACATTTACATATCCCTATATTTATCATCCGTCGTTGGCAGAAAAAGTAAGGTTAATTAAATGACATAATTTATTTTCTTTTGATGTAAAATAAACATGTTTTATTCGGAGCAAATGTACTTTTCAGGATCATCTGCAATTTTCGGACTTCCATCGTTTGGTTCTCGCGTCAAACTGACAAACTCACCCAGAAGACAAACTAAAGATTCATTATTTTATTGGATCTCTTCATCTTTTTGCTTTTAGGTCATATTTCACTTCATGAAATCTTTGGTGTGTTAATTTTTAAGTTACTCAAAACTCAACTTATCTGCAAAAGAGGCTGTAACTTTTACTGCCACATCCGATCGAGGCGACATTCTTAGTTTTTTCTACAAATAATCATAAATAAAACTTAAAACTGAACAAAAACCCAGAAAATTGACCGGGAAACTTTTGGGTACCTCTGGAGTACCCCGTATCCCGATATAATCAATGAAGAATAGAATTATATTCTCAGCCCAAACATCTAGACCGTCAATTTTATGCTCGGCTTATTTAAAAAATTAAGTTTAACGTTAAAATTAAAAAACAAAAATGGAACCAACCAATAAAATTAGTTTATACGTTAAATTCAATTTTATTATATTGAATGTTGTATAAACGAATATATGAGTTTACTAACCATGAACTTTTTATATATTAAATTACGTTACATTGAATTTTTACCTTTAACCTACAATACCTTAATATGTTTATTATGAGATTGCCCAAGTTATGCGGCCTGAAGGGGGAACTGATCCGTCACTCTTCTATAACCCCTTAAATTTGTTCAGATTAGTACATTAAAATAAACTAGGCGTTAGATAAGAAAGAAAAAAAAGAAGCTATTTATATATTGAGATGTATGATGTATCCAAATATTACACCTGCGAGCACGAGACTCTTATTTGTGTGTATTTTGCATAACATTTGATTTGAATTATTATAACTAAGGGTAAAATCAATAGTATAAAGTTTAGTTTGCAAGAATAGATTATTTTAAATTAGAATAAATTATTGTTTTCTTATATATTTGCGATTTAATTCTTTTTTTTTATGAAAGATACACACAAATAAGGGTCTCATGCTCGTAGGTGCTTTATTGGGACTCGAGGTGTTTGATAATTCAATACGTTGCAATATATAAATGTCTGTTTCTTCTTTTTCCTTTTTTACTTATCGACTACTTTATTTTAAGGTAGTAATTGAGAGGTTATAGAAGAGTGACGGAATAGTGCGGCCTTCAGGCCGCACAACTTTGGCAATCTTATTATAAATATATTAAGATATTGTACTACAGAACAACCTCCAACGGATGTGGCTATCGAAACCACGACAGAAGGTAGATTTCTTAACCCAAAGCATGATTATTATGATTGGGCTGACTAAGCTTGCTTTGGGGATTTTTCCATCTGTGAATTAGACACTAAATTCCGTTGGAGATGATACGAGTTCATCGTGTAAGTGCACTTAAATGGGAACTTAAGTTTTTCATTATATTTTATTTATTTGTTAAATGCTCAATGTTTGTGATGTCTCATATTCTGGAATTTAAAGATACACGTTTAGCTGTTTACGTTACGTTAATTGTGTAGATTACATCAGCGAATTGTAGTGATTGGTAAATTTTGAAGTTTTATAATTTATAGGCAAGAATACAGAGAAAACGCGTACGAAAAGATGTTGAAAATTCTGTTTATGTTTACATTGGTAAGCTAACCAATATGCCACCCTTCCTGGCAGTTGGATATTGAAACCCTTAGTGCTAATAAAATTGTATAAAAAGCAAAATTATTCACGTCGTTGTGTCTGACATAATTGCGGGTGTTTTTAATTTAACTTCTTAATATTGCTTAAAGACCCCCAACGGTTAATTTTTAAATTAATTGTCCTCACAGATTGCTGGCGGATGTACTTTTAATGACGAAAAATTAAAAATGTACTTGCAATTGTCACAGATGCGGATGTATAAATTGATAATCCCTAAGATGTATAGAGGTTATTTAGTGACTAACGATGTAATTAGAGATGCATTTTCAAGGCATGGTGCGTCCCGTGAAATTAGCAGTACACTTTTGTAATTACAAGACTAATTGGAATCTTTTATAATGGAATTTCTACTTTACGTTGTATTAATAGTCATAAATTTTTATTCTAATTTATGTATTAATTACAGTTAAACGACACTACTTTTCCAATCAAAATAAATTGGTAGATAAGATCAATACTTAACAAGAAAAATTTACTTAATATTTAATCTGCAAACGTGTTTTTCTCGCTGCCGGAGAATGTAGTTCGAGATAAGAACCACCAATTCACAAACTTCTGGATGAACCATTTCGGTTAATAAAGTATTTGCCAAGAAGTATTATTTAAATAAAAAAAAACAACAAAGATAATAGCAGATATCAGAACATCAAGAGAACAGAAGATTCGGAGCGAAATTCTTAGTGAAACAGAAAAGAATACACAATGGAAGACCAATCTGCAAGCTCAGAACAATCCCTAATGACCTTCAAAAACCCGTCGACGCTATAAACATAGCACTTCAGGAGAAAGCGCACAGTTTAAGTCTAAGAATAGAACACTAGATCTTCTCTCAAGTTCACCCGAATCCAACCGAGGGTCAAGGTTAAGGTCATCAGGATTCTGTGGATTGCGAAAAACCATATAGTGAGTCTTCGCAAGATTCAAGTGTAGTCCATTATGGCCAAATCACTAAATCTGATGAGCCAGAAGTTGATCTTGCTTAATGATCATTGATAAAAAGAAAAAAGAAAACCGGGCCCAAGATGATACCCTGTGGCACTTTGGCACCCCCATGATCATAGATAGAAGCGTGGACTTATAAACATGTTGAATGCCATCCGAGCCAGTATACGAAACACTAACAATCTGTCCCCTATCAGAAAAATACAACTGGAACCAATCACCTATCACACCACTCACACCGTATCTCTCCAGCCTACCCATCAGCAGAGAGCGGTCCACGCAGTCAAATACTCTACTTAAGTCACAAAAAACCGCCGCCGGGTGCTCCCCGCGGCCAATGCACCAACAACCGCTCCCACAAAAGCCTTCATCGCCCTTGTGGTAAAATTTTAACAGCGAAACCCATGCTGCCCGGCAGAAATGATATGATTTATATGATAGACTTAGTGGTCTTCGGGCATTTTGATGAGCGTTACCGCCATTCTTGGGCAGGGAGGATTTCGTCTTTAATCAGATTACTTAGAATCGACGGGGGGAGGGGGGTCAGTAAGCCCTTGGTTGCAGGATTGCCTTGGGTCTTTTGTACCGCAGATAATCCTCGAGCTGGTAATTACCAAGCTCTCAGATTATAGGGTTTTCCGAGGATCCCAGGCTGTCGACTGACTCCAAGGAGAATCTTCCTGCAACCTGGCGTTTGAGAAGAATCATGGGGCCTTTATGGCTCTCCTGACCTCGACAGACGGTAGAAGCGTATGTCATGATAGGCCCGATGTTTATTTTATAGATCATCAGGCGGTTTTGCAGAGATAATTTGCTGCCGTGACTGAGAGGAGGTACAGTGCTGCCATTGCCCCTCTGGCCTTACTGTTGGCTGATTTGGTATGTCACCCCACCTGAGACCCTTGTTTGACCTTGAGAAGTAGGTTGCCGTACTTTTGGAAGGGTTAACTCCTATCCTCCAGGTGTGGAACAACTTCTCAAGGTCGTCTAGGGCTGCCCGAAGGCGAGAGATTATGGGAGATGGTCTAAAAGATCTGGAAAAGAATGTTGTGTCATTGCCATAGAAAGTTTTGTTTACTTTTACGTGGGGAGGGCGTTTTGATATCGGTGATTTGACGAGAACAAATAACACAGAATAAAATAATTTTTAATGACATTTTCTTTTTGCAATTTGTTTGGCCATTCGGTACTAACATACAGTGTCATCCGGTCGGTTTCCACTTTGATCTCAATGTTCAAGTTACGTCCATTGGCGTCCTGACCTATGACAATGTATCATAAACGCATATTTTAAATAATTTTTTTTCTATTGAAAAAATTTTAAATTTTCGATTGAATATTTTTTAAAAGTTGAAGAATTAGTCCGCTACCAACGACGGTGTGTCTATCGTAAATTATTTTTGTAAGGCAACTTCTTGTAAAATAACTGGGGTTGCAGTGTAAGAGGGGAAATTTAGATTAATTCTAAGTTCAAAGGATCGTTTGGCGTGTTTGCTTTGTGACTCGATGCTTCATTTACTGATTATTTCCACTGGCCAGCTCTACAGAGCTTAATGTCTTTTACATACCGTAAATTTTTTTTAATCAACGATTTATTTACAAATTTAAAATTTTGCACATTTCTTTCTATTAAATTATCGTTAGATTGTTTTTCTTTTTTCTAGAACTTTTGTAATCTTAACATTTTTGATATTGAGTTTATTTAAAAGAAGTGCGATAAATTTTTTGATTAGTATCGAATGGTCGGAGCATGTGAAAGAACACCGATATGTTTCAATAATTTACAAAATATTTCAAGGTTATGTTTATTTACAAATTAGAAATTAGAAATTAGGAAAAATACTGGAATATAACAAAAGCAGCAAGTAAAAATTTCAATTTAAGATTCATGTTTAGATAGATTTACCCAAAAATTTTTATTTACCCAATAAATTTACCAAAAGCTTCTGAAATTTTGAAATCTAACTATCAGTCGGATTTCCCATTCTATGTTCCGTTTCGCACGGCAATGATCACCTGTGGGGACTTAACTAATTTAAGATGCGATTTTTCAAATGGAATTAAAATTCGTTAAGCTAGCATACAGTAGCAGATATTGATCTATAGTTTTTTTTGGGCAATTTTGTTTTTACATTTTCAAAAGTGCTGGTCTTTAGGAAATGTAAAGATTCCATGCAGATCAGATGTAACCTCATCTTTTGCATGGAAGAGAAACAGGCTACCTGGAAAGTAGCCGAAAAAACTGGCATTGGTTCGGTATGGAGCTGATCATGAACGTGTAATTATAAGAAAAACGCCGGTAGTCGGCTGAAATTGACATATTTCGTTGAGTTCAGTTCCTGGTGTCCACTTACCTTTAAATCCAAGCAGCTGATGTTTTTTGTTTGTAAAGCCATTAAATCATGAAATTATATTTAACTATAAAAAATATTCACCAACGATTAGATTATACTGAAACTGACTCTTCCTAGTTAAGAATGTAGACAGTGACAGCTCCAGAAATATCACAAAGCTCCTGCTGTTTTTCTGTCATGTGGAGAACATCTAAAATTATTACTCTTTAAAATTTTCTGTAAGTGACAATGAGATGTTATTATTTACTCATACATGAACATGTTAAATTAACTGTAACATTTTTTATTGCAATATTATTATATCAATGTAACTGTGTAAGTTTGATACAAGAAACAAACAAACGAACGGTTTTCCTCTGGCTGTTCATTGGTTTTCAGTATTTTATTGGCCTTCCTCGATTTGTAATTCATAATTACAGAATCGTGGTTAAGCCGTAGACCGTCTTGAAGTGATGAACGATCTTTGATCTATTAATTACTTGCTTGAAGAAGGCAAATAAAAGAATCGAAACCGATTAGTGTAAATGTTTGATTTTCAGTTGTTTTTTGAATAATTGAGGTTATGTGCTACTTTAACTTCAGTTGTCTTTAATTTTGCTCCTTTGCATTTTTTCATAAATGGAAAAACAAAAAATGCAATCTAAGTCGATTCTAGAGTATGTTGCTATTAACAATGCCCTTGGGCGATATTGGTTAAAGAAATATTTTATTTTAAATCTACAATTTTTTTTAACGATCAAATAATTAATGCATAAACTAAGAAATAAGTAACCAAAGAATCTAGCAAACAACGCATGCAAGTAATGTGCATGGACTCAGAATCATCGGACTGCACTAAACAGTTTACATGTCGTTCTACTAATACAAATCGTTCATCCATCGGTGTAGTGAGATGTACGACTTTGGATAATTTTTACGTCACCATTATTTTGGTAAAATATTTTTGGACGAATAATTATGATAAAAAAGTAATAAGACAAGGTTTTTGTAAGAAAGTTCCAAAATGTTAAAAAAATAGTAAGGATTCGAACCCAAGTCGTTGAATTTCTGTCGGGCTGAAAAGTCAAATAAAAATGTGCAATGTGATGATTGATAAAAAGCTGTATCGAAGATTTAAAATGAAATGAAATTTCTACCATTTAACCGTTTAATCTGTTCCAGTGCTCTATTGAATTTAATTTAGTGTCGTGTCTGCATTCTTAATGAAGTAAATTTCTTGCAGAAACACATAAAGTTGAGTTAATGTTTTTCATCGTTTTGTATAAATGTGGGTGGTTCCAAGTTCTAAGCAAAATTAAGTTTATAAATCTGTATTTCAATCATAATCACTACCTGCTGAGTACTTCAAGAATATTGGTAATTACGTAGAATTGCACCAGTTATTGATGCATCATCGTTTCATGATTGTAACTTTTATCTACAACTTTGTAATATTTTGATTTATTTAGTTTTTCTTTAATGCAATATTTTCGAGAAAAATTATTTTAATCGTCAAACTAGTCGTGCGTTAAGTCATCATCGACTTCCTGAACTTAACCTCATTTATTTCTCTTCCTATGAATTTGTAGTTTCTCACCTGGATTATTTAAAAGATATTTGGTGCAATAAATCTACAGCATGTTCCATTCCACTATGCCAAAAAATGGCCAAATTGAAGTGGACGATCTCAGTAAGAGCAATCAAATGTTAATTAAAAAAGTGAAAATAACTAATGAGAAAATTTAAATTATCTTTGGACAAACCACATTTGAAAAAACAAAATGTTACCTGTCCTTACCTACAAATGCATAATCAATCATCTATTCAGGAAATAATTTGCTTGCTCAACCCTGACACTTAACCGGCTATTTTACATGCCAATTACACAAGAATACACAAGTTCCAAATCTATTTAATATTTAATTACAGTTTCGGTTTAATCCCGCAAGACAAGCAATGGGACTAGGGCGGCGATTTTGAAGTGTCCCCTTATAAAGGGTGACATGACATTGCTACATCCTAGGGTTGCGTGCCACCAATTCAAGTAGAAAATACTAAATATTTGTTATTTCATATTAAAGCGATTTGTATTACTAGGAATAACTCCTGTGTAGTCAAGATAAAAAATTTAATATGAACCTCAAATATTCAAATCTAAAATTTTCTTTATTCCTCCCATGCGTTCGTCTACTGAAAAGCATAGCGGGAAAAATTGAATTTAGGGCAATTGTCTCAATGCAAACCAAATCGACTGTGTTCAGCTGATGATTAACTATAAGCGTGAAACACGTGTCTTGCACGTAAAACATCATTTCAATTAATAAAGTATAATTAATTATTGATTTATGGTGACATGTGATGGTGCATCAAGATCATGCAAACCGATAAATGAAGTCACATCGATTTTCCTCGAGAAGCTATGCAATATTTTATCTTTAATCCATAATTAATTAAATTATTTAGTTATAGCAGTTACGTTTACTAGTACCCTGCGCAAATTTTACCGTTATGTGCAATTTCATGACCTCAAAGAGCCTTGGCTGTCATAACGACTATATGACTAATCGAAATCTTGTCATGTATTATATTTAACACTTAACTTGACTACATGGCACAATTATGCCAGAATTGTGCCCAAGTGCTTTGATTAAATTTTGAGGGTTAATTTCATACGAAGCATTACAATTAATGTTTTTTCCCATTCATAACATTAATTTGCACTTAACCTACAAAATGTCATAAGCTATCAGTTAACTCGTAATTTGCGCTATTACTCAAAAAATTAACTGCTAGTTAAGAATTAGGAATGCATATGAATACCATTTGAATGTCGCTGTAAAATAAAAGAATATTTGAAATTACAGCATAATTTTAAAATCATCAAAGCTCATCTTGAAATTACAAGCTCACGTTTGAGTTAGTTCGCACGATTTGTGTTATATATACGTTATAATTTGTAAAATCTGAAGTTAAATTTAAAAAGTAAGTCATGTTCTAACGATTATACTGTTGAAAACATTATAAGAGCTGATTGATATATTAGAGTAAGTTGAGAGCATTCACTATCCTATTTACAATAAATTTATTTTTTTCGTATTGATTTCAATTATAAAAAAATATTGTAAATTACCTGGCAATTTAATATAAATAGTACCACATTTTCACGACTTTTGTTTGAATAAACATGCAATTTACTTCTAATTTACCGCAATCATAATCATCATCTCACTATGATTTACCTTTTCCATAATTTTATTGAACTTCAAGTTGTTTTATTTCAATGCCTGAATAGTCGTGTGGGCAATACATTGTCATATAGCTTCAAATCACAATACAATTATAATTCTTCAAATTATTTTTTTAATCTTCCCCAATTCAATTCTACCATACAATAGAAGAACCTAGTAAGTCGAGTTGCTAGCACTCCTGTATGTATGTTTCCGAACTGAAGGAACTGCTTCTGCAGTAGCCTAACGTTACGTTTTGGATATGTATTGTGCAACAAAAATCCATCTTTCGTTCAATCCACAAATTAATTCCTAAATTGCTGCAAATTAAACACATTATATAATCATCAGCCTGTGCTAATGCAGAGGACCTAGAATTACTGGTATTGGCAGCTCTGGGGTCTTTTGTAGAAAAACTAATTTGATCCTGTGATCCTGGTGGAAATCCTACGTAAAGATGAAATTCATATCATCCAGAGTCATTGACTCAGTGCTTGCATGAATAAGACAAGAACTTGTTGTCAAAACAATAAAATTCTCAAATTTACAGCAGATAATTTAGTTAGGACTTTTCCGTTTAAAACAGTAAAATATATCAACCGACTTGCTTCTAGTTAAATTAACAACATTAAACGTTATCGTTATAAGCTATCAAGTTTAATTGACTCTCAAAGTTCTCATGTAAAAGCAAGTATTCCTGAACAGACTCGATAAGTCTCAAAACTTTTAAGCCATCTGCACACATATGAAACGAGAAACATTGAAAACAGTATATTCCTAATGAACAGATTGATCAGACGTGTTTCTAAATAAGAACACCTTGTAACCCGAGGATCTCCAGGACGTTTCCAAGTCGCCTAATGCAATACAAGGCGGTTCTATAGCAGCAGTACACAGATTTTTTTATGGTTGCGCTTTTCAAAACGGTCTAGAGCGCCAGGAGTGGAGAAGACCAAAGCGGAGGATGAAGAATACATTAAAAAAATCCCTGGGGCGCGACCGAATTCGAAAATTACTGATCACAAATTTTCAAAATTCATCTTAAATTAATTCGGCTTTAACTATCCGAATACAAACTAAAATAAATTTATTAAACGATATTTGAACTATTAATCCCCACGGGTACAAGTCAACTGAAGCGGGCTCCGCCTATTAAAACACTCTCTTGCCATTTGTTACGTCTAGCACACGTACAGTCAACAGAATGGAACTGACTAAGGGTCAGTTGTATAAAGCTCAGGTAAGAGTTAAACTACGTTTAACTCACTGTTTATCCAATCGCAGTGCTCAAAACCCTGGGTTGGCTCTCATCCGAGGTTAATTTTCTGTTATACAACTGGCCCTTTAAAGGTGATTTTAAAAATGTAATTTTGAAGTAACCGGTGGGCCTAAATAGTTTTTCTCGCCTCACTGGAAAGATCAGAATGTGTTTTTTTAGAATATATGTAAAGGTTTTCTTTCCTAAGGTAAAAAACCGAAGTTTTCTACCACTAACCTTTGATATTTTCAAGTACTTTTGGATTATCAGATTCGCATAATTACAAAGGAAATCCCCAACGAAAGGGAATTGAAGAGAAGAGGAAATTCGAGAAAATCTCAGGAAATCTTAGAAAATATAAGGAAAACTGAAGAAATCCACGGAAATCCAAAAAATCCGAGAAAATCGTAAGAAATAGAAAATCCAAGCAAATCAGAAGCAGAATTTTGAAATCTTTGGAAATTTTTGGAAGGGAAATCGGTTACGGTCAATCTTTTAAGAGACTTTCCTTTAAAAGTAGGAAATAATTTCTTTAAATATTCTGTAAGAGCAAAATTTATGCTTTTTATGAGGTGAGCATAAATAAAATCGGTCCAAACGGTTACTTCACAATTTAATTTTGAAAATCGACTTTTTGATGGAAATCTTGCAAGTTTACGTTCATGTTTGCATTACTAAAGCTTTCTGTTGACGGTACGTGTGCGCTACGGTAATCTTAAAATCCGATTTGATGGGTGGGGGTTGATGAGTGGGGAGAGAGCGTGGTTCATTCACTGGTAAGCGGTACCCGTGGAAACATCTTTCGAGTTCCGATATTCTTGAGTGGATTTGCGATTCGACGATTGGAATAATTCACATAATGCCCCTTACATTGGCAAATCTCGGATCCCAGCATTCGAATTTCGTCATTTTTGAGGTCTGTTGCGCCGCAGGGAATGTTTTGAATGAGTTTAGTGCTTGTTTCATTCGAGCATTACCGGTCGTTTTAAAAAGTGTAACAAAGGCATATCTCATTGTAATTTTCGAATTCTGTTTTTTTGAAAAACTACTGAATATTCTGGAAATTTTATTTTTTATATGAACTATATAGATTATAGACCATTACCTACCACCCAGTGCAAAATTTTCGGCGAAATTCGAAGTCATAATACATCGACCAACCCTGGGAAATCTTACGACAATTCAGAAGGAAAACCAAGGAAAATAACCGTAAATAGAAATTTGGTGTATAAAAATTATTGTTGTAATTTTCCTCTCGTTCGTAAAAATTGTCCATTTATTTAAAAATTTACGATCGGAAATCCACAAAGAAGCTAATGCCTAGTTGGCAAGTGTGTATCGAAGATCAGGTTATCTGCTATGTTAGTAAGGGTTTTTCTGTGAATACATTTTTGTAAACACAATAACGTGGACTGGGAGGGTATTTTTGATTACATTAAACAGGAATCTTTTGCTCTTGAAAAATGGTAGATTTAGATGTTACTGTGTATGAATATTCTGTGGGAAGAAAAAATATCAGCGCGTGTCTCGAGAAGAATTGTTTGTTGCACTTGTCAAAACTACGCCCTTCACACTCTCGTGCCTAAATTTCTGTAAAAAAATAGTTTAAAGTCTGCGGCCGCTTAAGAGAGTGATCGGTAACAAAAGTTTTCATCAGACGTGCATGATCATTGACAGGGAATTTAACAAAAATTCGGAATGGAAATAACAATTTAAATAAATTTTGTTTGCGGGGAGGGGGAGATGAAAATCCTTTTCGTTCGGGTAATTTGAGTTTTTTAACAGAAAACAAATTACGAAGTAGTGTTGAAGTCAGTTTTCAGTCATGGCCAACTATATGCCGCTATTTTAAGGGGTTTCTATGCGGCAGAATTATGAGGAACAGATTATTCGTGGATTAGGCCGCCTGCCCTTCTAGTGAGTTACATATTTTGTTTAATTTTCAAAGTCGTTGATTTTTAGCTACCAGATTTTTGTAAATAATATTTAGCTTGACTCAGTTTATTGCAAAGAAATACAAAATCTTAAAGCGAAATGTATTTGGAAAACAAGTATTTGATTGATCGATTGGTTATTTATTACCATTTTAGAAAACCTTTTTATGATAGCATTTTTTACTTCGATATATTTTTTGGGTTTAAAACTGTCTACTCATACAACATTATCTTGGCTGAATATATCATAATTTTGGTGATTTCGTGAGTAAGTGTACACGTACTTAATTGTCCACCAATCATCCGTCTCAACGGCCTACACCACGAAGACCCAGTTGGTTTTTCGCACGCTTCTCATCAAATGGACAAACACAGGATCGTATTTTTTCTTGTACAATATTTTTTTTAAATAATTTTATTTTTTAATCGTAGAATTAATTTAAAAAATCTTTAACTGGATTGCTTTTTAATGGCTTTGTAAATAATTGCTAATTAAGTTTTTATTGATTCTATAATTATGAGCTTTAATTATTATTTTATTGAAAAGTGTTATTTGAAAATGTTAAACAATAGGATGGCATTTTATTATTAATATGACCGCTTTTATAACAAATTGTTTCTTGTTATAATACCATCCTGTAGTAGACGGTGAGCCGCAAAGGACTTCGGACTATTTCTTATTGGCGTGGACCGCAGTAAATCTCATTACGGCTCGTCCCTCCGTGTAAATTACTGCTTGCTCATTTGTGCCATGACTGTGTGTTTTGTTCACAAAATTTATATATTTTCTGCAATTTGTCTTCAGAATTCTTAATTTACAAGTCTTAATTAACTTGTATAGTTGGCAACATTCCTTTTGAGCATATTTTTTGAATTATACCCTTGAGACAGTTATCCTTTTGAAACTTATTCGAATTTAAGACACTTAAGTGTGAACAAGCCATGATCAAGCTCTGATGAAGTGGCGTCCATTATCAGGTCGCTGATGTGTTCAGAACGAGACTATTGTTAGAAGCAGCTTTATGGGCCTTAAACAAAAACACCATTACTGATCTGACCGCTACCCGCTCATTTCTCGCAGTAAACTAGACTCGGGGCTTGTGTCGCTCACTATTAATTATCGTTTGGTAATTACTCCAAAAATGTAGTCAAAACTTTTTTCAATTATAAACATTTACGTCTATCAATTTCCCAAAGCGATTGTTCGACAATGCTTTTTTTAACGTTTAATAACATTCTCAGACATCTTCCTAAGCACTCGGATGCTCTTTTTAATTTATTTAGATATGTGCTTACTAGATCATCTTATTTTTAGCAATAACAATTGATTTATATGCATTAGAGAGCACTATAATATAGTGTGCACGATCAAATAGGCAAGAAGCCGTTTAATAGAGAATCCTACTGTTTTATTAATGGTTACCATGTCGGGATTCCACAAACAGACAAAACTTGTTACCGACAGCGCCATCCCTGCAGGTCAAAGAACTAAAGCCGCATGATACAATATCAATCACTTGTTTCATTAGTCAAATGCCTTTTTAATGACTCTTTAGTATTGTGGTGAAATAAAGATCATGCACTGTCTCGGCTTAACCCATTATTTTAAGAGTAAATACTTTTCAGACTTTATTGCTTATTTTAATCAATTATTTCATGCATTAGAATTTAGATGTAAAGATTTCTATTAACTCAGCATTCGTTTCTTACAAAAAACTTAAGTCGTTTTATTATTTTGATGCACCTAACGATATTCCTTTATTTATTAAAACGCGTCAGTATTGGCTGCCTTCTCAATATACGGAAGTTGTCTTCAGACTTTAACTAACTATATCTATTTAATAATAATGGAATGTAAGGTAGCTTCTTTACCACGTTAAGTATGCAGATAAATAAAAATAAATAAAATTAATTAACTGCGTTGTCAGTGAACAGTACGGCATTCCGAATGTTATGGATGCCAAGGAAGAAGAGAATAACGTACATACTTAAAAAGACGGTCTACGACGCGATGTTTCGGTTCAAAGACGATTCGGCGGGAAACATTTCGGTATAAACCGATTCGGCGCGAGAACATTTAGATGGGATGAGAAAATTTTATTTTATAAGTAAAACTTTTACAGTTCTCCTTAGATGACTCATCTCATCTCCTGTTGATACAAATTCACTCTGAAAAGTTCTTGTGCCGAATCGGCTCGTGCCGAACCATCAATTGACCTCGCCGAAACGCTCCAACCTGATATTGGAGCTTATGATCCTAACTGATCAGTTAGCTTATTAATTAATAAATTTGTTATGATAGAATATGAAAATATTTTGCAGTAAAGCCACCTGCTTGTTTGTTGAGGCAGAGTCGTAGGGTGATTGATTTTATACAGTTGTTTATTAAAGTGTTCAAACGAGGAGTGGCTTGGTATTTTCTCGTGCGTATTTTACTCGCTTTGCTTCATTAATAAGAATGCAAATTTATAAACACAAATAATTATTATGATTTGCTTAATACAATGTAAAATGCTAAACGCGTTCATTATTAGTTGATTAGACGATGAGTTACGTTGCACTCGTTTAACCTCAGGATGAGCAACCCATGCCGATACTCTGATTGAGAAACCTGAAGATCCCGTAACTACAAAACACCGAAACAGTTTTCTCCGTTTTCTTTCATTTTTAAGGTCTTCCAGAAAGGAAGTTTCCTGTCCTTCGACAATTTTGCTCAAAATTCAACTAACAATGTAATGTTTTAATAAAATATCAATCAAATCAAAACGTTGATGTATTACGTCACTGAATAAGTTTGTAGGATGACAAAAATGGACAAACCATGAATCCATCACTACATTCCAGAGTCAAAGCGGCAGTCAGCTGAGTAGATAGCAAAGGATGGAAACCGTCCAAAGCGCCAAAAACGGAAATTTCAGCTGGTAAAGTTTTTCCCTCCGTATTTTGGGATGCGCATGCGCATGGTATTGGAATGAATGTATCACTCTTGAAGAAGACTACATTAATGAATAAAATCGAATTTTGCCTAAAAGTTGTTGTTTTATTAGTCATCCTACGAACTTATTGAGGGATGTGTTGTAACATTTAAATTCTGGTAAATGAGACGACATAAACACGAGTACATAAATAACAGAAAATCAAAAATAAAATTCAAATCTTCAGTTCAAGATTGAAGTTCCAACTTTAAGTTCCAAAAATCCCATGTAAATGGAGTATGCATCCTGCATAAAATAAAAGAACTTGAAACAAAGTCCCTCATAGGTGAAACTGGGACAACACACAATTTACTGGGTACCCATCAAAACTACGCTCTCCCGTTTATTTCTCCCCCAAGCAAAATTTTCCAATTGACACAAATTAAAACCATTTCAACAAAGATCATAATCCAAGTCTACTCCAGATAAAACAACGGGGTTCACAACCAAACTTCAATTAAGATATTTTGATATAGGAAAAATTATTATAGCGCCAACGGGAGGACGTTGGACATACCCAATGTTAAAACTAAAAGGTTGTAAAGAATACAAAAAGTTAAATTTGAAAAGATTTCGAATTTATTGTAAATTCGCCTGTCCTTTCTTTATTTGGTTACTGTCGATCTTATGAGGTAGGGATAAATAAAATCAGCCCAACGGTTACTTCACATGGGTCTAGCAAGCCGGATTTAAATGGAGAACCCATCCCCCAGCACCAAATCCCCATCCTTACCTCCCCACGTTCCGGGTAGTACCTACCATTTTGACGGAGGTTGGTCTTCGCTCCTTTGTTTTTTATCGACAAACGGCACCACACATCCTTCGTAAACCCCGGCCGTGATGTATCAAGCTTGATTGACACTCATGCTCATAAACATACAGCAGGGGCACTGACCGACCGCGTACCATACACCACGGAACGCGTAAATCAACATCCATCGCGCGCTAAGTGCCTCCCATTTTATTTTATATTCAAATTTTTCTCAATTCCGGAATTTTTTAAAACTAAAGACGCGAAAACGAAACGGGTTTGCTTTTCAAGATGCACCTTCGGAACTTGGTCCGTTTTCAAGGCCCCTCTTTCATATTTGTGTTTTATCTATTTCCATTTATAATTTTTTGTCTTAGCACTAAAGCCCCACAGACCGACGTGAGACGTTTCTTAACCTCAATGCCAAATATGCAGTTACCAGATGAAGAAGATTAAGGTGGGGACAGAGAGCGCTTCATTCCACTGCATGTTTCTGCATGATCAAGCGCATTTGCGCTCCGATTATTGTATAATTTAGCCCAGGGGTTGGAAAAACCTCCCGGACCTGCGGAGGATAGGTTTTCCCTGCCCCTGACATTGTCAAACCTCGGATTCCAGCATTCGAATATCGTCATTTTCGAGTTGAGTTGCGCTCGGGCAAGTTTTTAATGATAGAATGATTTTCAAAACGCATACGGAGGGTGGGGTTGGAAAGTCAAAGTTCCCTCCACGTCGGATCCAGGTCAAATACATTAAGAAAATATTTTTTTTAATTTTAGAAAAACTACTGGATATTCAGCAAATTATACTTTTTACATGTACTATATAGACTGTTACCCACCATCCAGTTCAAAAAAATGAGAAATTGGATAATCCATGGTTGAGCTTTCCATATTCTTGAGATCCATGGTTCGATGCTCAGATTATGTGTCCATCTGCGATTTTCTTTTATGCTTAACAGAGTTTGCCATTTGTGTACTATCTTTTCCCTTAGATGGTTTAGAATTTCTTGTACATTGGCATGACATTATTAACAGTGTTAATAATCTATCTATGTCGCTTCTGTTTTACAATCCTTTAGGCTCTACAGACTTTTATTCCATTCTTGTGCTGAATGCCTACCAATTTGTATCGATGCATAGTCTTGGATTTTTTAGTCTTGCTGCTAGGTTCTTTTATATTGTGAATTAACTTATGCAGTTTTGCAAGCGATGTTGCTGTATTATCAAGACTCTTTGTTCGGTCGGTCAACTAGGAGACTTGGCAACCCGACTAGAAATTTTTATGGCAAGGAGATCCTACCTATCACCTATCAGACAACCGGTCTGGAGTGGATTTGGACTGTAGCCCCAAACATGTTCAGGTTCAAATCGGTCTGACCTAGTGGAGTCGGGGTCATTAGAGCCGGGTTCGGACAGCATAGCAGTCCCACGTCGGGCAAACCTGGTCCGGAGCAAATCCGGACTATAACGCTAAAACACGGTCAGGTCCAAATCGGGCTAACCTAGTGGGTTCGAATCAGGCTTTGGCCCATCAAACCTATTACCAATTTCAGTTTTTCTCAGGGTCAAAAACAAGTTCTGTACCACCGAAACTACAATAGCACATCACTCCAACGAAAAAAAATCAGATCCATCAAAAAAAAGAAAATATGTTCGATTAAAAGATGTTCCCAACTCTTGAACTCCGAGTTTCTTTTCAGCTATGGTCATTATGCTTACCCAATAAACGGACGCAACGACGTTTAAATGATAATAAATGATTATAGCTAAACCGAAATATGCAAAGTAGCCGTCTGGTTGGTTATCGGTCGTGGCCATTGATCATCAAAAGTTCAAATTAAATTTCCAAATTTAGATTTTACGTGGGCCGAATATTTTGTCAAAAAATAATTTTGTTCATTAAATCTGCAAAATTGCTACATTTCTAATATATGTACGAGTTTACAAGTGAACACTTAATTATTGTCTTAATTTAATAGCCAATTAGTTTTTTCTGATACCTATCTAATTTAATGCAATTTTAAATGGACGTCTACTGAAGCGTACAATCTAAAAACCTAGTAAGTCGACTAATATAGCATATTGTTACTTTGTGATGAATGTTTTCGTGATTTTATTATTACAATAATTTTGAAGTAAATTAAACTTTTCTATCCTTGCTGAAGCTACCAATGTGTTTTGAATGGTTACTCGACTTACTAGGTTTTTTAATTGTAAGGTAGTTAGTATTAAATTTAACGATTGCTCTGATCGGATAGGTAAAACATAAATTATTGTGTGATCAGTAAATTTACAAAAAAGTTAATTCTTGGTTCGAATCTCGAAACTAATATAAGCAGCTCAGTTCAGAAATGTTTATTTTCTTGTAAGAAATTTAATTTTTAAATTAGTTAAAGTGCAAATTTTTAAGACAGCTGTACTGTAAAGAAAATGTTATTTTTATTTCTAATATAAAACTTTATTATCAATATAAAATGGGGTAACAGTTTTCAATTGCTACTGTAGCTTGAAAATCATATAGTAAGACTGTGCAGTCGATAACGTTTACCACATGGCTACAAATGATGACAGTAATGTATGTCCAAAATAGAATCATTTTTATGCTTTGCTATATTTATTGAAGGAAATGACACATTCAATAGAAGAATGCTCGATAGTTTAAACAACACACCAATAATAATTAGGGAACATTTTTAAGTATACAGGGGGGCGGTCTTTTTTCGTTCATTTATAGAACAAACTTTAAATATTAAAGCGTCATAAATACCGTATATTTTCGATTTATAATTAATAAATTACATCTTCATGTATTTATTTTTGATGATACATAATAGTCGGTTTATAAAATTAAAATTTTATCCCTGCTAAAATGAGTAATAAAACCACAATTTAATGAAACTGCGTGTAATTTGTGGATTTAAAAAAATAAACATTAAAAAATTAACAAATTTTTATTGCTCGGTTTAATTTGTATTTAACACCCCGTAATTTGTCTTGTAATTATCAAAATTTATTGAGTAATTAAAATTGCATCCTTTGTTTGAGTTTTGCATAAAAGTAAAAGAAATATATTTGCAGATGATTGTAGTTTTGAGAATTAAATTGGAAATTGTTTTACGTGAAAATAGAACTGAAAAAAACGAATTTCGTATCAAAATGGACAGAAGAAATTAAAGCTTCTGTTTATGTTTGTAAAAGTTAATACTCGCATTTATTCCGGGTAAATTATTTGAATTAAATTTCAGCTTTTATTCCTGTCTGTCTGTCTGTTCGCGTAACCCAAATTTATAATAAGTTTCCTTTCAAATTTCAAAATGAGAAAATAGTTTTTATCTGCTAATCCGCTAAGACAACAGCTTCCATATCTGTAGACCATAATGTTATACATATCCAACAGTTATCCGATTGCCAAAGCTGTGCGGCCTAAAGGCCGCACTGGTCCGGAACTACGATGACCTCTAGGAACATCTAGAAAAATTCACTAACACTTTTGCTGATGCAAAAGAAAATAGAGAGCTAATGTTGCTTGCATAAAATATAGGAAACCACAAATCTGTTAGATAAACTTATACAAACAAATGAAGTTAATTTTTATTAACTGAAGCATGCAGTGATTCGATACAATCAAGATTCATATCATGAACTAATCATCATCTTCAGTTTCACTTAAAGAGTCAGTTTCTAAGAAACGTTCCGGAAAACGGATGTCCGAATAATAATTTGTTACTATTCCTTTGTTGATTGTTATGGATGGTAGTTGAGATTCAGTACCAGACGACTTAACCGCACTTGAACCATTGAATTTGTCCATTTTATTTTGAGCTGACTGAGGAGGTGAATCATAGCTAGGATTTTCGTTCATGTTCTTTAAAATTGGAAAGTAATCATCCACATCTGAAGTATCACGTGGTCTCTTTCTGTATTTTTCGATACATTTTTCTTTACTTTTTGGTATTAAAGGATATTTTGGTAAATTTACACAATAAGGAGATGATCCCGCGCGCTCCAAATATTTACGTTTCAAATAACTTGTACATCTCCAACAGCAATCGTTTCTTATTTTTATGGAAGCCATTGATTGAAATGAATTGGATGGTATGCAATTGGCCTTGCCAAAAAATTTCATTTCCCAGTCTAAATTGGTTACATCGATGGTTTCCTCTAAATTATCCTGCATCACTACAAATATACCTGTTTAAAAAATAAGAAGTTTAAAAGATTTCAAGATAATTTACCAAAGGTTAAATTTACTCGTAAATTTCCAATCACGTGCTTTGTAGAACTGAGCCTGAATTATCTCGCGCATGTTGTGATACACAAGTAATTTTCGCGCACATTTCCCCATATTTAAATTTGAAATCCTGTTGATAATTATAATGAAGAGGACAATTATTTTCAAATTTAGTATCTCAAATTTTCCCATGTAACTAAATTGCAAAACTTATTCCTGTTTAAGGCTAAGGGATTTTCATTTGTTGTAATTTTCTGGAAGTTTTCCCGGGAATGTTCTTTCACAACCAAATAAAAACAAAATTAAGTAAATTAACCTAAGTTAACTTAACACAAACCTAACTTAACTTAAACTTAACCGAATACACATCTAACCTAACTAAAGGACTTGGGATTAGTTCAGTCAGCTCAGGAGGGCTATGTGAATTCGATGAACTAGCAGTCGAAAGAGAAAAAAAAATTGTACACAGATTTCGGAGTTCTAATAATTCCATGAAATTCTATGATTTTTAAAGATTTCTTAGATTACATAAACAAGTGTAATTTTAAAGAACTTCTTTAATTTTTAATGAATTTCCGTGATTTCTAAATTTAATTGATTTTAAAAAAATTCCAAGGATTTTCAAGAAATGTCAATAATTTTCAGGAGAATTTCGAACAAGTGTATACAAGTTGTGTAAATACTTCTTGGCTTTTTTTGGTTCTTTTCAATTCTTCATTGATTTTTAATATTTTGGCTTACTCAAAATGATAAGGGTTACTTTTTTCTTTCATTCAAAAGTACAATTGAAAACCTAAAGTATTCTGTTGCTGGTACTTGTACGCTACACTAGTCTTAAAATCCGGTTTTAAGTGGGGAGAGAGTGTGGTTCATTCACTGGTAAGCGATACCCGTGGAAACATCGTTCGAGTTCGTACAAGGTAATAATTCACACAGGAGTTGGAAAAACCGCCCGGAGCTTGCGGAGGGTAGATTTTCACTGCCCCTGACATTGGAAAATCTCGGATTCCAGCATTCGAATTTCGTCATTTTCGAGTTGCGCTGCGCCCGGGCAGGTATTTAATGATACAGTGATTTTCAGTACGGAGGGTGGAAATTATAATTCGAAAGCGTAGAACATTGACGGTCCCCCTCTATCTCGGTTTATGCTTTGAGTCATACTTCTGGTCTGAGACCAATCTAGTGACTTGTAACACAATACCAAGTAAAAAAGTTTAGTAAATAGTTCAAGTACATAAAAACTCATTCTGTGACCGGTCCGTGCGTTCGACGTAAATAATTGCAGGAGCGTGCTTTAGTGGGCGGAACCTGGTTCCGTTAACTTGTTGGGCGTGCTAAATTTATTTGAAATTGTATTCGGTTAATTATAACCAAATTTCAATTGGTTCAAAGGTTCCAACGCGCCCGGAGCGTAGCGGTTGGTTACGTAGGGTCACTTTTGACAAGCGCCACTACGGAAAATCTCGGATCCACCATTTTTAAGTTCAATTTATGCCCAAAAATACTTGTATAAATTTCGAACAAGCCATGCGCGAGCTAAGTTTTTGAAATCGGCCAATCGGATACTCGGTTTCGGTTTTGTGCATTTTTTAGCCGAATTTTTGGAATAAATTTTAATGTTTATATTTGTAATTTGCAGCATAAACTACCATTTCATTCGAAAATTTTTAAAATCGTATGCTCACTTTGCGTAGGTACTACTCCCATTAACTCCCATTGTACTTGGAACAGTACTAATAGAGACACCATCACTGGTTATCTCTCAGGAAGGGGTGATTGCGAAGAGCTAAGAAAAAATGCAGCGTTTAGTTGTACGATGGAATAAGTGAGTTGTGTACAACCCATTGTTTTTTTTTCTGAGAGCAGCTCAGAAAAACATTATTGAATTTCACAGGAGTATAAATGGTAGTCTTGTAGTTGTAATGAATGAGATCTGGTTATTTGACTGTCGAGCTCCAGAAGTAATTTATCTTTGCAGATGTGTATTCGAACTTTGTTTTTACAGCTGCTTCTTACATTGCCATTCGGATTTAAGGAATTCGAAAAGATTGTAGAAAACTCGATTTGTTTATCTGTGAGGTGAGTTTCATTACAATTATGGTTTCCATTATTTACTTTGATCTGGGCACATTCGGACTCGCAAGCGTTTGTTTGTTGTGTTTTTCCTTCAGTTTTGAGAATTTCTATGTCTGTATGTGTTTTATTAGGGTTATCTGGCGCCTGTTATTATTTCACCGTTACCTAAACGACAAACATATGAGTATAAAACGCTAGAGTTGCACTGTAACATCAAAGCTTCTTCAGAGCAAATTGTCGTTACAATTTCTAAGCAACATTAAACTAAATTTAAGGCCATCAAAGTTGCAAAGTGACAATTTATTGTAACAGGCTGACCAACTTGAATTTTTTGTCAGAAAAGGTATGTTACTTTAAATACGCGGTATGTCAATTATTCCGTAAAAAGTAATTTTTCAAAATAATTATTCGGTTTAAAGGAAAGTGAGAGTTGGGTATTAAATTACGATATAATTTGTATTAAGCAAAACGGTTTAAAGAAGGCAATGTTTATACGAGCGTCTTGAGCGTCATTTTCAGTTTGTTTATGTATTAGAACGTACGCCAATGTCGTTTGTGTTTTGCTGTTGACACGTGCCTGGGCTCTGTCCCATTAAGTTACACATATTTTTAGTACTTCGTATACACATATGCTTCAAATATTCCGGCTGCTTTGTAGCTGTCAACTTCAATGTTTGCTATAAAATCGATCAGTTATTAATATTCACATTGACTCACTTGTTTTTGCAATTTTAATGTTGTCCATATTTGTTATTATTAAATTCCATTGCAAGATTTTTCTTTTCGACAACCGACATTTAACGAATGTCAAAAAAGTGACAGGTACACAGGTGGCGGTAAATTTAAATAATTGTCTTAGGTGTTTGTTGCTTCTTGGGGAAAAGAAGGAAGGAAGTTAAGGTTATGTTTATTAAAAAGAAAAACAAATGTAAAGGTGTTCACGAAGTTAATCGTGTAGCACAATTAAGCTATGGCTACCTATTAGAACGGTACTTGAATGTTATTCTTAATATCACAAAAGTTTTAATGTTTCTTGTTGTTTCCGCACTTGTACTAAATACTTGATGTAGTATCGTGTGCAAAGAATGGGCAACGAAATTATTGAAAAGACTTATTGTATTTAATAATTAGATTCAATTACATACGTAATGTTCATCAATTAGCATTAATGTGAATGAATTAAAACAAAACATAATGCATTTTCCCACTACCTGTAGTTATAATAACTGTAAACTATGATGGAAAATTATTATAACACGTGACTGATGGCAATACATTTTTGCGGGGCTCTTGGTAGTCTATAATTGAGAACCATACAGGAAGCTATAATGTATTATAATGTTATAATCAGTGTGAATATCACTGGTCCTAACATATAATAATAATCCTTATAGTAATTTAAAAACGTTGCAGCCAATAAAATTCACTTAATTAGCATTTTCCTCGTGAATGGCCAATACCATATCATCATTTCCAAAATGAATTTTTAAATATTATTTTCATATATAGCATAATTGATCATTAATTTGTATAGTTGAGAATTTTCAATTTCGAACCGGGTCAAACTAAGTATAACGTGAACCGCAAACACCATGTCAGTTTAAAAATACTTCACAATCGACAGCTGACAACGTCTGGTCAAAGTCAGTTGATTTTCATTAAATTGGTGTTCTAAATTTAAACTAACGTAGCAAAATTATTAATATATTTTTGTAAGTTCATCGATAGTTTTCTTAATAATAGCACCACATACTTGTGGGTACAAAATGCGTTGTTTCTTTTTCAATTTCTACTTCCATAAGAGCGCGTCATCAGATTTACAAGAAATTTTTTTTTTTAATGTCATTTGGACATACGACAATTAATAATTTGTATACTGCAATATCGGCACTGGCATGTTGATACTTGCTTTATAAATTGAAGAAAGCGTCCACTTTAACAAATTGTTTGCTTTTTCGTTAATAACAAAGAAACTCTAGAATTTATTCTACTGGCAACTGTTGGATTTGGTAATTATAATATTTTATCGATTAATTTCTTCAAGTCACCGCAATATCTGCTGCAAACGATAGCTCGACCATCGATAAAATTGGCTAAGCGTGACTTGTACTTTCCCAAATCTTTCGACGAAATGTGTTTATGATGACGTCCCTATTGTTTTCGGCATTACGTTTAACTGTCGCGGTGACAAGTGTTGCCTTTTGATTGATTTCTTTTATTTAATTCGTTTTCGAAATTAATAAACGATTAGAGGCGTCTGGAAATGGTCTGTTTGGAATTTATTGAACATTTGCAGGTGCAAGATCAAGTTACACTTGACAAACTGATAGTGATTTTATCATGTGCTAATAAAATTCTGGCTTTTGACAAACAAGATAAGGAATTGTTTGCATTGGAGAAGTGGTAAACTTAATGAGGTTCTCGACATGATTGAGTGGACGCTCTGTATAGAGATCTTATTGCGAGCCCAGCTGTGACAACCCGCGCTGAGTGACGTTTGAGCGATGGTCTCATTACTCGGTGGGAAGCAGCAGTTGCGATAACCGATGACACCTACGCTCTTGAAAGTTCACTTGAATTCTGTATTGTTTCAAACGGGGCGTAATTTGAAGCGTAATAGTTTTAAAATTGAATAAAAAAGAAAATTGAGGATTGCAACAGGATAGACGAAACCACAATCTAGATGGATTCGCGAAGCTATACAAATTCGAATAACACCAAGGTATACTTTGACATCATTATGCGTCAGTCACGTTTCATATAGTAGCCGGTGTCGGTCACGATCTTTCAATGACAACCTGACGGATTACCGCCACATAACGCTTGGAATTGCTGGACGCGACATGATGGGAAGCCACGTTAATTTTGCAATTACCTTTCCAACCATTATAAGAAGGCTCACGTACTATAGTTTCAATATAGGCACGCATATTCCCAACAAATTATGTGTCTGCGACTATCATCAATAATGCTCAAAAAAATTACATGAAATATATCGCAACTACCAGCAAAAAATTTAATAAAACCACTTATAATTACTGAATTTGAATATGTTTAGAAAAATAACGGCACTTTAATAAATGCAAACCTAATTTTCTATCCCAATACTTCCACTTCTATCCACCGCCAAATAATTTTTCTACATACCGAAATCAACTCATATTTACAAATCAGTTGCGGCTTGTCAAGGTAGGCATGGGAGGCAATGCCTCAACAAACTAACAAATCAAGTTTACACTTGGCTTATTTCTTTTTCTTTCTATTTGAAATTTATTACAATAAAGACAACTCAACAAAGGGGAAATAACAGTTGGAACCGAACGCCAATAAGAGGAAATGAAAGAGAAAACAAGAGTGGTGACTGAACACGAAGGGCTTCGCTAACAACGAACGATGGCGCAGAAAACAGTCCTGATCTGTTTTCAATAAAATTAAAGAAATGATAAAAATTCGTTACTATTTTTAGCTAACTGATGTACACATTTAGCAAAATGATGTCAATCATTGTTTTATTGGTATTGAAGCTTAAGCTTATTGTGCCCCTCGTTCCGTGTTTTTACTCACAATGTCGTCAAAGTCGAGTACGCGGCCGATGGGTGCTTGTACTATCTCCTCGATTTCCAGGTCTGGAAATCCGAGGTGACGTGTTCTTTCACCCGACAGTGCCGGGCATTTACATAAGATGTAGAATCTACATGTAGGATCTTCAGCTATCCCCATTAAATTGAGGTGTCTTTTCAGACAGCAGTGTCCTGTAAAAAGTCCTACTATCCTTCTCAGCTGTATTCTACTCAGCTGGATTATTGTCTTACTCTTGGCTTCGCTTGAGGGGCCCCTTATGAACAGTGAGCAAGGTGTTGTCTCCTTAATGTGTCCCTGATTCCTTCCCTTACGGTCTTATATGAAATCCCGCAGGTAGGTTCGGGACCTATTAAGGTTGTGTTTGCAGCCATTCTGGCCCGGCGGTCCGCCTCCTCCTTTACCTTTATGCCCTGGTGTCCCGGCACCCACATGACCGTAATGCTGTTGCGGGTTGCCAGTTCTATCAATGCATCGAGGCATTATTTACGACCCTGGAATGTATTCTACTCCTTCCAAGGCCTTTAAAGCGGCCTGACTGTCTGTCATGATGCAGATTCGCCTATCCATGTAGTCCCTCCGCATCATTTCATGCAGGCATGCCCAAATTGCAGTTACTTCTGCCTGAAATACAGTAGCGTGGCAGCCCAGGTTGATGCCAAAGGCATCTCCCGTTCTTCTCCCGCTTATACCTGCTCCAGTACTTATCTTTGTCTTAGATCCATCTGTGTACCAGAGGTATTGTATCGGTTACCCAGCTCCTGTATGGTTTTTTCCTTGCCCCTCTCAGGTATTGCTACGTTGAATGATTTTCGGAAGTCCCTTACAGTGCTAGTTCTTTTAATGGTAAAAGTTCATTTAAAATTAGTGATCATTATTTTAAAAATTATAATACATTTTTAATCAAAAGCATATTTTAAAAGTATAAAAAATGCGTTTTCTTTATTTCATCTGCATTATTTTTGTCTTAAAAGGAAATCCTGTTAATTTTCATTTAAAAGTAGAGATTTTTAATCTTAAAACTAAAACTACTTTGCGTGTATGGCTAAAAAAGTTTCACTTTCCCCGTGAGTTTATGTGGATGAGGCTCACACTTTTTTTTTTCGCGTATGCCAAGTTTATTAATTATTAACATCAAATTATCTAGCAAGGTGGAGAAGCTAATCCATGCATGCCCCTGTGGGCATCGATCCTAGCACCGAAGCAGAATTCCCCCCCCCCCCTACATATTGATTAGAAGACGACCGATCCTAGCGACTAACGCCTTTGCATGGCATCGCCAAGGGCCTATGGTTTCTACCGCAAAATCTGAGAAATCACAATCTGGTATTGATTTTTTCCGCTTTCATCACTGTCGAAGTGGCTATTTGCTCTCCAAAGCTCTCCCTTGTCGCCACGGAACCAAGGTTTTCCCATCTCGTCACTTACCATCATCACGTAAAATCCCCACTGGTCCCAAGATGCTAGGAACGGTTGCAGTCGCGAGAGAACGTCTAATAATTTCGTTATTTAAACTAAGCTTAATTTACTTAAATTAAGATTAAAATTGAACTTAAATTTTTATTATTGGGTATTTTGGCGGCTGCCCGAATAAAATATTAATCTTTCCGATTTTTTGATTAAAAATTTTTCTATTTAAAAAATAATTAATAATACAAATTTAACAATTTCCAAAGTACGCACTATAAAATAACATATGCTAGAGGGGCATATCAAATTTGAAGTCAATCGATTAAATTGATCTTAAGATATTACGTCGAGCACTTTGAAAAATGTCGCTGTGAAAAAAAGTGTTTTTCGATTTTTAAGAAAATTAAAAATGGTAATCAAAAAATCGGTTTTTTTCAAATTTGTAGACTAAAATGCCGGTAGCCTCAATTTATTTATTTTGAATTATTAAACAATAAGACAAGTTTAAAGAAAAAGGTAAAAACTAGAAGAAGCAAAAAAAAAATGTTTACAATATTTTTATTTTGTAAATATAGAAATAATACTAATGCCCGGTTTCTTCATAGACTTAACAGCGTAGTTAAGTTGACAAACTGTTCCGGAAATACACGAGTACGAATTCTTTTATAAAAATAAAATATTTAGAATATTTAGAATATTATTCGTGTTTGTCCTGAACAGCTTGTCAACTTAACTGCGCTGTTAAGTTGTGAAGAAACCGGGCATAATTCAGCTATTTCCAAAGTACGGACTATAAAGCAACATAATACTGAAGGTATACATTAAATTTGAAGCTAATCTGGCAAATAGAACTTCAGATATCACGTCAACCACTTTGAAAAAATTATTAAAAAAAAAAAAATGTTTTTCGAATTTCATGAGTCTGAACTTGAAGAAAATGGAAATAACAAAATTTGATTTTTATAAATTTTGATTTTAGGGGGGGTGCTAAGTGTTCTTCACTTAAGGTTTCACGTGTTTTCCAATTTCAGCTATTGAAATTACTTTTTCACATTTTAACCCATACAAAATTAAAAAAAAATTAAAATTATATACATTGTAGAAAGTTAAAAAATAAGGAAACGCTAATACAAAAATGCAAAAGCATACCAACTGAATAAATTACAAAAAAGTTCAGTTGGAAAAGCTGGAAATTACGCTAACGATGGATTCTCTTTTTCTGATATAATCTCGATTTCCGAATGGCTAATTCCGATTTAATTAATATAATGAATTGATAAATTAATTTTGAATAATATTTTTTTAAATAAATTTTAAATTATGGGCGGTGGGGAGGTCAGAGATTTCAAAACTTAATTGAAATTAACGTAAGGACAGAGGGAAGAGATGGAGTTAAAAATTTCAAAAATCGTCCTGAATTTCCTGAGATTTTCTTAGATTTCTTAAGATTTTTTCGGATTCCTACAGATTTCCTCAAATTTCCTTTCACTACATCAGATTTCTCCAAAGATTCCTATTTTCCTCGGTTAAAGAAAATTTTAATAGACAGCAGTTGAATAGCAAATTCAAAAATCATTTTCGTTTTTTGTTTTATTATTGTAATTGTTGTAATTGATTTCGGAGTTTACAAATTTTAAATAAATGTACATTAATTTGTATTTATAATTTCATGTCAAATTGTAAAGCATCGTTCTCATCTAATTAACGCTACGTAACTTAGACGTAAATAAATTTTAAAAACTGAAAATTTCTTCTTTAACCCTTCATTTTTAGCTATGTAAGTACTTGATTTTAAGTACAATTTTATTTATTTAATAAGTAAATTTAAATACATCGATGAAAACAAGGATTTAAAGAAGAAATGTAATTTTTTAAATCAATTTACGATTAATTTACGTGCAGAAAAATAGTACATTATTTTTTAAATTTTTATTTTGCATTTAATTTGCGGAATTTTAATATACCATGAAACAATTTAAAAATGAAATTTGATATGTAATATCACTAGATTGACAAGGTTGTGCGGCCTGAAGGTCGCACTGTTATTTCACTATACTTAACTGAATAATACTGTTCCAGCTGTGTATCTATGGTCTATCACAATGTAAAATGTTAAAAAAAACTTAAGTAACTTTTTCAATTTTCTATCTACTAGGTTACGGCCGCGCTGAAATTAAGACTTCAAGTTCTTAACATTATATTGTTAGTGATCTAAGAGACCGCCGAAACCATAAAAGCTAGATCGCCAGACATACGATTTTTTTCAGTGTGAAATTTTTAAATTCATTCTACGTAATAAATTTTGAAATTGGAAAATAAATATCATTGCACAGATATTTTGATCAATACATATTTTGCGAGTAGTTTTATAACAAACATTAGTTGGAAACATGGCCCAACTCTCAAGTTAATCTAATTCCCCTAACACAAAAAGCAATCGAAACACAACACATCCATATATATCTTTCGATCTCTGAGTGCTGATAATTAATAGAATTAAGATTTGTACTTTGCTCTTGTTGTTTCCTCACTAGTCATTCATGACTTGTCCAACTCATAATTACATTGTGAACAAAAAACTGGCCCTTACCAACTGCTATGTGATCAAAATGTAAAACTACCATTATGAAATTTTCTGTCATCAAATCGTAAATTTCATGTCAAAATTTAAGTTTTTCAAATTTTATTTCAACTAGAAATTGGGAAATTGGAAAATTAAAACGTCTGTTGAGACAGAACTCTTTTGAAAAATAATGCTTCCTGTGAAAATTTTCAAAAATATTGAACATACTGCTTTCTTAAATACATGAAAGCTTTCTAAGCCGTTGTCCATTTATTTTTGAATATCTGAAAACAGATTATCTAAAAACATTTTAATACAAAGGGGAAATATTTGTGAATAGGTGATAAGCCGTCTTTAGACTCGGAACTGCTTTCCGCTGTCGTGTGTCCGTATGTCCATCACGTAGACAACCCTCCAATCCTACATAGCACGTTTATTCTGATACAAACGCTTCCAACTTCTTGACCCTTGTTACCATCTGCGACTCGTCGTTTTTCGTCTTAGATTGTCTTTTTGATTTGGTTACTACATGAAGTTAGTTATGGATTAATTTCGACAAAAAGAGTTATTCTAACCTCACTTAATTTTTTTAATTGGCGTTAACTTCGTTTGTGATATCAAATTCAAGATAATTCAATGTATTATCACACAAAATAGAATTTTTCAACATTTTATTTTCGGTTGTTTCTAATTTCAACTTGAAATAATATTTCTAATTTGGTTAACTCGGCCACTATAGATTTGGGGTGCATTTATGATGTGAATAAGAATTTTCATAAAATTATTACAATTTGAGTTATATTTGATTTATCTTTAAATTTAATTAGTAGTATTATTTTCTAACTTTTCTGATTTGAAAAAGGTTTTCCATCCGTTTTCCATAATTTTTCAAAAGATTCAATTTGTGCAAAAAAAAACACTTTCATTGGTCGAAAGCAGTGGCTCGACGTGTTTGCTGGATGGATAACAGAGCGGAATCGGTGATGGATTAAGGAAATATTGGACCCTTAAAAAAAGAGAGTAATTGGGGATTTCCCTATCGGCTTTCCGGTAAACATCGGCGCGCTGTGAATGACGTAGGAGGAATGATTTAGTTTTAGTTGTGAAATATAGATTGAAAGATATTAATTTTTAAAGCATAGAATATTTTAGTAAATTCACCCTTCTGATATATACACCACTGGTACTAAAGCTATCACGGTCAAACGAACAGGACATAACTCACTGCACAAATCTTTATAAGCGGCTGCATGTAGTGGAGAGTATCAGATCCTCGATTTAAATTTTCAAAGCAAAGCATTTCCAATTTGCTGAGAATTTGTTTTGCAAATTTGGAGTTTTTCTTAAAAATTATTAAATGAAGGTGCATTTATTTTTAAAAGTTTTTAAATGAGTATAAATATTGTAATGTTTTTAAAGCCCATGCTAGACGATGTATTTATTTAAATACTAAGGGACGACGGTTACAAATTTGACATAACACCGGTAATATAATATGCCATTAAATAATAACGTAGGGTCGCGGATATAATTTCAGAATTTGCCTAAAGACCGCAAACCACCAGTTTACCCCCAAACCTGAGGCTAAGTTCTAAATCCGTTTCATAAAGCAGATATCTCTGTTCTAACATATGTATGTCGCAGTCTTTGCAATGCAAGTTGTATTAGTTCAATTTAATCCTTTCGGCAAACCTTTTCGTAAATCCATGATAGTAAGTGTAAATATTTAAATATTGTTAATTGAAAATATTTTCACATAGCACGGAAGATAACGAAGCTGTATTGTTAATTTTCTTATTTGTGTATTTTGACGAAAGCTTAAATACGTTTTAGATGGAGTTCCTGTGTCTCGTCCAACGCACGTACGCACCAAGCAGAAAGCCGTCATTTCCGGTGACCGGAATCTCAACAGGGGGTAACCAAGCCGCCAAATTCTTTCAGAATTCAGAATGCCATTCTTAGTCGATTTTCACTATATGTAGTGTACTGTATCACAGATCACACGAGGGGAAGGTATGCAATTGCAAAGTGACAGTCCCAAAGGTCTTAGCCCTACGAGTGGTGAATCATCGTGTGATATCCCTCGGTATTTGTCACCGAAGATGCACATAGATTTCAAACAAAATTGATTACACCAGCTATTCATCTAGAAAAATATGAAAATAAATGTTACTTTTAATGGAAAATGCTTTTTTTTTTTTTAATAAAACCTCCTTCCGATTATGCCTACGCCCATGCGTCATATAAAAAGCTTGTGACGAAATTTTACGATTCAAAAATTTTTCAGTAATGCTTTTTTAAGAAGATTTTACTTAAACTTTGCTCTCATGTGAGATCGCGTTAACGGCAGTGGGACACAGGTCGTGATAAGAGCTGGGTGGCTCGGCGTGATAAGCATGTAAGGAGCGTGATAAAGAAGCGAACTAAGCGGTCGGGTGTGTCCCTGAAGATGGATGACTGTCGCGGGAAATCCACCCACGACACCCTCTATATATTGCCGGCACGTACGAACGGCTTGTGACAACCGTGATCTATAACATTGATTTTTGGTCAGAAATTATGGTGCTAGAAGTTTTGTTTCTAATAGAAAACTTTCGCTTAAAAATACGTCATAAAATTTTCAATTTGACAGTTGACGTGTCGATGTCAAATTTTTAATTAAAAATGTTTTTTGATATTTACGTAATTTAAAATTATTAAAGCGGCTTAAGGAAGGTAAAGTGAATGACAATAAAAATATATCCTGTGAACGAATTTTAAAGCTTCCTGTGCAACTTAGGGATTTGTTGAGGGTTGGGAGCGACATAGACCGCGGGCAACAAGTCCGGGATCGCTTTGACATCCGCCGCGCATTATAAAACGGGAGGGCAAGATTAAATTAGTGTTTTATACCCGGAAAAAAGCCGTAAACGCGAAAGACAGACTTCTAAGTCATCGCTCCCTGTGTTTGCACAGAAACTTAATTTGTGTACAGCAATACGGTTATAACTTGAAAACATTATAAGCAAATGAAACTCCTGGGAAAAATATTTAACATTCTTACTTTTAAGAACAACATTAAAGAAAAGAAAAATTTCGTTTGTATTTCTTTAAATTTAGCAATAATTTTGTTGGCGAGTATGATTTTCAAATTGTTGGAAATAATTCAAGTTGGCAACGCGATAAATTTTATAGACAATAGTACGTCAAGCTTCTTTGTAAAACATACACGGGTATCTATAACAAAAGTGGGTTTCTGTTTGGCATTGTGACGTAAAACAAGGATCAACGTGCAATAATTAATCGTTTCCCTTAAGAACAGCGGACAAAGGGAAGAGGCTAAGAAGGCCTCGGGAGATCCAGTTTCGAGAGGCGACCCAACTGGGAACCGAATAGCTGAAATAGCTCACGGTCAAACTAACAGCCGGCCACTTAATGTGACGCCCGGGACTTTGGTCGCCGTCGTATACAGACGCTTTACCTAAGTTTACTAAGACCACTTCTTCTCTGACTCAAATTGACCAGAAACTACAAACATCCTTTAAAATTTAAACAACAGTCATGAACATTTAGTTAACTACTAAAGCCACGTACCACGTTTGTGCTTTATGTCACCAAGGAAGCATTACATTACCGGTAATAGTCCTTATATTAGAAACTTTCTAAATAATTCCCACCATTAATGAATAATTTTCTTTTAACTTCACGAGAACTTGTTGATTTAGTGTCAAAAATTTCATTTGAAAATTTAAACAAAACGCGATCGTTTATTTACTTCTAAATTCACCTTGCCGTTAATTGGTTCGAATTTTTGAATTAAATAAAAAAAATATACTAAAATCAAAATTTAAATTTTCCTAACCTCAAATAATATTTATTTTTAGTTGTGATACGCATATTTTAACGCGTTCCTACTTTTATATATCACATTTTGCCAAGTTAAGTTACAACTGGTAAGAATTATAGAGGGTTAAGAGGGTATGAATCAGTTTGAAAGTTAGTGTCCCTTTGGTGCCAGTTTGTTGAGTTATGACTTATCCTTGGGTTTGATAATTTGGTAGCTTGACCAAAGGAAACCGTACTCTTACTCTAACTAGATCGCTTACGTAATATTATTCTCTTCCTGCTTGATTAGTTTATTAAATAATATCATTTGCAGTTTTATTAGAGCCGAAACAAAAAGTTTTTATAGTAAGTCCTTAAGAAGGTAGTTATCATGAAAAGTATATATCAAGCTTTTGCGTTACTTCCTCGTATAACATGATAATAGGGCTTCTAGCATTGGAATCACGTAGACTGTCTAGAAGTACTCGACGACCGCTACTACACACATATATTATACATAGGCTTCAACTTACAACTAACCTGTGCTTTTCATCTATCTACTATTAACATTTTTATATATAGGGTGGCCCACTTTTAACAAATTCTTTCATATCCTCATCAAGACATTAAATCTAATTGCAAATTACATAGTATTTAGTTTAGATTGCCCAAATTTAAAATAAAATTAAAAATTAGAATTTCATTCTAGTCGAGGTCAAGTACCATTTATTTGTCCAGCATTAGTAAAGAAGATAACACCTGTTTCAAGGTTTGAAATATTCGAAATACACAAAACTACTAATTTTCCTTTCCGTTTGGAGATATGTTGGAGTTTTCAAGAACAGTAGTCCGGTGGATAATCCGTCCAATAGATCGATTTGAATTGGGATACCGTGTATAATGTGATGAATATAAGTGAGATATTCTGGTAATATTCACTTCTTTTATTTTTTAGCTTACCATCAGTCAAATATTATTTTATAGCTGTTTGCTTTCGTGTTCACCTGCTTTGTTCGGAGCTGATTGTTTCGACGTGAACGTTTTGACTCGGAAAATATATAGCATTTTTCCGCAATTATTGATGATTGTTTGATGAGTCGTCTCCAATGATCCCACACCTTCAAGCGCTGGTTACTTCTCAGATCTGACGCTTTCGTAGAATTTCTTTGAGGAAGTAAGTGGTTGGCAAAGATTCCATACTTTTAAGTTCCTGAGGTTTCTTAGATATGTTATTTTTGAGTAATATTTTTGTGTCTTCAAGTTCTACTGGGTTCTTAGGTCTGCTGGTTTCGGACGATTTCCAATATTGGTTAATTGAATCTTCTCGTTTTTGAAAGATCTTATGTACTAGTACTGCCAATACTGCTTAAAACTACTACTTACTGCTGATATTGCCTAGCAATTTTATTTACTGGTGAAACGGTAACATTTTGCATTAATATGATCAAGTAGTACTAGCAATAAAAGACATGATTAGGCAGTATCAGCCAGTCTCAGCAGTAAGTGGCAGTATCAGTAGTAAGTGGCAGTATTGGCAGTATTAGGCAGTACGTCGCAAAATTTTATTAAATACTGCTAAATAACAGTACGTGTATACACGCAGGTTCCCTGATTTACTCTCCGTTTTAAGATTCAAAGCAATAAATTGTTCTCCTACGTCTTTGGGAGAAAACATGGTTATCTCTAAGTTAATATTATGCGTTTCTAAATTGGATCTTCTTAAAATGCTAGAGAATATCACTAACAGAGTAGCTTTCTATGGCGGATAGCTTAATTTCAGACCTTAGATCACAGCAGTGTGTCTAACCCCGATTAGAATTTCAACCGTGGTTTACGCTATATTGCTGGTATATTCCTACTAAATTTTTGAATTTCGACGTCTATATAGTCTAGATCTAGATAGTACATTTAAACAATAAAATTTGCAGAATATTTAATAGTTTTTCCAAAATTTACAAAACTAAGTTCTCAAAATATTACCTTTTATTGTGCAATACCATTGGTCACTGACAGGTAGAACTTATGAGGCCGCTGAAATGATATGTGTTATAAAAGGATTTTTATGAAAAAATTTGGTGTGAATCCGACATGGGGGGGTCATTAAAAACTTGCCTGAGCGAGACGCAACTCAAAAATGACGAAATTTGATTACTGGGATCCGAGATTTGACAATAGCAGGGGCAGTGAAAACCCACCCTCCACACGCTCTTGCTAACCACTCGAGCGGTTCCGGGCGGTTTTGTCAACCCCGGTATGAATTATTAGAATCCTTGAATCAATAATGTAGGAACTCGAACGATGATTCCTTTGCAACTGCTTGTAGTAGTATGAACCCATTCACTCCCCACCTAAATTTGGATTTCTAAGACCCACGTAGCGTATACGTACCGTCAAGTGAATGCTTTTTTAAAGCTAACATAAACTTAAACTTGCAAAACCTACATCAAAAAGTCGATTTTCAAAATTAAATTGTGAAGTAACCGTTGGGCCAATTTTATTCATCCGCACCTCACATAAGAAAGCTTAAATTTTGCTTTTTTAAGATATTCAAGGAAAAAGTGTAGAAGATCGACTGTAACCCAATCCTACATAGAAAAATACCTTCCCTACCAAGAGAAGTACGAAAACTATCTATCAGTGACTGTCGAGGGGTAAACAACCTAAAAAAGTCGTGTAATCATGGTTGGAATTTTCATAGAATTCCAGAAATCGTTGTAAATCTTTGGAAGCCCTTAAAAAAGTGAGAAAGGAAAAAAAAAGGCTGCCAAAGTATGGGACATGAAAATCAAATTTTTCCATCCTTTTGGAAAAATTCCTGTAACTCCTGTGTCACATTGAAAAATTTGCAAATTTTTTACTTAATTTTCTAAAGCAATCAATAATATAAACTGGAAAATAATATAATACGAAATCTTTCTTGTTTGTTTAAAAAATTGGGGTATTACCCTCCAGCGTACTTTCTGCTTTTCCAACACTTCGAAATTATTTAGATATATTGCGGGGGGGGGGCTTGCAAATCCCGAATACATAGAAGAACACGTAGAAGAAAATAAGGAATATAATCGAAAAACTGCGAAATAAATTCATTAATGCATGATTTTCTTCACTGTGAAATATCTTCAAAATACCTGTTCTTTGGATAATTGCATATAATAGAAAAAATCAAAATAACTAATCAAATTTTTGATTTCTTACCCCGATTTTAAATTGTTGATGTTTGATTTGTTCCCTGATTAATTTATCCAATAGGAATCACGAAACAAGTAAGAAAGAAGAAAGGGAACGAAGAGAAGAAAGTAAGAAGATATTGTAAAAAGTACTTGTAAATAAACAAATATAAACAATTATATTTCTATTTTATTTTATTGCTAAAAATTTTTTTCTTTCATTTCATTTTCAAAAATTTGATTTTTATATCTACCTATTTTTTTTAATGATTTTAACGGCTTTAAAACAATTTATGTACAAAAGCGTAAATTTCAGTTAGAAATTTTGAAGAAAAACTATTGTTTTGACCCATTTTGCAATGAAAACAATTTTTAATTGTTTATTTACTTCTAGAAATTTATATTTATAAAAAAGTAAAACAATAATCTCGATGATTATATCGGAAACCCCACTGACCTAGATAAAAACTACTTTAGTCTTAAATGCATTCTGCTATTGCAAATACTCTACTGATTTAGAAGACCATGACCTTGACAAATCCATAGATCATTCACCCAAGTCGATTATGAATATTAATATGCAGAAGATACTACCTACATACAATTTTTCTGTAGTAACAAGTTTTTTCTTAATTTATAATTGAATGTGTCGTTTACATGATCATTAATATTGCTTTTTTTATAACTTTTTAAATTTTTCACATAAAAACCCGTTACAAAGTTTGATAATCTTTTCACACTTGATATTAGCCGCTTATTGTGAAATTACGCTGGTCAGCCTTAACGGCCATCCGGTACTTAGCGGAAACCTTCGTCTCGCTTTAATTTGAAAATTTGAATCCCCAATCTCCATCATTGCCATCGATTGGATTTCTCGACTGCCGATTGAATTGCTTATAATTTTGGCGAAAACACGTTTTCGAAATTAGTTTGGATGCTGCGCATCTTGATTCCGTCAAAAGCCGCTACTAAAATAAGCGGAAGTGTAACTTTTGCAATTAAATTAAATGGTATTTGTCACTAGTTAAATAACTGTTTGAGAATCTACTATAATGTGTTTAATATTTATTTCCGGTATAAAAAATACATACTCACATAGGTTTAGTCAAGATTAGTTAACAAGACTTAAAGTGTTGAGTGTCTCGAGATCCGTTAATTAGCTATATTTTATACCTTACACTGCCGTTCGCGCTTCTTAGTAATTGCAGTTAGTTGTAATTTGGAGTAAGACGATTTATAGCAAAGCTGATAAATAAACCAAGAAGCTCTGAGGTGCACAACAATTTAAGTAAAATTATTTTAGAGGAAATTGTAAAGCTAATGTCATACTATACGTGGAAAAGTAATTAAAAATAATTAAATAAAAATTCATTTATTACTTATAATTAAATAATAATTATTATTATTACTAGTAAACATGGATACAAACTTCCGTATTATGAAGTCCAGTAGGTTTCTCATATGTGTGATATCACTTCATAGGAGAGAAGGATCCAACATCCGGACACGGAATCAGAAGAAGAAAAATTTTATGCGTCACTAGAAGTACAAAAGGTAAAGCAGACAACTAATGGAGATTTGAAATCTTTTTTATGTGCTATTTAAAATCGAGGTTATTAAATATAAATATAGGAATCATTAAGTCAATACATTCGAAATCTGGCTTAAGTGGACTCTGCGTTTAAATACGAGTCTGTATTATAAATGCGACACTAGACTTGATGTATAGCAGATGGTAACTATTTCAGGAGCTTCGTATATACAATACAGTCACATGTACACATTTGTCTCTTATTGTACTTTTCCTTACATTTGTCTTTGTTTGTTTTGTAAAAGCATTCATTTACTAAAATAACGTAAACCTAAATTCCATTATCAATGCTAAGCTTATATAGGACACTTGTTCAAGTTTTAATTAAATCAATGACAGAAACACTCGAAATAATGTTTATTGTTTACGAAAAACGTTTGAACCACTTTGACCCATTTCCATTACCAAACTTAATATTATAGGTAGTAGAAGCTAAGGAACAACTTCGGCGCATTCGCCAAAAATCGAACTCAGGAACAAAATCCTGGCAGAATTAGTCTACTCTTGCCCATCGCCCCCTCTGCCGAGGCCCCCAGCCCTTCTAAAATTAGGAACCCTTTTGAACTCCTGTTCTGTCCCTTCCATTTTGCTTTATCGAAAATAAAACAATTTTACCATGAATTGCTTGTTTTATATGCCTGTAAATTATGAACAAGTTGATCGTAATGGTAAGCTGGTTCCTCCCCTTAACCACCAATTTTTTTAGGTTGGTGACTTAAAATAAATTAATGAAGGATGTGTTTCGTACGAAAAAATGCCTCTTTATAAAATATAAAATCCAAAATTAGCCAAGAAACAGCTACCAAAGGTTTCATCTAATAATCTGGAAACAGGCAAAAATGCAAAGAAACATAGACCAAACCAAGACTACACTAGAGGATCTCATGACGTGTAGTTCGGAGATCGCTCTAAAAGAAATAAAGGCATGATAAGAAAGTTTAAATATTGGAATAAATATGAAAGATAGGAATTTTAAGCCGAATTATGCAAATTCATTATTTTGATTGAGCTCAGCCGTGGTAAGAAATAAATTGTCAAAAGTACAATTAATAAAAATACATCAATATGTAAAAAGTGATGTAACTAACCTAAACAAATTCAAAAGTTATTAGAGAGTGATGGGCAGTGCGGCCTTCAAGCCGCACAACTTGATTTCTTTAGGCAATACCGGTTATTTTTGAATAACTGAGCAATAATTGAGCATTACTTTCGTATGGCATTCGCCTTTGCTTTTGTCGGCTCTCTTTTTTTTTAAATTTCTTTTTAAATATCTAATGTTAATGGTCCTGTCCTTTTTCCCGCTTTTTTATGTTTTCTTCGATTTCTTCAGTTTGTATAATTTGATTAACCATTCAATCTACAGCTTGCCATTTTCATTGGCTTTCTAACATAACTTTGAGAAGATTACCAGCTGTCAGATGTGAGTTTCCTCCCATTTTCTGTTAATGTCCATACAGTAATCTTTATTATCTTATCTTTCTGTTTATTTCTTTTTCAATTTCGGGGACGATCGATGTTCTACACTTTAGAATTTTGTTGAAATTTTTGCACTGGGTGGTAGCCAATGGTCTATATAGTAAATATAAAAAATAAAATTTGAGGAATATCCAATAGTTTTTCCAAAATTAACAAAATTAAATTCTTAAAATATTGCATTCTATTGTGCAATACCGTTGGTCACTGACAACAGGCAGGAGATGGAGTCTATAAGACCGTAGTGAATATGTGTATTAGAAAAGCACGATTAAGCCCTTTTTAAGGCTGTAAATATTGAGAATAGGGTTTCTGTGAAAACAACTGCAAAGTTAAAAAAACAGTGTCATTTTTCTAAGGGCTGCATTTGACCTAGATCTGACATGGACTTGCATAAGCGTCCGTAGTCGACCGAGCGCATCGCTGCTTTCGGTCGAGCGCAGCGATCACTTTGTATCATTAAAAACTTCCCTGAGCGCGATGCAACTCGAAAATGACGAAATTCGAATGCTGGGATCCGAGATTTTACAAGAGATGCTAATTAAAACAATCCTCGGAAAGCAAATGCAGTCGATAATGTAGGAACTCAAACGATGTGTCCTCTGCAACCGCATGCAGTGCAAATTGAGCTTGCCCGGACCCACGTATCGTACACGTACCGTCAAGTGAATGTTTTTTAAAAGCTAACATGAACTTAAACTTGTTAAATTTACATCAAAAGATCGATTTTCAAAATTAAATTGTGAAGTAACCGTTGGGCCGATTTTATTCATCCTCCCTCATAAGATTAATTAAATTTTATTCTTTTCTATCGTACTTTTGAAGGAAAAATGCGCAGAAAGTCGACAGTAACCTCAATTTACTCTATATATTCATAATTCATTCTCTATCTATGTTTATTTTCATTGATCTTCTTTGGGCTTGTTTGGATTATCTTTCGCCCAAAAATTTGAAAATGTTCGTCTCTTATTGATTTATTGCTTTTCAATGTTTCTTTTTGATAGCACAGAATATTTTGTCTTTTCTTCTGTTTGCCATTCTATCAGGATCTAAACAGAAAATAATTAAAGGAACTGCTTCGATTTTGGAATATCTAAGAAAAATACAGAATGTAAAGAAAGACTAAGAGGAAGTATTGAAAGCAGAGACTGAAAACACAGAAGAGAAAATAGAGTAAAAGAGTATGATATGAAAATTTAAGAACAAACAGCAGGTTTAAATGTTAAAACCAAATCAATCAAATAACGAAAATGGAAAAACAAAAAAATGGCAAGATCACAACAAAGAGAAGAAATCGACAGAGAGGATAAGATAGAAGAGTTGTTCTGTCAGGAAATAGAAAAGTGTCGAACAAGTTGAAAACGGAAAGGCATCGGTAATTGATGGAATATGAAGGATAATGTGGAGAAAGGAAATTATAGTGAATGTGCCCCTTCTTTCCCTTGTGCCTTTTTGGGATTTTTCCAATGGAATTATGAAAGTGGGAATTTTTGGAGAATTTGCTGAGAGAGGAAGAGCAAATTAATTTTGCTGAATGTACTCTGGATTTCTTTTAATTGGTTTGTAATACAACATTATTTAATTTCTAATAAAAATTGATTTAGTATATTGATGAGTGTGCAATAACTACACGTTTATTGGTGGGTGTAAATGTGGTTAATACTTAATGTTGTATTGGTATACTCTTATTACGTCACATCATTAAACTTTTTAGAGAATCATTTATACCCAATAGCAGTAAAATTTAAATTGTGATTTGGTCTCGTAAAAACATAGTAAATTGCTGGTTTCAATAATTAGGGTGAATCGCGTTTAAATAGCTCATTTAAAAATTGCCGCATAAGAACATAACTTATTCGTAATGTAATTATAGTGTCAGTACTGAATTTATATCGCCCAATAAACAATTCAAATGGCCAGGACATCCCGCTGTATTATTACAGGTCCCGCTTGTTTCACAGGCATTTCGAAATTTAGTGCTTCTTTTCTTTAGACCCTACCTTTGCCGCTCTAACTAACACCTTTTTACTTATATTGATTACCCATTTTTTACTATTGAACTCAATAAAATATATTTAAATAAATAAGCATTTTAAAATTTAAAACCTCGGGTTGTTCACATTTGAATAAAATTTACCATCCAATCAAGGCGCGTCTTACGAAATTAATTGATCAATTGGCGAAAGTCAATCAAATTTTTGTTTCGTGTATTTTTAAAAAGATATTTAGCCGGGTATTTTGGTACAAGAATTCAAGCGTGTAATGCGTTTTTAAGAGTACAGATTGACGGTTAGCAGGGACATGTGCGCTTGCCAGATAAACTAAGAGAAGCAATCTAAAGTTGACGAGAACCAGGATCAGAGTTACCCACTTTCTTATCCTCAATCAATTAGCTTTATTTTGAGCTGCTTTTAAAATGGTCATGGCAATCACACCAATAATTCACTATTTTAAAAATTGATTACTTTTTTATCGACACGATTAACATTAACATAACCTCGAATTTATTTAAACTGGTTATTAATTTCCGAAAAGTTGGTAACTAAATAGTTTGGAAAGTATTACCAATCAAACAAATCGAAAAGGACAAATAAAATTCGGAATTTGGTCCAATTACCCATTATGGTCGAAGAATATTAATCGGGTATTTACTTAAGACATATACTCTTGGGTATACAAACAATAAATTATTTTATTAGGAGCAATATTATTCTACACACATAACCCTTTATAGAAAACAATCTAATTATATTGATTGAATGACAGGCGATTCATTAAATGTCATTCTTTTAGGGTTCAGTTCAACAAGGTCGAGAAAGGGTTTCACAGATGTTCCCAAACGTTATTAGGTTTGATTCTTACCAAGTGCTATTGTTATTCTATTGACGTTGTCTGATCTCAAACAGTTTATTAGAACTTACACTTAAGAAGTATAATAAACGCTAACTTTCTATTGTTATTGTAATAAATAAATTTTACGGAAACAATTACATCGCAGAAGATATTCTAAAAAATTCAGTTGGTACTATTGTAAAAATTGACAACTGCAGACTGCGCCATTTTTAATTTTGCTATTTTAAACCTTGCTTTATTTATTCAAAAGTTATTAATTGCTTACCTGTTATTTATGTAGTTCGACTGAATTAAACTTTAGTCAATAATAAAGTTTGAGTATCCCCGGCGTATGTCTGGAAGGGTTACAAGATAAAGTACAACTGTAAATGAGTAGGGGTGGCGTTTCCTATAGCCTCTGGTCACTTTCATTAACTGGGCACTTGACAAATGATAATTGAGAGGCATTGGTCACTATGTACTCTGTCACTTACCTATTGCTTTTCCGTTTCCCAATTACCGAGAACTTTGTAAACGGGAGAGAAATATGTATACAAATTACTCGTGACGTGCAAATTCCACAAATAAGTTCCACATTTTTTTAAGAGGACAAACATAAAAACCCAACAATATTATTGGTCCAATAGTATCCTAACCTAAAAACCTAGATATTGATTGGTTTAACCTATATACTATAAGATATAGAATAAGAGGTTCGGAATTTCATAAAAGTGGGACTAATTAAATATACTTTCAGGAATGAAAATTGTCACCGCATCAACATCTTTGCTCTAAAATAGGGTAAGGTGAAGTAATGCATCAGCGAGGGGAACTTAGAAGGATAATTGGTGTAGTCTGAACATTACTCACTCTGTGTAATTACCCCGAAGCTGTCAAAGCGACTTGTCCTCGCCTGCAAAGGGCGTTCTGCCCGAGGACATTGAAAATTGTTTGTGCTTCTTGGATAAACACAACGATGTCTTGAGATACGCTACTACCCTTATTATTTAATACATTTGTAGCTAAATCATAATTAAATATCTCTCTACTAACTATACGAACTATTTTAAACCACATTTACTCAAAGTTAGTACAAATTCCAAGATAAAAATTTCAAAAGTCTAATTGTGCTGAAATACATTGTTTTCTTTTCACATTGTCATCCTCAACATCTTTGTTTAGGGCTCACGATTTAACTGCTTTTTAAATTTAAATAACAGCTGAACATGTAATTCTTTTAATTTTTTTATATACATTGCAGGGTTTTTTTATTTATAAGTTTCAACAGGTTCAGTATTTTACAGGTATATATTTTACATAATAATAAAAAACTCGAACGATGTTTCCTTTGCAACCGCTTGCAGGAGAACGAACACGCTCACTCTTCACCTACATAAATTCGGATTGCTAACACCCACGTAGCGTACACGTACCGTCAAGAGAATACTTTTTTTAAGCTAAAATGAACTTGTAAAATTTAAATCAAAAAGTCGATTTTCAAAATTAAATTGTGAAGTAACCGTTGGGCCGATTTTATTCATTCTCCCTTCATAAGAAAGCTAAAATTTTGTTCTTTCAGAACACTGAAAGGTTTTCTGGGAAATCAGGTGTACAAGTAGAGAGAAATCTCAAAACTTTTAAGAAATCCTAAAACAATCAGAGGGAATCTTAGGAAACCCGAGGCAATCAAAGAAATTGTTGCGAAATTCCCTGAATTTTGAAGAATGCTATCCACGAGCTTACTTTTTACTCCTTTATTTTTTAAATATCCAAAATTTAACAGAAGAAAAATCTTAGGCCATACAGGGAAATCTAACGAGGCCCAGGAAAATTCGAGAAAATCTCGTAAATAAAGATCTGTCGAGCAAAATTTATGTTCTCTTCCCCTTGGAAAAAACGTTCTGAACCAAACTGGAAATCTTTGTGATTGCATTAATTTTTTGATACTGTAAAAGTTTGACAGAAAGAAAACCGCACCAAAATCAACATTTCGAGCATTTTTAAGCGAAAACCAAAGAAGAATCCTGAACAGTATAGCAGATCTGAACTAATTAATTTGGAAAGTACGATTCCAATCCTCGATTCTAATAATATTATATCTAATAAAAAATGGGGTTTTCTAAATTGTTTTCTGAGAAAAATGGTTGCTCTTAATCTCACATTCCGGGTGCTGAATGAGTTAGCCGAACATAAGAAATTAACACGTAAAATCTTATTTATGCACATAGCAAGGTAGGAATTTGCATAAATAAGTTTTTACGTGTTAATTTCCTATGTTCGATTAAGTCATTCAGCACCCGGTATAAACTGCGCTCCAAATTACCCTCTTTTCTTACACGATTCGTCCTTCTAATGCAGTTGTTTCAAGTTTGATCGTCATTCAGGAATGGTTTTACCAAGTACGGGAAGCAAGAGACCAATGTCTTTCTTGAACCGTGATTTTTGAGATCCGTCGTCCTTCAGGGATATTTTTTATCAAGTTCGTGGGCCTAGAGATTTCTGTCTTGCGGGAATAGTAAGCATAAAGTGAGCTTCCAATGTTAAAATTTTTCTAACGAGATTATGGTAGTTTATGGCGCAAATTTCAAATACATAAATATTACAATATATGAATCATCCATAAATTCTGGTAAAAAAGCCAAAAATTTAAAGCGGCCACTGCTTTAGCTGCTGTCATCTTCTAAGTCTACATGTAGGAGCAGATAATTGAAAACTCGTAAGTTTACATTTTACGATCGTTGTTTGAGCTTTCGAGATGATCCACCGGACCTATTAGAGCTCAAAATATACAAAATTAAGGTATTATTATTATTGTAGTACTAAAAAATGGTGTATTTTAGGATGGATGGGAATCTAAGTTTTCAATTGAAATTTGGCTAAAAATAACCGAATCCAATTTAAAATTAAATTATTAAGCGATGTTCGCAGTAGCACGGCTACAAGTGAACTGAAGCCGACTCTGCCCATTAAAGCATACTCCAGGATGTATTTACGTCGAACACACGGGCCGCCAATAGAATGAGTTCTTGCTTTCTTACTTGAGACAGCTTATATGTATGTGAGATTACTGTTGATCTTAAGGTCGGAGGGCAGTTTACCCATCTAAATACAATTTTTGTATTTTCACCTCCAATCAACCAAAAAGAATTGCAGGTAATCAAAATCGCCATATTCAGAAACGTAAAGATTTGCAAAAAATAAATTTCTGTTTCTGTCTGTCTGTGTCAGATTTTGTCCCTTGATTTATTCCTGTACCATCCAACCAATCACGACCAAATTTGGTATGGTAGTAAGGTTCACTATAGAAAGGTGAAAATCAGGTTTTCGTCGCGATCTGTCAATCAGGAGTGCCACTACAAAATAATAAAATAAGATTTTTAAAAATGATTTAGTTTTGTGAAACAAAATTTTAAAGACCTTGGGAACCTTTATCCAGAATAGGTGAAATTAACTTTCTATCTGTCATCTGTCAAAAATTACAAGCTGTCAAAGTTAAAATTTCCAAATAAGTGAATAACTCATGAAGTACTCAAGGGATCTCAACCAAATTTGGTATGTAGGAACACTACCCCCAATGGACTTGACAGCATATGGAACTCTTCGGTAAAAATCAGGAATGCAACATAAAAAATAAATCAATTTTTTTGCGAAAACTTGAAAAAAGTTCTTGTCCTTCGATTTCCTTTGGCATTCTGCGTCGATGGCAATCCAACTTTTTGGACGTATGTCTTGTGGGCTCTAGTGGTGAAAAAAAAATGTCGACGAAGACGTAAGGAAATCGTAATGTAAAATCATAACCAATCGCTTCCGATTAAAAATAAAATTCATAAAAGGCTTAAATATATTTTTTTTGTATTTTCATGTGAAAAGAACACATGATACATAATATGTAGGATATCTTCCGTATATTTCATAGTCAATTATTTGAAAATTTTCTCACATACTTTTAAGTCTCACGACACTGACATATCGAAAATCTCAGGTAATTGTTTGTAAATTTTATAAATAATAAACACATTTATGTCATCATTGTAAAGAAGCAGAACTAATCGACAATGCAAAGTTCACTGAATCTGTAAATTCATTAAACAATACATAGTGGCTACAATGTTTTAAGACATTACATTACCATTTTTATGGTTGCTTCATATACAAATTTCACAGTTGATAGTGTGGGCGTTTCCTTCACATCAAATATGATCAGATGTTTAAGTAGCACCATTGATTATAAATCTGGAAAAGATACGCATGCTTAGCTTATATTTGGAACTTGGAAGTAGATTTTATTTTCCATCCCACATGGGAAAAATCGTGTACTTCTGAATTCTCGTCCATACGAGGTTGTAGGTAGATAATCGTCGAGAGAGAAAAAGTTTTTGATCGTGCCAAAATTTGTCTTCCATTGGGAAAATTTAGAGAAAAGGAAAGTCCCCAAAAAGGCAAAAGTTTGGATTGCGGTCCATGGTAGCCTGAATCTCTAAACCACATGTCCATTTCCAAATGTGATCTGTATGTAGATGTGACTTTTTTAGAAATTTTTTGCATTTTGGATCATATTGGAAAATAAAGTTGTTCTTATTTGAAAAAGTGAAAAGCCATAATGATGGTTGTTTTTAGGAGTAAGTACTTGGTTAAATTGAATAATGGCAAGTTTAATTAAAAGTTGAAAATAAAATAAACACCCAGGTATGAAATTGATTTCTTTTAGGTTAATAAATAGGACAGTATAAAACTGAAACTTGTTCATGCGATGATAAATTTATGAGAATCGTGCAGTTATGTTAATATAAATATTGACGTGATAAATTTACGTGATCTTTAAGTTAATTACTAATGCATACAATAATTTGTTAAATGAGATGAGATAGCAGCAAGATTCAAAAGCGGAGAGCATGAGGATGAGACAACCTGCACAGGTGGATAAACCAACTACACGACTGGTCTGGCTGACACACAACTAGCTAAGTTAATTAAGTAACTAACTAAATGGCTTCTTAAGCAATTAGCTCCAGGTATATTGTATGTCTAGTAAATTTACAAGTCATGTGAATTTAAACTCATCTACAACTTAACCAAGTTTATGCAGGTTTATGGTTTATCGCATTGGTACGTAAAATAATTGTACATGCTTTAATTTTGGTTAAGGAGAGTACAAGAATCATTAATCGTAATTACTTACATTAAAACAAACGACGGCTTCGAGAACTCCATCAGGACTGTCCTGGTAATGTCTTGTCATCAGGTCGCTCGTTTCTGTAATTAGGTTTTTCTTTCTTTCCTGCACACATGTCTTCTCCCGCCATAGATAATGCGTTTTGCAAAGACATCACAAAACGTGCTATTTCACAAACCAACATTTACTCAAAAGAAAAACGTTAACATCAAACTAAACATTTTTCTTCCACTACATTTTTTAAATAAAAGCACATTTTTAAAAAGTGACACTTTTATAACTCTCTTCCATTTTTGAACAAAATATTTTTAATCCAAATACAATTTTGATTTTTCCTCTTAGCATCCATCCGATGGCCACATTTGTTCGATTATTTAGTTGCGTTATTTGTAAACGTAAAATTTAGTGCTACTGAAATTACTTTAAAAATCACAAAATTCAATTAAAAATTACTCAATTAATTTTGAGAATCCAAAAGAAAATTTTAATCCCTTCCGGAAAACCGGTGATTTAAAAAAGATTCCTGGGTAGAGGAACCTGAAAAATGTTTTGAAGTAATTTTGTAGTTATTTCAAGAATTTTTTGAAAATTGACATATTAATCCAAATAGTTTTTGAGACGATTCAGGTGAAAATATCCTGAAAATTATATTACATGAATTGGCTGATCCAGGATTAATTATTGCAAATATATAATAATTGATTCTGAAAATCAAATCTAAACTAAAAAAATGGTAATGGTTAATGGGTAGGTTATCACTGTCCCTGACATTGGAAAATCTCGGATTCCATCATTTTCGAGTTGTTAAATTGGGCTTAGGCATGTTTTTAATTATACAGTAATCCGTACGATTACATTTGAAAGTCACAGCCATCTCTTTGTCGGATCCAGGTCAAATGCAACCCTCAGGAAGCCCTCTTGTCGGGCAGGCCCTTATAAGGGCCATGGCTATGTCAGGAGGCTTGGGGGTTAAACCCCCTTAGGGTACAGCAGTGGGGGATTTAGGAATCTCGTCTTCCTATCTGTCGACGCATCTCTGGCGTTTGTGATGACAATTCGGTGGGGCGGGAGGGTGGTATGTAATCGGGGGAGGGGATATACCCTGGGTTGCAGGATGGCTCTGGGCCTCTTGTGCCGCAGATAATCCTCTAGCTGATAATTACCGACCTCTCGGATTATAGGGTTGTCCGACTCTTCATGGAAGAGTCTTCCTGCAACCTTGCGTTACTTACGAACCATGGCTTGCCTAATCGCTAGGTTCTGGATGGCTTGGAGGGGTTGGAGGTGCGTTTTATCTGCGTAGCCCCAGACGGTGGAGGCGTACGTGGTGATGGGCTTGATGATCATTTTATAGATCATCAGGCGATTGTGGGGGGAGAGATGACTTCTTTGGCAGAGGAGGGGGTACAGGGAGGTCGTGGCTTCTCTGGCCTTGTCATTGGCGTTTTTTGTATGGTGACCAGCTTTTTCACAAAAACCCCTCTATAACACACATTATTTCAGCGGTTGCATAGGCTCCAACTCTTGTCTATTGTCAGTAACCAATGGTATTGCACAATATAATGCAATATTTTAAGAATTTATTTTTGTTAATTTGGTCGAAATTCGAAAGTGGAGAACATCGACGGTCGCCATTTTTCTTTAAAAGTGAAGCATCGTTTGACTTACAAGCCATCACCACAGAGGCAGTTTTGGTACTCTACGAGATTCGAAAGCTGCCCCAAGTAATATTTTGTGTTAAATATCAACTACGAGCACGTTGTGTCAGCTAAAAATTCAGCTATTAAGCTGAATCAGCTGCTGATGTTTAGTGACGTCAGAAGCTGAATTGCTAATTTGGCGGCTGAAAACCAGCTGACATTGCGCTACTTCAGCTGTTGAAAATGTTGAATTTCAGTTGGTTTTCAGTGCCGAATATCAGCTGATACAGCATTTTCGAAGCTGAAGCAGCGCAATTTCAGCTGATTTTCATCCGCCAAAATTAGCAATTCAGTTAGCTGATATTCAGCTTCTACTTTATAGTACCTAATTAAAGAGATTTACATAGTAATTTCATTTTTTTACGGCCGCGGATCGGGTGGGATTCGAACCTGCGGTTTGAACAGAAATTTTTTGAGGCTGAAAAACAACTGAATTTTAAGGTGAGGCTGCTAAGCGGCACCTTAAAATTTGCTGACAAAGATTTTCAGCATAAAATGTTACTTGAATACGGTGGCGTCACCAGGGCCGTCTTTAACCTTTTGGAGCCCTTGAGCACTTTGGGATAATGGGGCCCCTATGACTATGATATGACTGAGGACTATTTTATTAACAACAGGCAAACTGATAATATTGGTTATCGGTTGGTTATCTGGCAGGAACTAGGAGCCCCATGGATTGCGGGACCCTGATGGACACTTGCCCGAGTGGAAAATAGAAAAGTGGGGCCTGGGCGACACCGTATTCAATATAGGCAAAATTTAATTGGAATACTATATCATGGAATAAACTGTTTGTAAATAAATAATTAATTTAATGTAATTGTAAATAATAAACCGTAATAATACGAAAAATTAAAATTTGATGTGGATGCGAGAAAATTGAACTGCAGACCTAATGATCGTGAGTTTGAATCGGCTCTTTTTAAGGATGTCATTACTCTCAGTAATTATGTAATGAAACGTAATAATAAATAATATATCATTGTGATCTAGGCGCATAAAGTTTAGAGTTTTCTTCAATTGATTTTTAAATACTCATAAATAGAAAGAGGTATTTTGGCCTGCAGAAGTAGTTATAATTTTTTGTATTAGTTTTTTGGGAACACGCTATGTAAGCTGATGGTAAGCATAGATAGCGAAGCACAAAAACACTGTGAGAGTGTTAATATAGCTTTAATATACTTTAGTTTTCATTTGTAACGATAAACATCAATTCTTGTAAGGAAATAGTTTGTACGTGCATGTTGTAGTCAGTTGTCAGAAACACCTCATTAATTTTACAGAATCACGACAGTCACTCAGTCACGTCCTTTCAAACACTTAGTGGTTTTTTGCTAGTGTCGTATCCTAATACTTACTGACGAGAATTGCGTTTGAAACAATTACAAGATTTAATTAAAACTGCGTTTAAACGGTGTCTGGTGGGAGTCATCTATCACTGAACGTAGCTCCCAGTCGTAGCATTCTTCGTATGTTTCATTTGCATGCTTTACTGTTTATTTTCCCGAGTTTGCTAAGTCCAAAGATATTTGATCTTGTTCATTCTAGTATTATTGCGAACTTTCACGTCCACTCTTCTCCCCGTCAATCTAAGACAATATACACCACTGAAACAACCCTTCCAGCTGTCACATGTCAACAAGAAATGCTCAGACTCCGTGGACTTCTTGCTGTCTGTCACTTGGATATATCAAGAAATAAGGTAACATTTAAACTGACAGGCAGGTACAAGATAGCCAATACGATACATAACAAACTAAATTATCTTTCCGTAATTAAACATCCATTCATTTTCATTTTAAAATCTAACAATCAAATTAATACCTCTAAACTCTGCCATGCAGAAATCTATTCGGTTTTATTAAACTTCATATTTTATCACTTCCGAACTTACCAAAAAATTGGGCCCAATTAAACCAACTTCTACAAAATTAATTCTAGGTTTGCAAAGTAATACCAACCTAAATTTGAATTAAATTACCATTTTTGGTGAAGAATCTGTCAAATGCAACAAAAAATTATGAATTCTTCAAATCTTAAGTTACTACACATTTTTATTTTACTTTTAGGTATTTACGGATGATTGCATGGTTTTAATATGATAGAAAATTTATATAAACATAAATGGCAGGTTTTTGACCTGGGACGAAACGGCCAGTAAATATTTTCATATTGAATTTACTATTAATTTTCTATACAGTTTCTATCAAAGATAAGAATCTCATAAACGGTAAATTAGAGATATGATTAACTGGAAAAAACTTAAATGGCACACATCTCTATCGTCACTCCTCCCCCCAATTTTTTAAAAATTAAAGTTGACATGAAACCTAAGAGCTTCTCTCATCGTTTGAGCTTTAACTGTAAATGAGTTATTTACAGAATTGGAGTGAAACCTTAGGATTTTGTTCCTGATTTTTCCCTTTGTCGGGTCTTTTATCAGCTATTCTTCTTTTTCAAATTTTTTGAAACTGCAAGTAACTGGCATTACATTAATTTATTTTTTGGTAAAATTATAAGTTCTTACTTCTCATCATCCAATTGGGCGCATCCAAATGTGTCGTGTACGCGACGAGTGATATTTTTCGGAAAAATTCGGTGAGCAATTAAATAGAAATTCAAGTAAATACATATAAGGATATTCCAAAAAATTTTCAGAAATTTGTATAAATCCAGAAGAATCCACTAAGCTTTTCTTTTCCCCTTTACATTTTGTGTAGAAATCCTTTAAAACATGACAAAAATCTATCAGAATATCTGGTTTATTTTCAATCTATATTTTTCCTCAAAGTTTGAAGGGTTACAGCTTTCCATGAGTGACGAATATATTCCAAATTTCCATCTTAAACGGTTTTGCCATTCTAACATAAATGAAATTCAAAGACATCAACTTCAAAAGGCAGAACTCTGAACTAGAGGTCAATCACTTATTAGTAGGTCAGGGCGGCCGATATAACTGAATTGGTAACGATATTCCCTTAGTGAGGCCGAATGCCGAGCAACCACGTCAATTACTAATTATGAACTGACAGCTCAGTGTAACCTTTAGGCCGCACAACCTTGGTAATCTAGTTATTTTTTATGTTGATGGTCATTTGCTCCATTATAGCGGTGGATATACTACTGGATATACTGATACCCGATAAACGGACAACCAGATTTCAACATTGATTTAATTTGTAGAAGGACTTCCACTACTTTGGTGGTTACAATAGTAATGATAAACCGGTTTTTTCACATTTTACCTATCATTAAAATTTACAGAAAAGATTGCATGAGGACAAATGAGAGGCGTTCCTGAGCTTTGCGGACACATACAAACAAATTAAGGCTATTATTTATATGTACACCGACACCAAACTGGAACTCCTGACGGACCCGAATCGCAAGGCAGCTGAGAAGCTGTACGACAGGTGCGCCGACATCAATAACCCCCTGGTCAAACAAATGGGCCAGTACAACCCCGACGACTTTTGGCGCCACGAAAGACCGATGACCATCTTTGAACCAACGACATGGGTAAGACCAAACCAATTTTATTTCGTAACCCCTCTCTTACAGGCCAAGGCCAATAAGGAAAACCAGCCCCCCCCCACTCCCCATCCCTCCTCCCAGCGCTCCTGGTAGTACCATTTTGAGGGTAAAGCCGGGCTGAGCCTGGTCTCCGCGCATTTTATTTTATCGTCGATTGCGTAACTTCTTTTTTGCTACCACAACTTTTACAAGATATCAGAATGATATCCACCGCCAATCACCCATCACAGCCTTCACACCGAATCTTTCAAAACCCTTCTACATGGCAACACACCAACACGACCACCGCATACACGTTCAACACCATTCTTTCTACTGCTACAGCATTTACAAACATCTAGACGGGAATAATTTCCAATTTGCTACAAAGCCACACAGACCAACATGGGAAACCGCGTCAGCGTATTAACTTGTTTTCTTAACCTCAACGCCAAAATTTCAGACACCAGATGAAGAAGATTAAGGTGCCTAAAATGCCTAAAAAGAACTCCGCTACGCTACGCTATTTATATGTTGATAACGTATAGCTAATAAAATTCTGTTTTTTGTGCTGCAACAAATAAAATAACATGGAAATGCATACAAAACCACTCTCTAATCATAACTACTATATTTAATAAAAAATTTCAAGGTTAAATATGTCATTGCTTCCGTAATGCATTTCCAATTGAAACATTTTTACTGCTCACCTACAAAAATCAAGAGGTAACGGGTGAAAGTGACTAATCAGTGCGGCCTTCAGGCCGCACAAACTAGGGAATCGAATTGCACACCATTGCTGACAAGATATAATATTATAGTTAAAAATTTTATTTATTAATCTATGGGGTCGTCCATTAATTACGTAAGGGTTCGGGGGGAGGGGGGTTATGGAAATACGAAAATTAAATACTACCCTAATGAATGGCATTTTTTGATATGATCCCCGATTTTTACGCTAGAAAAATCGCCGTTTTGAACCAGCTGGCCTAAATGTAAAAAAAATGAATCGAGAAGTTGCGACGCGATTCGAAACATACCGGCCGGAAGACCACCTAATTTATCGTTTTGGCATCTAATTAGCACCTAATTTGGCATATTATACTAATTATTGTTTTTCCACTTGGGAGCCGCTGGGGTTTATACGGATATGACTTTGCATATCACGTCTAATTATAGTGAAACGTGAGGAAGTCTTCGTTGTTCTTAGATTAAGAGCGCGAAATTCAAAAATAGCGCATCGAAAATGATTGTTTTATTTTGCGATGAAGCTGTAGACTTGGAAAGTTGAAAATAAAAAATGTGTAACAAGTTTGTAGATAAATTTATATCATAATTTAGGCCGAGATATTTAGAATTCGAGTATTAATTTGAAAGTGAAGTTTGAAAACACATTGCATGTAGGGGTTCCATCCTTTTGGATGTCGTGATACGTCGTAGAGCAGATTTAGTGGGCGATGGCGTGACCTTTGAACTGTCTCAGTTGTTCACGGGCAATTTAAATTGTCTCTGGATTGGCGGTTTTCTTGTTATCCTTTGTTTTCATCTTGTAAGGGTCTTGTAATTGTCATTTGTTAAGTTTCTTTATCTATAATTTACATTAATGTTACAATAAATAAGTGCAGGTAATTAAGCGCCATGTAAATTATTTAAAGTCGCAATAATTACAGCGATGTTTTAAATTAATAAGATATGGTAATTATAAGTTTAAAAGTAGTGCAATAAATGTGGAAAGATAATATCACAAGGTTTCATTTATTTCACTTCCCCGTTACATAACTCAATGTTTGTTAACCCCAATCCAAACTCCAAAGCGGCAGTATAAAAGCTGTGACATATTGATATCGCATTTAGATGCCAATAAAAAATACCGCAAAGTGTTACATAATGTATCTCACTTGTTTCCATTTTAGAGCACGCAATCTTGGTTCAATGGAAAAAGGAAATAAGGACGAAATAAAAGTTAGAAACGATCTCCTCTCAATCATGGCTATTTTACCCTAGCCGCGCGTTTGATGGCTAAAAGATTCCATCATTCCGATCAGTGTGGCACTCCTGAGAGCAGTCGCAGTCACCGGTAAAAGATGTCTATGGCATTCTGAATAGACAAGTAGATCGCTTTTCAACTTGAGACCACTTATTTTCACTTATGCAAAAAAATCCGGCTTTACTTTATTATAAATTAGACAAAACTACAACAAAGCTTCCCACTAAAATTTCATTAACTATTACATTTCCTTCCCAAATAAACTTATTTGCCAAAGTGGACTTTTTATTATAAATGAACTTGTTCGAAATAGTTTAACCGCGCTTTTCAAAAAAACTCCATCTCTCAAAGCCCCAAGCTTTCATTCTCGTTTTATTCCTTCGAGTTACATGGTAAAAATTATCGGAATATACCATTTCTACATTTAATATGTAATATATAATTACTACCTTCAATGTACTACACCTTAACTGCCATGAAATACGTGAATGTCGGAAGCCGTACGTATACAAGCAATCAAGTCGTTTAAAAATTTCTCTTCGCATTGTAACGTCGTCCTTATTTCTCCTCAACACTTTAATGGCAAATTACCTACTAAGTGCAGATAGATTACACGTACGTAGTTCTCGCATTACAGCGACTGGCATTTAGACTTTTTGAAACTGCAGTTGTTGGATGTCACGATTGAAACCAGTCACGATTTTATAAGAGGGTAGATGTTATTAGCTCTAGGGGTACTATACAGGAGAACCCGCTAATACATGATCTACTAATAGCGGATGGCTAATCTGCTAATATTACCATAGACGATGACCACATTCACGAATTACATAAGATTATTGCTTAAATATTTGGGTAAGGTTTTTAGATCAAATTGAAAGAATACGACCAATAAGCAATCGCGTAATTAAGAAAGTGCTGGATTAAAATAATCTTCCCCGTTACATTTTTTTCTATTATTAATACAAATCTGGGGAGCCGGTATAGCAAAGTACGCTTGCAAATATCGCAAAGATTTAATGAAAAAGTGGCAGTAAATATGCTATAATTTACATAAAAAATATAAAACCAGAGGAAAATCCGGTAGTTTTTTTAAAATTTCCGTAAATAGGTAAATAAAATTACGGATCTCGAAGGTGGAATCTTAGTTTTCTACTTAAATTTTGCTATAATTAACCGAATAAAATTTAAAATAAAATTAAATGATGTTAGCAGGAACAGCAGCCGGCTCCGCTCACTAAAATACAATGCTGCATCTATTTACGTCGAACACACGTACCGTCAACAGGAGATTTTAACACAGAAATGAAAACTACTACTAAAATGGTGATTTTCAAAATTTAATTGTGAAGTAACCGGTGGACCTACATATATAATTTTTCCCCACCTCAATATTTATAGATTTTGTATCCTACTTACTTTGAGGTTAAAAAAGTGTAGTTTACTACCACTAACCGAAATCTGTATTAAACTTGCTCTGATTTTTCAATCACTTTCTAAACTATTAAAGATAGACCTCATATGCTATCACGGACATTTTTTCTAAACAATTTTATTTTCCACAAAATTATCTGTGTGAAATTTTGGCAGTTTCTCTCACTTTTAACAGATATTTATTTTACAAATCAGAAGTTTAGGAACAAATGAGAAAAAATTTGGAAGCTTGAATACAAATAGAAGAAGAAATGAGAGAGATTGAAAGACTCATTAACAAAATTCTAAGTGAGGGATGTAAATAAAAGCAAAACAAGAAAGCACAAAATTTGAGAAAAGCTTTTGTAACAGATAGAAGCACTGGATACTGTGAGGATATAAAATATAAAATACCATGGCTTAGCTTGGTTTCAAAGAAGAAGCGAGAATAAAAACAGATTGACCATGTATAAATATTCAAGAGGGGAAAAAGAGTAGATAAGGTAAAATTACTCAAAGGTACAAATGTGGATACAGACTACTACCTGATAGAAGCCAGAATAAGACAAAAGGGTTATTGTCAATCTTTTCTGCTTATTTCCTTCAAAAGTATAATGGAAAACCTTTAAATATTCTGAAATAGCAAAATTTAAGTTTTGTTATAAGGTGAGGATAAATAAGATCGGCCCAATGGTTATATCACAATTTAATTTTGAAAATCGACGTTTTGATGAAAATTTTAGAAATTTACGTTTATGTTTGCATTATTAAAGCTTTCTGTTGACGGTATGTGTGCGCTACGGTACTCTTAGAGTCCGATTTTAAGTGGAGAGAGAGCGTGGTTCATTCACTAGCAAGCGGTACCCGTGGAAACATCATTCGAGTTCCTACATTATCGAATGAATTTCCGATTTGACGATTGTAATAATTCACATTCGAAGGTCGCCCAAAGCCGCCCGAATGGCATGCGGAGAGTTAGTTTTTACTGTCCCTGACATTTGTAAATCTCGGATCCGAGGATTCGAATTTCGTCATTTTCGAGTTCTGTTGCGACCTGGGGGATGTTCTTAATGAGTTTCGCTTCGCTCGAGCACTACGGGCCATTTTGACAAGTGTAACAACGGTAAATCTCAGATCCAGATATCAGACCTTTGAAATTGTAATTTTCGAAAAACTACTGAATATTCCGTATATTTTATTTTTTATATAGACCATTACCTACCACCCAGTGTAAAACTTTCGGCAAAATTCGACACCAGAAAACATCGACCGGCCCCGACAAAATCCATAAGATATGCTACATGAGATAAAAACCTTAAAAATTCGAAGATATTAGATATTTAAAACCAATGCTACGGAATATGAAAAATAATAATAAAATGAAGCGATTAAACTATGGATGAACTTCAAATACCCATTAATTTAGGAAATAATCAAAGTAGGCGGGAATTCCATTCTGTTAACGGTTTGTGCAATTGAAAGGTAGGTGCTGTAAATGAAAGAGTTAACCCAGTGCTGTAATTTAATTTTATTCGTTGTAATTATAGCCGAATTTTACTTAAAAACAGAGGCTGTAGTCTGCATATGCTGCCTTTCTAGAACCGTGAATTTTGAATTGGATTTTTTTTTTAATAGAATGGTTTCTGAGTTTTATTTAAAAACAGAGATTCCTGCTCTTTATAGGTCAGTGCTTTAGACTACAGTTTTTAACAAATGTGTATATCGAGATATCTATTCGATTCGAAAACTTCCTGCTTGAAGTCCTGTGGGTCTCTTAGGTTACATACTATCTGATGATTTTCTGATTAAAATAATAGAAACTTTTATTACGTATATTTTGGGCGCAAGTAAGGATCGGTTTATTATATCAAACACTGGCTAGGTATTAGGCATAATACCTAACAGACAGCACTGCACACTCCGTTCTTCAGGTCTACAAGATATCGACTATAATTGACTGTTTTGTGCGAGTGTCAGGTAAGACTCTTTCCAGATTATTTAACTCTGAATACCCTCTCCAGAAATCCGTCAACCTGGTCTGGACTTCCAATCCAATTAGATAGCTTCCACGGGGGAATGTCCTAATACGACTCATAGATCTCGCTAACATAGCTTCCTAGAATTCCAACAACATTACTGGTTACATCCGGGCAGGTATTGAAAGTCCACAGCCACAAAACGTAAAATACAGTCTTTGATGGCAGTGTAATGTTCCCAAATAAGGTATTATCGGTCAGGCGGTACCTCTTCTTTATGCATTTAGGACACCAAACACAATGCTACAAGTAGTACCAGACTAGTATTTTTTTAAGGTTGGAATGTGGTCCGGATCCGGTTTGCCCTAGGAAAAGTCAGGCCTGGATCAGGCATGTAACGCTCAACTTAATCAGGGACCCATATCCGTCTGACCTAGTGGAGCCTCTGGGAGCATCTGGCCCCACTAGAGGCGGATCCGGAAATGATGTGGTTCAGTCATACCTGCCCTAACAGGGCTCGCCAGATTAAAGCCGGATGGAAAATCTTTAAGGCTCTTGGCATAAGACCGGTTCCGAGAACAGTAAGGTTCGGCTATAGATTTCCCCAATCGGGCTTTCCGGAGGCCACAAATGAGCGAATGTTCGTCGGGCTAAGATAAGAACTCAAAGCTTCCACTTTGCAATACGAGAGGTCATAGGAGCCATGACCCCCTGCAACCCAGCGTTTTAAACCAATGAAGTGTTCGATATTCTGCTGACCTTTCCTAAAATTAGAGATGGTTCTCTAATTCTAATGAATAATGGCGGTGTTGCCACTACAACTTTTAATATTTAATTGCATTCGCTTCTTTTATAAGTTTTTGAATTTGGCTGTTGAAATATATTGATTTTAAATGGAGTTTACAGCATAATATAGAGCAATAAATATTTATAAATTGAAAATAATGCAGTTATTTATAATTTTAGAAAAAAAAATGATTACAACAATAAAATGTGACATGTAGATGGACCCTTGGTAATAAACCTGATAGATTGGCAAGTGACAGACGGGGTAAGCTTAGCCCTTGGGTCTCATAACTCGGTGCGGTGATATACTCTTTCCGTCAACTATCCTAAATGTCTTCTGGTCATCAGACGGCCCATTAAGTTCCGCTCCGCCGCCGACTACGTCCAAAGAGCAATTTCAAAAATACGACATTTTCGGTAGACGGTGGCATTTTTGCCCACAGTATTATGAATCTTATAAGATCACAAAAGTTCTTGTTCTTAATCGGATCGTTTATTCAGCGGACAACAGACATTCGCTTGCATGAGTTATTACTCGTCCATTTTGATAAATAAAATTGAGTAGTCGTGACAGCAGATTTAAAACTTGATTCATTTTTCATCACTTCTTATGATAATTTTACTTTTTTATTGAAGTCGAGATACTTTTCAATACTTGTCATTTTTAGTCATGGTAATGTATGGGGGATGATCAAAACTAATACATATATCAATGGTTTTCTAAATAAAAAAATTCGAATAATTTTTACATTAATCCCCATTAGTTTTGTTAACCGAACGTTTATGCAATTTATAATCTACTTTTATACCAAGCTTATATTACCAAAGCTTTACTTGCAAGTTATGTGTTTAGTAGAATTATTTTCCTGTCGCTATAAATCAGAAAACGGCGATGTAAAGAAATACGTGTGAAAGAGAAAACAAAAAGAAAGAGGACACGGGGTTGCTAACGACCAGCATGTGGCATTAGTTGGTCATCAGCAACGCACAGTCTATCAACCACCAATAATTGAGTATTGATCGCCACCCCAAATGTGCCACTCTAAACGAAACGAAAACTAAGAAGCTCCTACGTTATTGTGTTAATGTTTACGCTCGATTATTGATGTTATAAAAAAAAACTAACTTGTCAATTTACACCTTATGATAATATTTCTCAGTCTAATGAGGTCATTCAATCGACATTTTTTCAAAATTGGCTTTTCATTTTTAATATTAAATATTAACGTATTGGCTGCTCATCAGATGAAGCAAGAAAGGCTTAACCTCCCCTGAAACTCCATTAAACTTGGCATTAGAAGGATAGATAGATACTTCTTCCACAAAACATATCCAAATACCGCAGAAGCAGCACCCTCTAGCCTAGAACATACATGCAGATGTTTTAGTCATCACATAGTTTTGAGATTAGTTCGAAAAGATTTCTTCTAAACACAGTTTTTGTTATGAGTCGACTGAAACCGCCGCATAAATATATGCCGCTATTGACTTAACACTGAATTCCAATATACCCTTTGATGAGAAAGTTGAGTCTCAGACTTCCTTGTAAATCGTGCGCCTTCATATATCTAAAAATAGCAACATCTGAGTTAATTTTTTTATATAAAAAAAGATGGCGGGGAAAGAAACCACGAGCCGCCATTGTTTTTTTTATGATGTTTGATTATTAACAATACTCTTTATGAAGGGGGAGGAGTGGAATGCATAAAAACTATTCGATATTAGTACAAAAACGTAAAAGTCCAATAAAAGGTGAATAATATATTAACGTTTTAAATTTTATAAGATGTCAAAAATAACCGAGTAGCAAAATCTTTATAATAGCTTGCAATATTCCAACGAGACACTTCTTTGACACTGAAAAATAACTATTTATCAAAGCTGAGGGTAAGTGAACAGGAAAGTTTTCAAACGCATGACCTAATAATATTTTCATAGCAGACTCCTCTCATTTCTAAACCGAAGTTGGTGGTGGTAAAAGCTTTGTTGCGTTTGGGGTTGTTGAAATTTAAAATTGGTTTTATAAAAATATACAGCGACATGCTATACATAACTTATTTAAAGTGTCAGTTGGGAAAACTAATTCAAATCGTGGAACTGCCAGAAAACTATTAAACTGGGGAACGAATTTCTATATCAAAAACACTTCTTATTTACTTACTCCAAAGTTATGAATGACTCTGCAACTCTTCTGGAATATGTCATTTTTACTTCAAATAAATTTTGCCTTTCTAAAACATGCCCGTTATTAACAGCTTAGTTGTTAAACGTGATCGATTTTAACTCTTTCTTATCACGTTTTTAATTATTTATATACAAAAGAAACTACCATTACAAAATTAAATCAATTAAATCAGGTGTATTTAATTTTTCAATTGTAATCTAATTAAAACTTCTTTTTTAATAATGCTTTTATTATAAACCATTAGTATTAATATTGTTATTGACATTTTTATATTTACTATGTAACTGTTTTGGATTCCAACCTTGAAGTCAAAACATAACCTCTAAATTTACATGCTGAGTATTGTTTAAATTACATTCAATAATTCTGCACCCCTAGAGCTTTCGTAATTTTCCTGATTCCCCTTCTCATCATTCCTGTTTTTTGGGAACTTGACATTTCTTCCATGTTCCATATCTCCATTCTGCTCAGCTCATCTACTCTGTATTTGATCATCTCGACTTGCATTTTGTCATCTGCACTTCTTCCGGTACATTTCGGTTCTTGTTGAACAATTCTTCAAAATAATTTGCCTTTTAATAAAAATTTCTTCTCTTTACTTCTGATTTTTCTTCTACTACTAATCTTTCCGTCATGTGCCTTCTTTTCTTTCATCTCCATTCTACTTTTTTTGTTATCAAATCTGCCTTTTTTTAAACTATTTTTGAAATTTTTTAGTTTTCAACTTTGTTTCACTTAAATTCGTTGATATTAGTCTTCGCCATGAAGTAGTTTGAACAGACAACTGAATGTCAATCAATATCTTCTTGCTTTTCCTAACCATATGCTTGATCTCTTCCTTCGATTAAAACATGATCAATTTGGTTTCCTAAATTTTTCTATCGTTTGCTGGAATGCTACCTTCCATCTCATTTTGGCATTACAATCGCCAACTACCATTTTTACATCATATCGTGGGATTTCTGAATATTCCTTATCTAATTGTATTGAAAATTTTTTTGATTTTCTTCTGTTGCGGCATGGATACTAATCAAAGCTTATTCTGATATTTATTCCTGCCCTACATTTATCTATAAGCGACCGCTGCTTTTTAATCATTTACTCACCATGAATTCCCTATTCAATTTTCTGTTAGATTCTATGGTTACTGTCGATCTTTTAAGAGAACTTCCTTCAAAAGTAAGATAGAAATCTATTAAATATTCTAAAAGGGCAAAATTTTGCTTTCTTATGAGGTGAGGATAAATAAAATCGGTCCAACGGTTACTTCACAATGTAATTTTGAAAATCGACTTTTTGATGTAAATATTACAAGTTTACCTTCATGTTAGCTTGAAAAAGCCATTCTATTGCCGGGACGTGTGCTCTGCCTGTGTCGTGGCAATGCTAATTTAAGTGGGGATAGAGCGTAAGCCTCACAGATCGACATGGGAAACCGCGTCAGCGTATTTTAACTTGTTTTCTTAACCTCATCGCCAAAACTGCTGACACCAGATGAAGAAGATAAAGGTGCCACGGCTCCAAATGCTTCGCATTGTAACTCCGCTACGCTACGCTTAAGTGGGGATAGAGCGTGTTCAGTCAAGTTCATGCCGTTGGAATGATGACATCGTTCTAGTTACTGCATTTTCGAATGCATTTGCGAAACGGCGTCTGTAACAAATCACGCAGGGGTTGGGAAAACCGCCCGGAGCCACCCGAAAGGCGTGCGGATGGTAGGTTTTTCCTGCCCCTGACATTGGTTAATCTAGGATCCCAGCCTTCGAATTTCGTCATTTATTCGAGGCCCGTGCCCTACGGGGGATGTTTTTAATATTTTTAGTGCTTGGCAAAACGGCTCGGAGCGCTCGAAGCGAGGCGGAGCCGAGCGAGAGTTGGCAGAGAGTCGGCTTTGACATGCACAAACACGTCAATCTCGGATCCAGGATTTTTGTTAATTCTGGAAAAACTACTAGGCCATCCGCAAATTTTATTATTTATATCTACTATATAGACCATTACCTACCACCCAGTGCAAAAATTTCGGCGAAATTCGAGCTCTTAAAACATCGACCGACCCGGATTCTATTAGATTTCACAAACATTCATTTTTTTTCAATTTCGAAGATTTTTCCAATTCCCAATTCATCAACGAATTTAATATAATTGTATACTTAAAGAGCTAATCTACCATTCCTTCCGTAACGCATCTCGATTGGTAAATTTTTATTGGCAACATAATTATCTTAAATTTGGAGGTTATAATACCGGATAAGTAATGTCTGTGCGGTCTTCAGACCGCACAACCTGGGTAATCTATTTGCACAGCAATCGAGTTTTACACCATTTAAACAATATGTACTATTTGAAAAAGTTTATAGTTGTCTCTAGATTTATTAAAACGAGTTTTTAATTGTCCGCCCTCGACTCATTTGAAGACACATTTTTTGTTTTGTAGCAGCCTTGTTCATTATTTTCCGATTTTATGTAAAATGGATTGGTTTTTCAAAAAAGTTTACCACACAAAAGTTGTAATTCACTAAATTTCCTATCTGGAATGGGACGTCAGATTTTTTGTAAAATGTTTCGTTTGAAAGATGCAGGATTTTGAAAACAGAAAAAAAGAATCTCCAGTTTTAAATTTTAAATCTAAAATTTTAGACAATAAATGGTTTATATCTAGCTTGTAGATTATTTCACGCTTTATATAAAGGCATTAATTTATTTTTAACGAAAAATCAATATTTTCTAGGCTATGGCCATGTGAAGGTGAAAATTTAAAAATATGCTTTAAAGGGGTCTAACTCTCGAGGGTTTCAATTTAAAAAAAATATTTTGTTAAATATTTTTCTTAGGAAAGTGTCCTCCATCACCATCTAAGTTATGTAAAGTGTATCCGGGAACACCCTGTATATGCCAACCGATTGAATTTCTCACCGTGTGAGTTACACACTAAGGAAGGAAGGGTCGTGGTTTTAGTAAAGAACTCTATATTTTTCCGTATTTTGGTTATTTTTTATTTGACCACCCCTGGTGCAGTTCATATAGTAAATAAATGTTTACATTACATTACATATAACATTCTGTCTCTCTTCATTGTAACTTTTGTAAAAACTCTCTTTAGACGACTTTTTATAAACTTAATTAAATTGATAATCAATCAAGTTTAAAACCATTCGGGTTGCACATCAATCGAGTCCAATTGATTTATTTAAAGATATCAACCTAAAAAAATTAGAGGTTAAGGGAAAGCGTCAAGTCAGTGCGGCCTTCAGGCCGCACAACCTGGGCACTTTTTCTGTAAACAATAGACAATATATTGAAAAATGTAGTCTTTTGCTAAGTGCATTTGCACGTACATACAAGGTGTCCCCGGATACACTTTACATAATTTAGGTGGTGATAGAGAACACTTTTCTAAGAATAATATTTAACAAATTTGTTTTTCAAAATTCAAACCATCGAGAGTTAGGCCTCTTTAACGTATTTTTTTAAATGTCCACCTTCACATAGCCATAGCCCCGAAACTATTGATTTTTCAGTAAAAATGGTTTAATGCTTTTTTAAAGAGTGTGAAATAATCTACAAACTAGATTTAACCTTTGATTGTCTAAAATCAACGGCTTTCGAGTTATGACTTGAAGTAATTAAAATAAAAGTTGAAAAAATCAAGCTTTTTTTTTGATTTTTTTCAAAATCCTTTATCTTTCAATCGCTTCATTTTGTCAAATTTTCTCAATCAAAATTTTTATAAAACCCCCTGGGCCTGGTTAGCGTACTATATCCTTTTCTGAAGCCGATTGTTGTACTTGGAACATCCTGTTGAGCTTCTGTTGCTTTTAGATGCTTAATCCAACTGAGCGTAATATTTATCAAGAAAATATCTGATTTCGTTTAAAAAAACTTGTAAAACACTGAAAACAAGTGGGTGAATTTATTTGATTTTTGTAGGAATGAAATTTCTTTTGATGAAAAGATATATTTTCCCCAAATAAGAGTTAATCGCTGAAGTAAATTAATTGTAGTAGTCAATTTTTGAGCATTCGGTAACCCTTTTAGGGTTATTGATGTAGATGTACGACAGGATTTATACAATGCTGAATGCAGCAGACAGTGTCGTACTGCTAACCAAATTTTCCGGAAAAGAACTACCAGCAATTTTTAGCAAAAGCAAAATTTAAAAGTGAAAATGTTATATTAGATCCTGATCCTGATAAAAATTGGGATGCTTATAATTTATGAAATAACTTGAATAAAGTCAAGACGGTAAATTGAGGAAAAAGTTTGACAACATTTAAGATTCTTGTCGTTTCCGAACGTCTTTCTATTAATTGCCTAGTTGTGATCTAGAGTGCTATACGGAGTGGAATGAGCGGTGCAAGAAGGGTACTTTGATGAACGCCGTGCAATCACAGAGCTATTCTCGTATCGAGAGCACTTTTGAAGAAATCGGTAGTGGATAAGAAAACAACATCCAACTACATTTTTGCCAATTTATAAAATTAATTAAAGAAAATTTATTTAAGTTTCCTTTGACAAATTTCCACAATTAAGTTCATTTTTACTGCTAATCTTTGTATTAAAATTGTAATTACTTTTCCCTGCTTTAGCGGCAAGCTTTTTTCGCTTGACAGTATTATGTCTACTTTTTATAAGAAGATTTCGAGAATCTTTTAACAAGATTTTATTTAAAGAGAACAATTTAATCGCCTGATTAAGCTTTGCATTAAATTTAAAAGGTCAAAACATTTTGTAATTTTTCATTAACGTTTCACCCATCTTCAGTGTGTAAATTGATAATGCAGTTTCAAAAAAATGTGTAATAGGGCGATCGACTTCAATTTAATTTACCCTCGTGGAAAAAGCTTAAAACAAGGGGATAAACTTCGGAATTCCTTTATTTTCGGACAAAAAAGTGACAACAGTTTTCCGACTTATTAACCACGTACATCTGTCAACATGAAAAAAGCGGCCAATTCAACAATTTGTCGGCCCTAGTAAGCTTATTACAGTCGACCAATAGAAATCGTTCCAAAAACAGGGCCGAGGAAATTTTACAAACCGTTTGCGTTACTGTTTCTGCAGTCTTGCAGTATAACATGCTTCATTTTGTCGCCTGCAGGAATATTCTCTTTACATATAAGATTTATGTTTTTTTTCCTTTTATCGATTTAACTTAATCAAGACATATAAATTGTGCGATACATTTTCTTATCTAATTCAATTGTTTATTGTTTTAATAATTACATAATATTCTAGCTATTTCCTTAGGTTCGCTTAGTATTTATGCAGATAATATCTTTCATGTTTAATTAATTGCTTAGTATTACATCTTAATTTGTTTGTATTATACAAGCATGTGATATCCCATTTCCTATATACTTAACCAAAAAAATTAAAAAAGCCAATTAAAAAGTCTCAAAATTATCCAAAAAGAATTATTTTGAATTTTTAAAGTTTCTTGTATAAGTTTACCCGAAGAGAATCTATTAAAATCAAAACAATTATCGTCAAATCATATCAAATAACATTGATTAATTAAATTCGTGGCACGAGGATACCTTACAAATTCGAGTTGACGAAAGTATGTATTAAGTATTATCAGGGAAAACAAACCCTGCCTTTTATATTTAATTACGTTACTCATCTTCAATTTTCTCAGTTTGGAATATCTCAAAAATGTAACCCGAACTATTTCGGGAATGCATATTTTCTTGCCAAACAAAGCAAATCTTTGAATGATTTATTTGTTTTTTGGTTTTCACTTGCTTGTAATGGAATAAAATAGAAGTATTATTGTAATCGCGAAAAATTTCGGATTTTAACGGAAATATCCGTTTTGACTTTCCCTGAATCCATTTTGTCGTGAAGTCTGTACATACGTACGGACGTATGTATGTTGCACAACTGCGATTTTTGCATAAAACCGATTTTCGTGACCTTTGACCTTCAATATCTTGGGACGCGGACACGAGATTAAATGAGACTTTTCTACCAGTATTTAGAATGCCAAATCAAAGGTTTATACCAATTTACAGCTTAATCCCTCTCATTCCGAGATTACAACAAGCTAATGCTGGAAACATCGGAATTCAGTGGTTGCTACTATGGAGAGCAAAAAAGCTTTTCCAGTTTATATTTTAAAATGAACGTTTATCAACCATTATGTAAGCTTTCCTAAACCCCTCGCTTCGCTCGGGCGTTACGGACCATTTTGACAAAGGCTAAACTCGCTAAAAGCATCCCTGTAGGGTTACTGAACTCAAAAATGATGAAAATCGAATGATGGGATCCGAGATTTGACAATGTCGGGTTGAGAAAACCGCCCGAGAGGTCAGCGAGGCCGTGTTTTTTGAATTATTAAAATGCACTCGATAATGTAGGAACTCGACGATGTTTTCTCTGCAACTGCATGCAGTAGAATGAAGCACGTTCTTTCCCCACTTAAATTCGGATTGCCAAGACCCACGTAACCTACACGTTCCGTCAAGTGAATGGTTTTTTTTAAGGGGGGAAAAGGGTCGGAAAATTGATTTTTTTTTTATTTTTTCTTCTTCTACAACTTATAAAAAATATAATTTCATTAGGAGCAAAACTTTTCGAGTTAAGACAATTGAGTCTCTGGACGCTCGGTCTCCCTTGACCGTAATTAGGCATGAATAGACTCCTCTGTTGTTATAATTTTAAAAATATACCTGATGTTAACCCTTATGGGTCCATACTTAGTACCCGGGTACTATTTTGAATTTTTAGCATAACTTTTTTCCTGTCGGGCCAATTTTTTTGAGCTTCGGCGACATCTCTATGAAAAAAGGTTTGCCGTACGCAAAACATTGTAAAGAAAAAAATGATAATATTAATATTAAAAATAAACTTATGTACTAAAGAAATCTTTTTGTTTTTATGATTTGAGATGAAGCAATCATAGTTATCCTGACTACCGCATGGAAACTTTTTTTGAGGTAACTCGGTTCTCTCCACTAGCACTGGCATATTTTTCAATATTTTTTTATGAAAGTTTAGCAGAATGTTCTTAGAATAATGCTTAATAATGTAAAAAAAATTAAAAATATTAATAAATGAGGTACTCGGAAAAAAAATCACAAAATTATGCTTGTTTTTTTCTACCTCAGACCCTTTCCCCCTCTTAAGCTAACATAAACTTAAACTCATTTACATCAAAAAGTCGATTTTTCAAACCCTGGGCCGATTTTATTCAAAGCTTAAATTTAGCTCTTTCAGAATATTTAAAGAATTTTTGAAACAAAAAACAGGATAGGAGCGACATTAGTAACCATGGAAGACTCTCTATGGAATGAAAATTAATAGTTCAATAATTTTTACAATTAAAATTAGGTTTGCAATTGAAATTTTGGTAGCATTCACTTTGACCTCTTGTGATTAGTCGTCGCCCTTCTATTATACAAAAACTGCGAACCGCCGATATTTATAGTGAGTATACCCATGTAAAACACAATGTTGTTTCAATATTGTAACATTTAGCCAATATTGATTCAATATTGCGCCAATATAGAATATTGGCACTATATTGTAACATTTAGCCAATATTGGTTCAATATTAATTTCCAATATAGCTTTAATATTGGCTGTGGATTGGTGAAATATTGGGCCAAGATTGATTGCCGAAATTATCTACTAACCTTCACCCAATATTGGTTCAATATCGTCTTCCAATATTGCGACAATATAAGTAATCAAGTGTAACATTAAATTTGAATTACCCCGTAGATAGGAAAATAGGACTTGCGCGAAAGGAAAATTGTGTAGAGGTTAGGAAAAGAGGTGATAAAATTGATTAGAAAGGATAGGAAGAAAGAGATTTTTGGGACGTTTGCTGCCTGACTAGTTAGAGTGATAATAATAAGTTAATATTATGAATTGAATATTGCTAGTGGTTGCAGTCCGATTTGTGAAGATTTTGGCCTAGCCTTCCAATAGGAAGGTAATTTTCGTTATTCATTGCAGAATCGTTGCTTATTTGGTTCTTTTAGGCTTTTTAGATTGAGTATAAAGATTCGTTAATTGTTGATCCATTTCATTACAATGAGTGCGTGAAAAGAGGAATTGAATGATGCGTGTCCATATTGATGGCGTTTCAATTTATTAGTTAGAACCTTTTGGCATTGCCGGTACAATCCAGGAAAACTGGAAGATTTACGTAGAAACGTGCTGATCCAAGACCAATAGGAGCGCTAGCGTAAGTTGAATTGTTGCTAACCCGGTTTCCGGGAGATTACGTATTGTTAATGTTTTGGTGATTTTAAAAATAATTATCGACGTGTAATTGGTTGAGCACGTTTATTCATTTTTCCCGTTTTTTAACTTAATAAAAATCGGGTGGCGCCCTTACAATAAGATTAGCGTATTATTATTCCTGTTCCCACGCCTAGCCAATGCTGAGTTTCCGGGAATGCAACTCTGGAGCCTAAAGAGAGTTACACAACATAGCCCCAATCTTGGCTGTAGATTAGTGAAATATTGGGCCAATATTGATGGGCAATATTTCCTACCAATTTTCACCCAACATTAGTTCAATATCGTTTTCCAATATCGCGCCAATATAACTAATCAATATAGCCCCAATATGGGCTGTAGATTGGTGCAATATTGGGAATCCAATAATTCTCGTAATTCCAAATTAATTCCTGTAATTTCATATCAATTCTAGTAATTCTTTTTAATTCACGGACTAAGATTATTTACACCAGACTCCTTCGACATTACCTCCTGCCCCCTCAGAGCAATTGAATTTTGTTCGAACCGTGGATATATCAAAAATTTAATGTCCACAAGAAATCTTAAAATAAAGGATCACACAAGAATTTTTCAGAAATTTTTAAAGGATATTTAAGAATTCTTGGAATGACTGTACAGAAGAATTCCTAATCGGTTCACCTCTCGATTTTGTTTATAAATCGAATTTGTTTTTAAAAAAGCTCCAACCATAAATGATTGATTGAAAAATTTTAATTTTAATTTTTTTTTTCTGAAGACTACTTTTTAAATATTTATTATTCATGTGTTCGTCTTTTTTAGTTTTGAAATAAAATGCAAACTTGGGTTAACATTCCCGTTACAATAAATTTTTATTCAAAAAGTAATATACCCAAATAATAGAAATATGAGTCCTAACCCCACTTTTTATTAGATTAAAACAATGGGTACTATTTGGCTATATAAAATGATTATATAAGTCAAGTGATTGCAAGAACTTATAAATGTTTTAGAAAGCAAGTGTTACGAAGGCAAGGCAAAATTGCACCCTCGCCCTAGTAGATATCTATAAGGGATGTTTACACATACATGATAGTACTTTCCGCTATGCCCTTTAAAATGTGGGTTACTAAACCTTACTTCACCCTCTTCAACCATTAAAAAATCGATATAACATTACTGTTATTGTTAATTATTTTTCTCCTTTTTACATTTACAGCGAAACCTTTTTTATAATTCATACAAAAAATACATGCGCAATGAAGCGACAAGGCAAAAAGAATTTTCTTTTCAAGTTTTGTTGTTGGATCTGTTGATTAAAGTTATGAGAAAGAACTGAACTTTTCTTAACTTTGTCACTTTTTCAACAAGGAAAATTATAGGTTAAACCAGGGTAAACCATAAAATTACTTAATTAAATAAATTTATTGTTATCTTAACTGCTCGTTAATAAGTATGTAATTATACGTTTTGTTATTAAGCTTAAAAATGATAGCATGAATTAAAGCAAGAAGAACTTTGCATGTAATACGTAATTATAGCGTAAATAAAAGTCCTTGTAAATGGGTATAGTACGTATAGCGGTGGAAAAGCGATAACCTGGGTGATAGTTTCACATGCTCACGCGAAAAGGAAGTGTCGAGGTGCCGTGTTCACTGTTCCCTGAAAGCTCATGCAGCCCGGAAATTAAACAATTTCCCTGATTGGACGGAAGCAAAATTGACATAACCCTATAAAATAATTAAAAAGTAATAAATCTAATTTTTATTAAAACGCGACATAACATACAAATTAAATGAATTTCCGGATTTAAGTCATCAACTGCATAGTTCCAATTAAATCCCGATCAATTAATCGGTTTAAAAACGTTAACGCTTTAAAAAACAGAAGAAGGTAGTGAAACGGTTTAACCTCAACTTTCGGCCTGATAAACCTAGTTTCGAATAATGGTTTATTTTTTTTAAAGATAGTTTGAAAAATTTACCGTGATTCATAATTTGTGATAATAATATTATAAAATAAAACCAAGTTAAATAAACGCTTAAGTATGTTTAAAATTGTATTTATTAGACACGATATTTTGAAAGCGGTTACTTTTATTTTCGAGTTTTGTACAATTTTATAAATACTTAAGCGTTTATTTAACTTGGTTTTAGTTTAAAATATTATTATAATTTATTTAGTATATATTATACAATTAAATTGGTTGATATATGGTTTCCTATATACTGAGGTCGATCACAGTATTTCGAATTTCAGATTCTCATCAGGCAAACCCGAAAATTTGTTATAAGTTGGATCATTGAATTATTTTAATTTAACATATAAAAATTTAATACTTCATAAACTTTATACTTATTTATTATATTATTTATTATATATTAAATATTACTTGGCGGACACTGAATAATTCCATAAATTTGAAATTATTGCAGTACGTCTCATGTTCGCGGGTTTGTTTGAGCCCCATGCTGTCTATATATTGACCACTCAAGCAGCTCTTCTGATTATCAATTACTTGCATCTTAACACGCACATAAATAATACAGGATATAAAAAACTCATTATATTCTGGTAAAATATGGATGCGCTTGATAAAATCAAGTCACTTTATGTATGTACCTGCAAACAAGTTTTTTTAATTTTCCTTCTAGAATACATTACAACTTATTGTATTTTTAATTTCTTCCTATTGATACATTTCAAAATACAAACATAATTATACTTAATTACTTATTATTATTGTTGTTATTGTTATTATATTATTTAAATTTATTTCCATGAGTTTTTTATAATTTGTCAGAATATTACTGTTCATTAGCACAATTACAAGCTTTCATTAATACAAAAACATTAGTATAATTATACATACAGTGTATTTTATTTGTGAAAATTTAAAAACATTTTACTTCGTTGCATATGCTATAATATATTATGTTGGTAAACCTGTTTACCAAATTATATCTAATTTATAGGTTACGTTGTCACTTAACGTCGCATCGCTTATTTCAAGTGTAATACAATACAACTTTAAAATGAATAACGATTTAATTAATTTCGAATTTTCTAATATCCATGCGGAGTTAAACGATGAAAAAAAAGAACAAATTTCAAAAAAATGTATTACCGACGAAGAATTTCAAACACTAAGAAAACTTAGTATACACGGTTTATACGCATCCACTTCAGAAAACCAAAAAGGTAAATATCACAAAAATCTAAATTCAAAAATATTAATTTTGTTTTCGGTAGAGTTTATACCATGTAAATGCGAGGTTTCGGATTTTTCATTTTCATGTTTATTGTCATCTCTGAAGATGCCACCAAAGTCCGAAGAAAAACTATGCCAAACCGAATCGTTCACAGCCAAAATGTTCAATAATTCTTCGGAATTGAAAACAGAGCTTGAAATTCTTCGAAATGAAATAAAGAACAAGCTTGAAATTTGCAAAAATGAAATACCTATGGAAAGTGAAGATAAAACAGAATATGATGAGCAAAATTGTGAGAAAGAGTTCGATTGTTCAGATTGCAGTATAGTTCCAATGGATGACGATAGCGATTTAGAACCTGACATTATAACCTGTCAATTTGTAAAAATAAGGAACAAACCAGAGAAATGGCAAAAAAATTGCGTAACTGAACTTACTAAAATAAGTGGTAAAAATTTTGGTGTCGATGAACTTGAAGGTCTTATCTCATGGTCGTAATGAACAAATTTATGAGTCAAAATATCCAAAATATGGACTCCAAAAATTCATCAAATTTTTTCGTATATTTTTATTTTGCTTTGTGATTTTTCCATTTAATTGAAATTTAATAGCAACTAATTTACTCATTCTCCATTTTTAAATTATTTAGGCTAATGTATTGTTAATTTTAAAAATTGAGTAGAGATAAAACTGAGGCCAAGTTACAAAAATGATTGTGTGTCACGTGCTGTGTTATTTTATATGTAATTTATTATAATTTTTGAAGAATATAACTTTTAGCGAATTAAATTTATTGAAATTATTGTTTTTGCAGGATTAAATATTTGATAATTTGAACTCAAATCGGAGAAGCACGTTTAAAGTAACCAAATTATCTTAATTTTTTAACTTTTTTGTTCAAAAAATTTTCGTTTTGCTTATCTTCTTATTTTTTTGAATTTTGAAATTTAAAATCAGTTATTACTTGCGGAATAAACGTAAATACAGACCTACAGTTTAACCTGAAACTTGAACCTAAGACTCCACTTCCAGAATTGTTTAGTTGAACAAATTGTTGAAAATATTACCATGATATGATCGGGGGGGGGCGGGCGATATTTTTGCGCTTTCAGAAACCTGTGGTTTTTGAAGATATTATTTAGTTAATTTCATTAAACAGAAATCTTTCACTTTTTAGAATCTATATCTTGCGACAGTACGGACCGGGGGGTCTGGGGGGTATGGAATACCCTCCAGGTACTCTACTAATTATATAGAATATTCTATAGGAAGTTAAAAATTTGCATCCACTTCATATTTACAGAGCATATAAATTATTTTATGCTAAGTCCTCATTTCAATCGGCTGCTGAATGCAAAAACAAATGATGAAGTTTGGATAATAAATGCAGCAGATTGGACGATACCGCGTGACCGTTTCGATGCAACTGTTTCTGTATGAGAACGTTTGGAGGAGAATACTTAACATTTATATTCTTACATTTTAGTTAATCTAAAAACAAAATGCTGGCGTCAAGTACTAGCGCTGAATGTAAATTTGTTTCGAGCATCATCAGCAGCAACATCAAATTTGTTAAAAAAAATTTAATATTTCTCGAGTAGTATCTCGCTAGTTACATCATATGTAGGTTCAGAGATTTTTTATAAATTGAAAAAAGTTTGTCTAATTAGTCGAATGAATTATGTTGATCAATAATTTTGTCTTTCGTTAAATATAGCTAAATTTTGCTTAAAAAGAGAGATCCATATGTGTCATTTAGGTTATAAGTTAGGAACCCTTTACAGTTTTGCTTAAAATCAGAGATCTGATTTAGGGAACAGTTTCTTTATTAATATAAAAATCAATAAGTTGAATATTAATCGATTTAAAAACCATATATAAAAACCAAAACATAAAAAATGTTACTTAGTTCACGAATGCTTGTTATGGCATAGTTAAAAAGTAATGTGACTGCAGTTGACAATACTTTTTATGTGTTAACACGTTAAGGTTAACGGAGTGTTAAATCAAGCTGAGATTAAAATAAATGTTCTTATGGAAGCTTGAAAGTGTAGTAAAATTACTTTTCGTTGGGTGTGTGTCATTTTAGAATAGCTAAATAATATTTTTTAGAAATGAAGGGTGCAGCGAAATCTTAGTGTCTAGTAAAATAAGGTTCAGTAATTGCGAGCGTTGAGTGCGTTTTCACACGTCGCTAGTTCGCAAATACATTAATTACTTGTCCCGGGCGCGTCTGGTTTCGGGTTCGCGGAGTTGCGTGTGTTTAGCGTGTCATTAGCGAGCTCCGGTGATGAATGGCAGCGCCACTGTTAGTGTCGTGGTTGTTTTACGCATTACCAATCACAATCACCCTTAAATTATAATCACAAAAAATATTTTCTCGGAGCGAAAATGTACTTTCGACGTTTGTAAATTGTAGGTACTACATGTAGACACCGAGAATAATATTTTGGAATAAAAAGAATTAAAAAGCAGCGTCATTGATAGAGTTGCAAAAAAGCACCAGGTAAAAGAGCAACCGTAGATTATTTCGAGTGTCCATTTGAGTAATTGAAATATTTGGCTTTCATTGAGCTATTGAAAAGTCGAATTCTTGATGAATAGATTCAAAACCAGGGTTCTTTTTAATGCAAAGGGAATGGTTCACTTTATTCTGCCTGCTGCATCTCTTTAGTTTTCATATATGCTCCATAAAATGTTTAGAGTGTGCTATTCAATATTCTCATGTTGTAAATTAAAACTAACGGCGCTTCCTATATTAAAAAATAACTCGTATACTCGCTATGACTAGGTAAGGTTGAACCTTTCATAAATGCATTTTGTATAAAATGTCATGGACTAAAGTTTAAATCACATTCTTTATCCACGGTAATCACTTTATGACTTCTGATTTAGAACTAGTCGTCCACGTTTAACCTTCGTCATATGACCTTTGTATTTATAACTATTACTTATTATTTAATTAAAAAACTTAATTATCATTTTGTAACAATTTTAATTTCAAAATTACTAATTACCATCACTTTTTGTTTAACCTTTTCACCGTCTATCATCGTCTACAGGGTGGCTGCATCCAACTGCATCCTGACTCTCCTATTACTTCTATCTTATCCTCAATTATATTTACCATTGTCTTCTTTATCTTAAAACGATGACAACTCCTTCCATTTTGCAAAGATTATTTTCACAAATGAGAAAGTTTCAAAATAATCGAGCCTGGTTAAGTAATCGCACCTCTACCAATATTCGGCTCAAATGCATACTTCTTCTTCTGAAGCTTCTCCACCCTTGCATACAACCACCATGAGTAAAAACTTTCTTATTATTATTGCATTTTCTATTACATTATGAAAATTAAATTATGAAAAAGTTCCAAAGAAAGAAGTCTGGAACCTGGAGAACGCATTATCAATTTTAAGTAGGGTTGCCAACTTTTGGATAATTCTACATTTTATACACAAATTATACTAGAATTACTGTAAAAAATGTTGATGTCCACGTTAATTCCAGAAGCAGCTCAAAGATCCACTGTCTAATTAAATCAGATTTTGAAAATTGTGGATTCTGAAGATTATACCAGCAAGAGTCTTATACTCGTAGATGCATTATTGGGATTCCAGAAGTTTAGTAATCTATTATTTTTAATTTTTCGTCCCAATATGCAGTCATATAATATAAGCTGCTTACATAATCTTGATGGTATTTCAATTTTAAGCAAATATTTTCAAAGAGCAAAAAATTAAAATGCTCTTAAAATATTATGTCGATAATTTCTAGCATTATTAGTTTTTCTTCTCAAGGTCGAATTATATTGATTAGAATTGTAAAATTTTCATCTAATTCTTCAGCTCCGCATTTAATATAAATATCCTGCAAACTTCATACCTGCTGTTGCAAATACAGCTTTCGTACAGCTTCTTATTCGTTTATTTTATGTTTCTCACATGTGTACAGGACCGTACTGATAATAATTTAGTTACGGGGCAACTCTTCTGAGCGGCCCTGGTCTTCAAAAAATGCGTTATAACAAATTAGGTACACAGGGGAAAAAGATAAAAAATAGTAGTTTACGCAATCAGTGGGAAAAATAACAGATTACTGAACAAGTATTATAGTATACTTAAATAGTTTTAATATCAGGAGGTACTACGATTATTTCACTTCATGAAAAGTCTATAAGTGAAAAACATATATTATTGTACTTTGGAACTTGGTATTTGCACAAGGGCGGTAAAATATATATTTTGTTACCGCACTAAGCATTGTTATGTCTTGATTGAGTAAAATAAATAATGAAAAGCGAAGTGTACCGATGCACGTTGCAAATTTTCTATTTTTAGTATTACATTTTTTTAACAGTAATTTACATAATAATTACATGTAATTATTGCTATGGTGAGCTGTATACAATATAATTTAAAATTTAAAGAACACAATAATTACTACCATTCCAGACGCATTAATTTATACAAATTTTAAAATTTAATTATAAATGTACGTAATTTTGTATAAGCTTGAAGAATATTACAATTATTGTAATGAATTAACGAGGAATACCGTTGGTTATAATAGCAGATATGTATATCATTTTTACAGAAGCGTGAGATATTATACATTGGCAATTAGATTACAGTTAAAATATCGTACCTATCGTATATCCACTGCCCACAATGTTCATACAAGCACATTAAAATTTCAAATTAGAAGTTAAAACGGTTAAACGAAGAATAAGGCGAAAAGCATTTTGTATCGACATCGCATTTTCCAGTCCATTAGAGAAATCTTGGTCACTGCTTGTGGTCCGAGATCAGTGTGATGAATAGCCGTGCATCATCTATCAATGACAAATCACATATCCGTACGCTTGTCCAAACAGTAAAGATTTTTTGATTCACAACTTTTATTAATTCATTCCAGATAATAAATTACAGTTAAATTACTAAACTTTGTCCCATTAAAACTATTTGTTACAGTTTGACATTGATTTGCCGTCAAGATTTTTTAAATAAATAATTTTGAGTAATTTATATTTAGTACCCCTGGGTACTCTCCCAAACGGGCAAAACCAAATCAGCAAACCAAGGGTGGACTAAAAGATCATTAATTAACAAAGAAAATTTCGTTGAGTTATTTAGCTTTTACATTTCAATAACTCAAAATTTTTCAATCCTTCAGTCCACTCTTGAACAATCACCTTCTGTTTCTTTCCAAAAAGGTGAAAGGTCTGCTTAAACCGTTTTGGGAAGTGCCTGTAATCCTGCTTTAATAGTTGATGGTTTGAATGATCAATCTAGAAGAACCGACCGTTTAAGAACGGTTCTTTACCGAAGTTAAGAAAAGTGTTAGGGTCGTTATCTTGTTGAAGCACAAAATCATGGCCTAATTTTAGAGGGTAAATCAACACTTTTGGCTGACAAAAAAGCAGACCGACAGTTACAGACGAGCCACAAAAGGACATTTGCTCCGAGTAAAATACACTATTGTTTAAACGTAAAACATAATTATTAAAATTAATTAACACTACTTTTACTGCAGGCGGCAGCCCATAAGAATTTTTCTTTTTAACAAAATTACTGGTGTATTCCGTACCCCCAGACATTCCCGTGACAAGAATAATGGAAGTACAGTATGCACCGGGAGGTCTGATCTCAGTATCCCAGTGACTTTTTTGTAAGTATTAAATACAAACCCAAAAAGCACATAATTTAAACGGTCATTCAACGTCATAATGTCGTCTAATTAACGTCGCCCTCTATTCTAGCCAACTACGAGTCTCCACTACTCAAGGTACACGACAGGAACAAATGCCGTGTTGCGGTCTGATAATTTTAAAGTTTTTATCAAGCAATTACCACAAAATCTCGAATAAATGGTTATAAATTATGAATTGCATTATACGGGTGTTCCCGCGAGCGTGGATAATTTCTGCGGTGGTGATAGAAGACACATTTCTAAGAGTCACATTTCAAAAATAATCATTTCGCTTCCAAAAAATTTGCTCCCGGACATTTCCGGAATTACATTTTTTTCCACTATAGATTATAACCCTTTATCGTCTAAAATCAACGGATTTCGGGTTATTAATTAAATTAAGAGAGAAAATGTTAAAATAAGATAAGTTTTATTTTTTGTTTTTTTTATGGACCCTGTACGTTTTAAAATGCATCGCCCAATTCTGGTAGCAACACTTTAAAAAAGAATTTGTCGTCATAACAAAGCTTTTAATAGCTGTACTTTCAACAAAGTTTTTTTGCTGCTATAACAAAATCTATGCTGCAATAACAAAGTTTTTTCTGTTCCGAAAAAAAATTAGTTGGTTCAACAATTTTTCAAATTAGTTCATTCGGCAACTTTTTTTCTGAACAAAAAAAACTTTGTTATATCAACAGCAAAAACTCTGTTGGGGCTATAGCTACTAAAAGCTTTGTTAGAGCGACAAATATTTTTTAGCATCAGAAGAAACCCCAACACGATGCATTAATGAAAAAATAAAAAAAAAACTTCTTTGTGAAGAAGAAAAATAAAATTTGGTGTTATTATTATTTTTTTGGAAACTTACCTTGCCCGTTATTTTCCAATATTCTGTGAAATCGGTAGGTTTTCCGAAGGAATTTCCCAGATTAAAGTTGTAAACCGTTAAATTTTCTATCCGAGTGGGGCGTTAGTTTTTCTGTAAGACATTTTGCTTAAGGTGGAACTCCACTGTGAAAATTCAAAAATAAATTTTTTTTGCTTGTTTTTAAAGTATGTGTATTCTAAAATATGTATGTACTTAAAATTTTGAATTAAAATTAGGAAAATTAACTGAGTTACATACTCTTGTTCTTTAGTGAGAACATGATGTAGCGTCCTTTACTAACGGCGTCGCATTTCTTAAATAGGTCAGATATTAAAACAATTAAAAATAGTTTACTGTAAGTATCAATATTTTAAGAAAAATATAAGTTTACATCAAAAGTGGCGGACTAAGGCGGAAGGGGGGCACCGCCCCGTGCCTGCAAGGAAATGGACCCGATTTACGTGAAATTATTATTAAAATTATTTATTTAATTCCTTTTTCGTAGCCATCGAAAGCATTGTATTGTATTGTATTTCATCACAATAATTTTTCTTCTAACGTTTAAAACCACTTTTACCTTGAAAACCGAAAACCTTGAAAACTCAAATTTTCCTGCCTGTGCCACTCGCTTTACCCCTCTCCAACCCTTTAGGGGGCCCAAAAATACTTTAAGGCCCCGGGCCGCAGAGTGTCTTAATCCGCCACTGCCATCAAGAAAAACGTAACAAACGCACTAATGAAACATGTTTTCTTAAAAACAACTTTTTTCAAAATTGTCCCAACGATTACTCGAAAACTGATAAGCCGATTTTCAAATTTTTAATTTTAAAATTTTTGTAATTACAATAGCTAAGTCTATGCGCAGCCGATTTTATATATTTTGAGAATTACTATATTTTCAAGCTACTTGAATACAAAAAAATAAGTTTACAAAATGAAAAACATTTCAATCAGTCACCATTTCGAACAAAATTTAAAAAAAACAAATGGATGTTCATTACGATAGCCACATTCGTATAAATATTGAAAATATTTTGATTTTTTTCAAACCCTACACTACGAAACCATTGGGGCAATGAAGGGAGAATTTTTGTTTAATTAAAATTTCATAATTTTTTGATAAAAATTTGTATAAATCAAGTTTCAGTTAAATAACACCAAACGATCCCTTTAAGAATTAGTTAATCCTGAAAAAATACATTCTTAAAGTAAGAAAAAAATGCTTTTAAAATGTTAATGTATGTACACCTGTGTTTTATAAAAAAAAAAGAAGTATAATAGCGCATGTATAATAATTATTATCCTTTCAAATATTTTATATTTGATCTAAACGCGGTTGACCTTGAAAAATCAAAACAAGTCAAAACTTGCAAGTCCAAGGGGCCTCTAAAAATATTGCCCCAGGCTTCACATATTCTTAATCCGGCTCTGCCTTGCAACGGTTAAGACTTCTAACCCATTTCTCTTACAAATTCATCACCAACTCAGGGGACACCCAGTATATCATGGAATAAAAATCATTAATAGCTGTGGATGTAGGGAAATTTGTGGAAATTTGCGTAAATTTGAGGAAATAGGAAAATAGCAGAAAATCACAGGAAGTCTAGAAAATCCAATAATAGTACATTATGCACCAAGGGAATAAAGTGATCCTTTTTTGGCCTGAGGGTAAAGGTTTGTTTGCACGAGGCGTAGCCGAGGGCAAAAATTACCCTCAGACCAAAAAATTCACTTTATTCCCGAGGTGCATATACTGTTTTTTGCAATTGCGGGAGGTAAAGTACTTACTTAGACAATAATTACGAAATTTTAATTAAAATTTGTTCAATAAAGCACGTGGTTGATAGTACCAAAGTACATGAAGCATATTTGGTTATATTATTATTGCCAACTAGAATTTTTTCACTAAAAATTTTTTCACTAAAGGTACTAGAATGGTTCAGTTACATTTGTGCCTTTGAAGGAATAAGACGTGTCAAAAGGCTAAAACGTTGAAGTCGTTGACCATGTGGTCGCAGTATTCTATGATCAAGGCGGTCACCAAATTGGAAAATAAGATTGACATCGGCAATTTCCACAAGTTATCCTCTTTTATGAAGCGGAAAAACGAAGGATATGTTCCGAAAAAATCGCGCGTCGTAACCTCTGACCACGTGGTAAAATTTTTAATAGGGCGCCTCGTGAGAATTTTTTGGTAGCTAAAGTAAGTGCTTTTTATTTATTTACCACTTTATTTCACTGTAGGTTGCACTAATATTGGAATCACAAATTACGGTCAAGTAAACATAAATATAAATGTTACAAAAAAATGAGAATTAAATTGATAATAAAATCTGGTGACTTCTTTTTTGCCCGGCAGTAACTTCTTTTTTACCCGGCAGTAACTTCTTTTTTGCCCTAGGGCAAAAAAGTACCACTTTACACCCGCAAATCGGGGTCTAAAGTGAGTACTTTAGCCCCGCAATTGCAAAAAATCAGTTTTTGTTTTGTTTTTTCTACTTTTTTTGAAAGCAAATCCAGGATCCAAAATTTCGTACAAGGAAATCCAGTGTGCAAAAATTTGCTTAGTGAATGTTGAAGAAAAATGCAGAATACATTGAAGAAGATACAGAATAAACCCTTAAAATCATTGTTGTTTTGTATTTTATAGTTTTTTTAATAGCTTAAAGTAAAGTTTTTTTTTGTATTTGTAGAATTTAACAACCCTAATTATTCCAAAATCAATTTTGTTTCTGTGTAATCTGCGAAAATATTATGTGCATTTGGATATTATATCACCTGGAATTACGGAATTCGTTTTAATTGTATTGTTGTATTGTCATTTGTTTTGCTTACTAGACAGAATTTTTCGCCCCCAAAACTTCGCCACGTTAGAATTATGTTGCAAAATCTGGTCCTAGAAACAACAGATTACTTTTATTCCAGAAGCTGTGTCAAAATATTTCTAAAAAATTAAATTTTATTTGAGACGCGCATGATCGGATTTTAAAATTCTGGAGAAAGATAATAAAAAATGTCGGAATAGAAAAATTTAGATTTGAGAGAAAGGATGGAAATTAGTAGTGAACTATGGACTTATATAATAATAAAAGGAGTAGGAGTTTCCTAACCCAAACATCCTAATCTGATATGGTATTTACGATTCATAAAGTAAATAAAAAGATGTTTTAAAATTTAAAGTAGCATGTTTTGCATGATAATTGTTTGTAGTAACGTATAACTTTTGTCGTTATTATGTTGTAAATATCCAAAGTGATATTTATAAGAAGTTTAATAATTAATTTAATGTTGCATTTAATAATGTTTTTTTCCTATAGTTATGTGTTTTATATTCACGCAATTGACTTAATTTTATAATAATCATAAGTTGTTAAGCGATTTAAAATTCATGAAATTCAGTAATTTGCTTTAATTGCTTTAGATTACAGTTCTGTTTTCATTTACAACAAACCAACGGAAATAGTTTACCTAAATTAGTGAAGACAATAAGTGCAGTATTCGTTCTGCTACTTTCACGATGGTGTTGTGCATAAATTGAATTTCGTTCCACACATCTAAATAAGAAGACGCAAAAGAAATCGCTATAAAATATTTGCTTTGTCCAATGTCCATAAGGTGAGGATATGAAAGCAACTATTGACCGAAACCGAACGCTGTTACCAGTGCACGCTTCGCCGGGACTTTCAAAATAGGATTGCGAGGGTTCCGACAACTGACGTCTTTCTGCACAGGAGAGGATTCAACTATAATGCTCTCGACGTGCATTTCGTTGTTGATTATTTTTACGATTTAGGAAACAAACGAGGGTTGAGTTTTTAAAATCCTTTCTCTACATTTTCAACAAATTGTTTTACCCTTAATATATTGAGTTTCTAAACCATTTACTTGTCATTTTTTCAACTATGGGCTATCCTCTCTTATTTTTTCTTTTATAAAATTTATGTATGTTTATTAAATAATATCTACTAGATTTTGAGTTTTGAAGTCGCTTGGACGTGGGATAAAATGAAAGGGAATGAACTTCCTCGAACACTTACGTGCTCATGTTCTACATCGATGGTGGTATGATGCGCAATAAAATCCGACTTAATACCAGCCTGGAATTATAAATTTATAACAGAGACAATTACAAAAATAATTGCGACTAGGATTTTAATATATGCTTCTAACCATTGGTGCGAAAAAATAATTGGGACACGACGTAGTTTTGAAACTTCTTAAGGTAACTGTTTTAATAGTGCTGGTGTTAACTAACAAATTTATATTCTTTTAACGGAAAAATTTTCTAATCTTTTATTTTTAATTGAACATGAAAAGATAATAGAGTTTGCTAAATTATGCACTAGCACAATAGATCATTATCTAAAATAATAAATAAATTTTTTAACGAAACAAACAAGATAAGTGATGTAATATTCCTTAAGGTGTCCTGTAGCCTGTAGGATGACGATCACGCAATCCTGCGATCAAATCGTCTACTGCCACGCCCCGTGTCCCTATTCGTGTCCTCCATAACTCACGCTTTCAAAAATAGTCTAGAATTTAATAATTTAAGAAGAGTCCTTTAAGAATAACCATTATTTACTTTCTTCGCAACAAGGATATCGATACAAGGACAAGTACAAATTAAAAGAATATTTACGTACTACATTATTATTGTCACGCTCAGGAGAGATCTCTATCTCCTTCGTTGTGATTGTTGATCGAGGTAATTCTAAACATTCTCGGATACAAATTGATGACTAATCCGAGATATAAATTTTACAACACCAGAAAAACTTTTCATCTCAACTTATTTACTGCTTAGTTAAGGTGGGGCAGGTTCGGACACGTTTTTTCAAACATAAATAGTTCAAAGGTGACGATAGATCTAAGGACTAATTCACGGCAATTCCTACTCCTACCTAAACACATTATTTTTAATTACTTAAATACCTAAATCTTACATAAAAACCTCGAATCAAACTTGCAATGAGACATCGGCGGATGCCAATCCTGTTTTGGACAGGTTGACGTTGCTGACCAGCCGTTTCTGCAAAATTACGTCTGGAACTTTTTGAGACCGATCATATTTGTCAACCAGAGATAAGCATCAACCATGGAGACCTAGCTCAGAGAAAAGTATAACGGATGCATTATCTATGTCCTACAATCCGGAGCAGGACATTTGCTCCGTCCTACTCTGTAGCGTCCAAACGGCCCAACGCAAAAATGTCCTAGACCGCATCAATCTGCATCAGACGCCTTTTTATCTGGGGGTTAAAGCTTAAGTTTCACTAACGTTTAGGTAGATCCACCCTTACGTAGATGACGGTTATGACTTAACTCTTAACTACGTCGACTGTTAAGCCGAAAAGCCCGGTTCGATCCCGGACGAAGTAAGAAAAAGGCAAAAATAAAAAAAAAGAGAAGGGCAAACCTTGAATATGATATTATGATATTATGGTAGTTGATCCGCTTCAGGTGCTTTCCGTTTTCAATTTATTGAAAAAATCCCTGGAGCGCAACTGAACTCGAAAATTACAATTTATTAAAAATGGTTTCCTGTCACTCGGTTCCAAGTCAACTGAAGCTGGATCGGATCACTAAAACACGCTCTCGCCAGTATTAACGTCGAACACACGTACCGTCAATAAAATGAGATTTTCACGTACTTTCTGATGCAAAAATTGATATTGCAAAATTTCAAGGAAAGATTTATGTGGAGTTTATCGCTTTATTTGAATGTCTTCTTTGAAATTCTGCAAGAATTTTAGTGATATCTACCAGAGGGTCCGGTTAGGAACCCTGTAAATAGTTTTTAGTTGTCAGGTGCAAAAGTATAATCGCCACTGGCGACCAGGTCACCATATTGGTCTAGTCGAACTTATTTCCAAGATTTTATTTGATCTTTTCCTTTTAAAACAAGATTTATAAAATTTTAAATTCACTTGATTGAAACTTTAAACTTGGAAAATAATTCAGCCCCCCCCCTCTACTGCTTGCAAGAATTATGTAAAGTTGGTAAAATCTACCTACGAGTTGGTAAATCCAGCTACGAGTTACCAAAATTAAAAGTAAAGATTTCGTTAAAGAAAAACCAATAAAATTTTAAAAAAGGCTTACTGGTATACCCAAGAGAGGCGAGGAGCAACAAATAAGCATTATCAATTGGAAAATCAATCGTCGGCAGTTGGAAAATTCCCTCCGAAAAATTCCTTTTCGAGCAGTTCCTGCAGAAGAAGATTGCCGAGAGTGCCAAAGATTTGGGCCCCTCTCAGCGAAGACACAGATTTAGTTTTGAAAATATGCCGATATTTAAAATAAGAATATATTTTATGTTAAATTCAAAATTTGTATCCTAAGAATAAACTTTCCGTTTTCCGGTGTATCCCAATGGTCCCGAACCTCAAAATGAACAAATCAAGTATTTGGAGGGTTTCTACCGGTTTTTGGTAGATCTGCACTTCGTTGGATGAAGAGATTGAAATACGCATTTTACAGAAAATTTCTTAGAAAAATGTATACAAAAAGAAGTCTATCCAACTACTTCAAAATGAACCCATAAAATCAAAGGTGTCTTACTGAAGTAATCTAAGAAAGACAGGATTTTTAGATAATGTTTAGTATGACGCAAGCATTATAAGCTAAATATTTGTCTACTGAAACAGAAAAATGGAGTAAAGCCTATTTCAACCGATTGGGAAGGCGAAGACCACGACTTAAATCGTGGTCGCGTCTGATACACTGCTGTGATCTAAAAGCCCAAAATTGATTTATGGGTTATGGAGAAATCGACGAAAAATTCATTTTCCATTTATTTATTACATTTCATTTTCAGTCATCTTGGTTTTGACCAAGTTGATCGTTTTCACACTACATAGCGTAGGGGAAGTCCCAACAAAGCGGATTCCTTAACCTTTGACGGGCTCTGGGAAGAAGTATTTACTAAAGTTTTTAATATAATCAACAAAAATTACGTAAAATCAATACTTTATTTAAAATTATTAATCATATTGCAATTGGGCAATCCACTTTGCCCAACTCACCGGGTGAAGTGGAAAAGACCATAGGGAAAAATAAACACACAGTTAATTAAGGAACAACTACACATAATAATCAGTTATTAGTGCAGTTGTGACAAGGAAATATACACTTTTCCTTCATGAGCCGTACATTTCCCGTGCAGATACCGTATCCACTTTGCCCATGTTCCCTTTACCCGATAGGTACTTGTTGAACTTAACCTGACTTTAAATCAAATCCAGAAACAACATCTCAATAAAACTCACATGTATTTCAACAAGAAAATATTCGCTTTAAAGGCATAATCAAACCAAAATAGTAACACAAGATGTATCTAATATCGTAACAAATGATCCGTTTTTAATTTTTTGATTTTTTTCTCAAACGACGCATGACCATGCGCTAGCTCTCTTAGTTCTGGATTGAAGAGTAGGAGTAATAGTGGAGAGTATTCACTTTGCCTGGGCTGTTCGCTTTGCCCAGACTTCCCCTATGGCTTTCGAAGAAAATTTTTCTACTGATATATCAAAAATGAAATGTTTACAATTTTAGACTAAATTGTCATATTCAATTTTGAAATTAAACTTGTACTCTTATTTAATTTGATTTAGTTAGGTTACTGTTTCGCCTCTGTGCAGTTAAAAAAAACTTTGGAGTTAATGTCGAAATTTAACATTTTATTTTGTGATTTTTCGTGGAAAAAATTGTGGGCCCTCGATTTTAGATTTCTAACAATTTAGGATTTAGATTTGTATAACAAACAGGCATACTTTGTGAGAGTTAGAGAAAATAAATCATCGACGTAGTTGAAAAACAATGTATTTTAATTTGGTTCGACACAACCCGTTAGCTGAAGTTCTGCCTAGCAAATTCACCAGAGCAAACAAAATGTAAACGCCGAAACTCAAAATATAAAACTAAAAATTTTAGATTAAATTCAAAATCGAAATTTTCATGGTGAGGATTAAAAATTAGACACCTTATGTATTATATAATTCAAATTTTTAATAATATGAAAATATGTGGTTGTGTAAATACAACTGTACTCTAGTACAGTTTACTAGTACTGTGTACTAGCGCTCTTAAGTGAAAAATTCCAATTGTCCGGAGGTGCCCCAGCCCACAACCTGCCCTACCTTACCTATATCCTTAAATTTGATTTTATTCTTGTTTCGTTATTTATTATGTCATTAAATTAAACGTTTAATAATTATTAGTATTGATTTTCAGACTTTTCAAAAAACATGCATAGGTAGTTTCAGTTCTATAAATATTTTTATATATTTATTATTTTTTTGATTTTGAATTTTTTTAATTTTTCAATTTGTTTTGTATGTATCAAAACTGTTACTTATTTTTTTTTATTTAAAAAATACCCCTCCCCAATATTAAATTTTTTTGAAAACTATCCAACTGGATTTTGTTTAAAAATTTTATTTATTTCATTTAGCTATGAAGTAAAAATTAATTAATTGGATCATTGAGTAAAGTTACTATTATAAATTATTGCATAAAATCAATTCTGGAGTATTGGTTAGTTTAACATTGCAAGTTGTACAATTAAACTGCATAAATTTTATTGAAATAACTTAAATGAATTATAAATAAATTAAACAATACCAATAATCGTGTAAGATGCAAGATATAAGGAAAGATGAAAGACAATGCCTTGGTATAAAATTGAGAGTCCAGTAATGCGTGCAAGTCCCGAGGCAAATTTACTATTGCTCGACCTAATGATGGTTAGCAAGTGGCAGACCTATTCCACACCCACAATGATATATTATAGACAAGAGACGTACCTAGAATATATTTTTTAATTATATGAATAACACGATAAAATAATTTTATTAGCTAAATAATAGTGAACTTTACAAAATCCAATTATAAACCAACAAAAAATCGATACAAGTAATCAAATTTTCAGGGGTCAAAATATCACTCAAGTTTTTCATATTGTGAAAGTCGGTGCCGGATTAATAGATAAATTAAATAATATTGATATGTTTTAATGAGTCCGTTTCTGTTTATAAGGCGTATCCGAGTGATTGTTTCTCAATGTAAAAAGTGCAGGTGTATCACGATTTTACATCAGCCTGAACATATTTTAAGGAGACAAGTTATAAAGGTGAACATTATGAAATTACATAAATGTATGATGAAAATAGATGATTTTGCTATAATTATTTCAACATATGTATTAAAAAAATAATTATTTTACTTCGTGGATATATTTCATCATGTCGCTATATTAAAAATAAAGCAGCGTTTTGTAATAGTTCACGCCCTAAAACAAGTAATTTATTATGAATTAAATTGGCTAAATTATTAGATAAATTGAAACTTGTACATAACAGAAATATCTCATCAATATCCATGGTATATTCAATTAGCGAATTCGGCCAATATATATACCTAAAACGCGTTGTGGATTTTACAACATGCTCAGATCGCGTTGTGGCAAACTATAATTACAGAACCTATCATTTTTATAATAAAAATATTGGGCATTTTTGAGTCCGGTACCTCTTTCAGACAAGGCCCAGTTGTCCATCAATCCAAGTTTGTCAAATTAGTTTTAGACTCGTATCACCATACCGGCGAAGCGTAGGTCATGATTGGCCTGATTATTGTGTTATATAAGGTTACTCTGATATTGATAGATAATTCGATAATAAATTTCAGGAGGATATCTTCCGCCAAAGGGATTAAATTGCATTTCTTGCTTTGGCGAAAGTCTTTTTGATGTGAAGGCTCCACCGAAGTTCCTTGTCTGGAACGACCCCCTTTAGTTTTCAATTTTATTTGAATTTTGTAGTCAGGAATCAAAATTTAAAAATTTTTTAAAAATACGACTCATAAAATAATGTATTGTAGAATTTTTTACTTTCTTATTCCCTTTTGTTTGAAGATTTTACGTTCATGAATTCAATTCAATTAAATGAAATTAATCAAAACACGAATATAAAAAAATTGGGGCGCGAAAAGTTGTATGAGACTTAAGGAGAGACAAATATCACTCAATAACAAACACAATAAATCTATTGACGTTGGAAGTAAATATTTAAGATGTAGTTATTGATACCCTTTATGAACAACTAATTTGTCTTGCGATTAGAAAGTGATAATTGACGGTAGGGAACGAATATCTAACGATTGAAACGTAATAATTTACACGCGAGTGGAATAATCGAGCTCATAAAATGTAAAAGTGATCGACTTGTATTAAAAAAAAACGATTTCACACCTTTTTGTCAAGAGCATTTTTATTTTGGTTTTCTTTGTTCAGAATATCAAAAATTCTTAAAAATATATATTTAATTTCCATATATGTATTTCTAAATTTAAAAAAAGCCATTTAAACAGAGTAATAGGTTACCCTTTTTAATAATTATTATTATTATTTTTAAAACAATGAGGTTTCATAAGGTGGACAAAAACTATCGACACTGATTGTGATTCTGAGGATCTCGCAAAAATTCCCAAAACGTGGTTTGGCATGTTTTTCAATTTTCGAGTTCGGTCACGCCCCAGGGATTTTTTTTAATAAGTTCAGGTCCTCCGCACCCTCCGTTACGGCATTTTGTCGCTTTTCCTAATTTTTCTATTACTTCGGCAACGTTAGAAGTTGTTATGTATTTTTTATTTTTACCTCCATTTTCAGAAAAAAAAAGTGGGAACCCAACAATTCGATGTATGGTGTACATTGATTATATTTTCAATTATTCTGTGCTTAATTACATAAATGGAAAGAATTAATTAATTAATTAAATTAATTATAGGCAACTGAAGAATTGAAATAACAATGAAATAGCTTTATATTGCATTATTATCTAATACCTTGACTACAATTTATTTAATTATATGCTAAAAATATTTTTCGTTTTTCATTATCTTGAAAATTGTTTCGGTGGTTTACTTTTTAAGAAAATATTTTTAATCTAACCCTATTAATTTTGTATATCAAACTTGTTTTTTTTTTAATTTTTCGTTACTCTTTTGGATATAATTAATATTTGATAGCTCCCTCTGGGTTTAAATATTGAGACTTTATTGATTGAAATATTGGAATGATACGTTTTGCAGAGTTGCATAAAAGATTTGAATTTGATAAATAAAAATAACTAAAAATCAGTCACATTCTATGAATGCAATATGAGATATAACAAGGTTCGTTGAACAAAGACTGACCATTCAATATATCATAAAAATATCATAATAATCCTCTTCCGCACAGTATAGAATATATCAAAATTTCCATTACTTTTAATTTGTATGAAAATCTTAACAAAAGAACTTTTAAATTAAATATCAAATTTTATGTATAATTAAGTATTTAAATATCAAGTAGTTAGTAAATAAAGTAGTTGGATGTGGTTCAGTTGTGTCATTCCTTCACCAGATAATCTGACGCTTGATTAAGCTGATTGAAGAGCGTTCATTAGTAGAAAAAGCACCCGCTTATGTCCTAGTCTGTCGCCTTCCTAATATCCTTTCTTAGATAATCAAGCAAAAACGTCAATATTTTTTTATATAGTCGGTCTCCGATTTAAAATATTTCAGTTACAATATATACCAAAACCATTAAAAATTTAGTTGTCCTAAAAATACATACCTATAATTATTGAAATAAATGTAATTTTTGCAATTTTCCATATTGATTTTATTTTCCTATTTTTACAATTTAAATCTTAAAACTTAGAGATTTTTATTGCTCGTCAGTCTAATCACGCGCGGCACTATCGAATAAGTAATCCAATTGCGAACTTGCGGGATTTGATTTAAATAAACATAACTGCAATTATTCTCGTAATTGATACGATGGTCGATGGTACCATGATGGTCATTTCAATTTTAAATTTAATTGCTCATTAATCCATGCACGCGCTAAAAGTAAAACTTTTACTAGAAATTTTTTACAATTCTTATTACTAAAATTCAGAATTTCTGCAATTTTAAAACCAAAATTTTGAGGTTCTATGTGACGAAAAATGCACAAATCACTTTTTATAAGTAAAATGTGCAGATATTTTGCAAATAAAATACACTGTAAGTATAATTTTGTAAACATTTTCACCATATTATAAAATCATCGAGGTATAAATTTATCGACGAGTAATTTTTAATTTTATTCAAAAATATGTTTATTTTTTTTTTATAACCAACTTTTAAACTTAAATTCGCTACATTACATAGTAGCAAGTTTTTCGGATAAAAAGAGAGAACAAGTAATAAAACGAAATACACACAAATGAAGAAAATAATACTAATTAAGAGGCTAATTATCGGATAATTAGATTAGATTTACAAATAGTTTAATTAATTAATTGTGAACAATATTATGTTTTTTTTTACTATTATGTGTAAAAGCGAGTGTAAAATCCACTTAAGATTGTAGCAAAGTTTTTAAATAAAAAATTATTATGAATTGTAATTAATCAATGATTATTAAAATTGGGTTTCCTTAAATAGCAGATTAATTAAAACCACGTTGGCGTTGTTGAAACCAATTTTTCCTAATCGATTTTCAATTTTTTACTCCGATTTCTTTTTATTTCCTCGAATTTTGCATAATATCTACCCATGATTATATTTGCCTTCCTAATGTATAAATTATTATCTGAAATATACATTGTATATAGTAGTATTATTTTTCTAAATTAGTAACTAAATAAAACACTAATTTAATAATATTAATATCAACAAATTAATAAATGAATAATATTGCAATAGCCCATTTCTAGCTTTCCATCTATCCATCTGTAACACAACTCCGATTGATTCAGTTTACGTTACCAACCTAAAAATTTTTTAAGATTACGCAAGAAATGATTGGTCAGTGCGGCCTACAGGCCGCATAACTAAAGATATCGATTTGCACTCTTATTGAGTTCTACACCCATTAAGTTTCGCTATGGGGGGGGGGGCCTTATGATCAAAAAAGTATCAAATTTTTTGGTTTTTATTTTTAAATATATTTTCCTTTCAACATAGCTGATGTTCTTTTCCTCTTTAATTTAAAATAATTTCAACCGATACAGCCGGTAATAAATTACAGTAGCAAAAAAATATAGACAAAAAAGTGGATGTAAATATGCTATAATATACATAAAAAATATGAAACAGCAAGGTAGATGAGAAACCTATATGTAAAAAAGCATGTTCATTTTATGATTTTAGAGTGGATCCGAGATTTGCCTTGGTTGCCTTTGTCAAAACCGATTCTTCTCTGGATCGTTTTGAAAAGCGTTGAACTCATTTCAAAAAATCCCGGAGGCCACCGAACTAAAAAATTACGGGTCTCGAAAGGAGAGATCTTTGTTTTCATCTTAAATTCGGTTGCAATTAACCGAAGACAATCTAAAATGAATTTATTAAACGATGTTAGCACTAGCACAGCTACAGCGTACTGCTCCCCACAGCTACAAGTCAACTGAAGCGGGCTCCACCCACTTAAACACACCCATGCCATTGTTTACGTCGAACACACGTACCGTCAACGGAATGCAATTTTAACGTATTTTCTATGCAAATTATCGATATGATGGGATTTTCAAAATTTAATTGTGAAGTAACCGGTGGGCTTAAATAATTTTTTTTCGCCTCATCGGAAAGCTCAGAATGTGTTCTTTCAGAATATTTATAGTTTTTCGTTCCTACTTGAAGGTAAAAACCGTAATTTACTACCACTAGCCCATTTTTCTTTTTCTGATTTTCTCTTACAGTGCAATGTTTTATACTATACAGACATAAAATTTGGCAGACAGACGCCTTTTGGAAGAAGGGGTAGGTTTTACCTCCATAAGTTTCCCCCTCGTAGGCAAATCCTTTTCTACTCCATTTAAACACTGTGCGAATTTTTTTTTCCTGCTTGTCGGCATTGTTTTTGTATTGTTGCATAATACGTGTGCTATAATGTATAGGAAATGTTTGGGATTAATTAAATTAAATTTAATCAATCTTGTGCGGCCTTCAGGTCGCACAACCTGGCCAATATACCGGTTATAAATTTTTTGTAGAAGTTAAGTTTGTTTTATACTTTTATTGGTGCTTGGTACGCAGAAAGAGACTACACAAATTTAGGAAGACCAGAGCTCACCCTCTTGGTCTTGGTCAGAAGAAATGAAAATTCCTATAACCAGATAACTGGGCAGCAGTGTATAACAACACTGATGACTGCAAGTACAGGTGGATACACTGAAAAAATATTTCAACCACTGAAGTTCACAAATATGCAATGAATCAATGGTCAAAGTTTTAAACGAAACAGTTTACCTCCAATACACTGGCGGCTTTCCATATGTGGTAGATGTGACATTTAAAGCAAAACAAATTAGTTTAAAAATAATATAAAAATGCAAATTAAAATAATCAAAACCATCATCTAGGCTGACTAGATGTTCTACCTAAGGTAAAAGCATTATCCTTTAACCCGTACTTAATCTTTCAAGCTACTATTTATTTACATGCGGTTACTTTTCTGCAAAATATAATTTATTTATCCACACTGAATATTAAATAAACGGCCGCTTTAAGAAATTTGGCAAATCAAATCGGTAGCTTGAATTTGAATTTAAATTTTGTTTAAAGTTGAAATTTGAACTCGGGTTAGAAATTTTATTTTATTTTTTATATATACTGAAATAAATTTATAATTTTTGCACACCCTGCGAACCAGGTATACCAAAACATGTTTTGTGGTTTTTGTAATAATTTGTTGAGCTGAACTTACCTTGCTGCTGTTTAAAAATCCGGGGTTTGAGAAGCATGCAATAACCCCCCCCCCCCCCCCCAATACACATTTTCTATGATCATACTCCGGTAAACATCGGCATTACTAAAAAATAAAAATAGTTACACATAAAGAAATAAATTTTAACGTAAATATATATTTTTTTTAGGTTAAGATCTATGGCTTGATGACTTTTAATGATAGCGAAACACGTGTTTGCTTTAAATTAATTATACTTAGTGCAGTTTCATTAATTTATTACAAAGCAGTGTTTTAAAAGTTAGAATAGCCTAAAAAATGGATTAGTTTCAAGCTTATTAGTAGGTCAGTGGGTACTTGATAAGATATGTTACTTTTTCGCTTTTGTAAGTCTTTTAAAATCAATATTTGCTTAAAAGCGAAGTTTAGCGAAAATGTGAAATTATAAAGAAGGCGAAAGTAAAATTTGAAAATAATTGTGAAATTGAGTCGAATAGAACGTGTAATAGAATATATAATTGTGCGCAATGACACAGTGAAAGCACACGCACGCCTTTGTGACAGCGCGACAAACCAAACTGGCAGTGGTAGTCTGACTGCCGCAATAACACAACGAACATCGAGAGTCGTGTTGTCACTGGTTGTCACCTCGTGCAACGCGCGCACCGTACGTAAATACAATGTGAAAATAAACAACCAAAAAATTGTCAATGTTAGTGGAGTTTAGATTTTCTTAGTAAATTTTAGTGAAGTGTCACTTGTCAACATTTTGATATTGTCAAGTAAAATGCCACACGTAATTTATTAACTCACAGACATCTTGGTATAAATGTAGTTAGATATACCTACATGTTCTTCTGTCACTCGAACCAAAAATTTAAACGATTAACAAAATTAAGTGTCAAGCAAAAAAGTAACAAATGATGAATTTGTTCAAGAACAGTCGATAAGATCAGTTGCCTATAAAAAACGACAAATTATGTCACATTATAATTAAATTTGAACATAGGAAACAGATTAAGTGTTTCTCTATAAGTATATACATATACATATATTAAAGAGCAAACAGAAGATACCGGTAGATTTTATCGCCGAAAATGACTAAAATAGAAAACCATGCTTACAGTTCATGCCATTAATTTACGACAATTTAAGATTATTAATCCAGCCAATATAATTTGATAATCAATATTGATTTTTTCTTACTGCTGCTTTTCTAAATAAATTATACAATAGAAAAGTCACATCCATGCTATCCAGTATTCATTATTATTCATCATGGGGGTTATAGGTAGGTACTATTTTATAAATCATATTATAATAAACACGTTACTAAATTTTAAAAAAAACTTGATTTATTTATCAATATCAGTAACAAAATTAATTTATATTTAAATTATTTTGAATTTACATTTTTTAATTCAGAACATAAATTTGACGCTTATTTAATTAATGCTATCAACACCTTCTTTTACTATTCACCTATTTATAGGTTATGGGTATTTGCGAAAATTTGTCAAAACTTTTGGCGTTGAATACGACAGCCAAAATAGTTCTACAGTTTTTGTGACACAGTGACACACTTTTTGGTAATGGCCATAAGTACTTTTTGGCAACACTTGGCTAAATACATTTTTTGCCAAGTGTGTTTCGGCTTACACTATTTTTGTAATACTACAGTGGGGTGCTAGGGGGATAAGCGGTAAGTAGGTTCTTTGGAATGGAACATACCCTTGATTAATTAATAGTACTATTATACTTCAATAAGAATAGGTTATAGCCAATATTTATATGATTACAATAAACTGTTGGAATATATTTAATGATGTTGCCCTCTTCAGTCTACTGCAGCTAATAAGTAGATACCTAATTTATTCAACAATCATTAATTTTTTTTTTTTTTTTTCAATTAATAAATAACTAGATATATTTCGCGAAACAACGAAAGAAGGCAATATAAAGTTTTGTAGTTTTTAAATATTTGTAGTTATATTTGCCTACTGAAAGTAATAAAGCTGTCCAATCAAGAAAGAATTATTGATAATATATGAAGTCGTAAATAATGTTGGCTTGATGTAATAGCATTTCAATATTGTATTATTAAAAAATGATTTTTATTTAAATAGGCACGTCTTAGTTAAAAGGAAATCAATAAGTTTTGAGATATTATAAAGGACACGTTGTTCGATGCTGCTTATTCCATTGTTCACTGAGCTTCGCGAAGGTCAAAGTTCGATCTTCACAGTGCTGCCGTGAAGCGGAGATAAAAAGACCTACCTTCTTATTTAACACGATTCGGTGTTTGCATTGATATCTTGCGTGAAACGTAAATAATGTTAGTTATACAACCTAATAATAAAGTTAACGTTATTTACATAATCTTAACATAAACAAAATATTAAATGTTTGTTTATTAAATTTTAATTAAATTTAAGAAATAAACTTTTTGCTAGAGATAGCCAACTAATTGTAGTAAATTGATATGAAAAATCTTCAAGTTGGGACTGTATTGGTGGACCAATAGAACAGGTGGGTACGCCTGTCGCAATGTCACCGTGAACGGGGGAATGTCACCCAAATAAAGGCGCAAGCGCTGGGCGGACCACAGCATGTCACCTGCAGATACGCCTATTTCGCCTACTCCAAAAGTGCCACCTGGTGGGGGTATTTGATATATAATGAAATTTAGATAGCTAATATATGATGGTAATTTAATATCACAATAAGTTTAAAATCTTGCGTAAAAATTAATATGCCGAAACTGTGCTGGATAACCGGCGCTAGATTGGCAGCCCTACCGTCATGAATACCTAATGCGACACGACAACTAAATTATTTTTTATGTAATTCATTTTATAGGTAATAAATACTCTTTTCTGTACCTTAGGCAGCTGAAAACGCCGAGTCGCACGTATATGTGCCTAGTTTCCTATCCCTAGTTTCATATCGATCTTTCCGTCTTCCGTATTAAACGTGACTACAGCAGCTTTAATTTCATGTTTTGAACAAATTATTTGATTGTTTTGATCTTATTGCTTTAAAGAGATTAGGTGTTCTCTTTTTAAACAAACTTTTTATAAATTAGGTACCTAAATAAGGATAACCATTATTTTAAATTGCTTATATATAAAAAATTATGTAAGAAGTATATAGAAAAGCGCAGTTAAAGCGCGCAGAGGGCGGAGTTTTATAGAATTGTCACTGTAAGGAAGACTGTCACTTGTCTCCGTAATACGCGCATGCGCGTCGTCACAAGGACCATAGGCCGTCGCGACGCTGTGACACGCCCGGCGTCCAGGCGACCCTTGACCCCTCAGTGTCTAACTGACGGTCATATATGTAAGTGTATAGTCACTCCGAACCTATATCGCAAAACAACTCTTCGCTTACCTACATCTCACTCACAAAATCGTAGTAAGTCTCCACTTATTACCTACCCTTATCGTGGCGCGAATTTTCTTACCACCACTTTTTCCTACCTAAGTGAAATGATAAATCATGTTAAATAATGCAGTTTTCTTCACTAAACAATACCGTAATTAGAAATGGTAAGTCAAAAAGTTTCTTAATTATGGAAATGTGCGGTTACGAATCACAACTTCAAAATTTCCCAACCCATCCAACTCTAACTTTTAGGTACTTAGTTACTATTTGTCAATTACTAACAAAAAATTAAATTTTATTAACGGATTCTTCAACGTCCCGAATCTTTAAATGTAGGTCATCTCACCCTTTTCCATTATCAAAAACTCTCGACACTTGGATGATCCATCCTATACCTATGTTTTTCATCCAAAAGAGTAGTCTTAAACTCACAGGTACCCACTATCGTTTTATTTAATGAGCGAAGGATTACCTTAGGTAAATTTAGCTTTCGTATCAAAGATACCAATTATTTCTCTCCAAAAAGAAAAATGGAATTAAATCTTCATTCGCCAATTAAAGATTTTAAGTAAACAAATTCGTTTCAAAATTGTATTGTTAAGATAATTGATGATTTAAAACTCTTTTCTTTAATTGTTTAGGAGAAGGGGCTAGTCGAAGTCCTGTGGTACCCAATCAAAAAGAAAGAACAACGACAGAAATGCCTGCAGCCGCACTTCCATTAACTGACCGACAGTTTCAAACTACTTCAAATACGGGGTTGATGATGGAAGTGGTAAGTAAGCAGACGATTTTATCGATTTCATTACCCTTGCTTTTATAACCTCTACACGTACCTACTTATGAACTTTATATGAAACGAATAAAAAGCAAATTTGAATTCTCGAAATACTTTTTATTTTTATAAAATGTATCTGATTTTGTTATGTAAATTTTCATCACAGCAAAATCGTGTCTCATTTCCAGACCACTGTTTATTTATCCGAAGATGTTTTGAAATCATGCCAAAAGATCAGAAACGTGCAAAAACCACCTTCTTGCGGGTAGGCTGTAGGCCAACTCACTTCTGCCTTACTTATTACAGGCCAAAAATCTGTGACAAATATTTTATTTTGCGGGCCGCTTCGGAAGAAATTGCGGGTCGAATTTAAGTTAAAACGCGATTAAATCACTTGGATCCTTTTTTTATTATTTAGCTTTCATGATCAATATTATCTCTTGGTGAGATGTTTTTTAGTTTTAACTCATCGGTGAGGGCGATGGAGCGCCACTCCGCTTAACAGAACAAAAAATTATTATAGAATTTTATTTTTTAATGTGGAATAAATTGGATCATTTAGACCCTTCTATTGTAATAAACAAGAACCACCACTGATCTTTATTGTTTTTAATGTCGCTAATTTCATTTAATTTTCATATACATTGATAAACGGCTTATAAAATAAAATTCTTATTAAGTCAAAACTTTGAAATCCGAAATCTTGTTTACGGCGGAATACCAAAATTCTATATGCCTTAAGATTTACAGCGGAGATGCAAACACACTTTGTTTAAATACACTCTGACGTCACGACAAATGGCGAAAGTAGCCGTCATCTTAGGTTAGATTGGTATTAACAAAATGAGATATGTATTTGATCAGCATTGACCAGATGCAAAGCGACTGACATTGTTTTTCTAACTTAACTACCTTAAACCTGGATTAACTCTAACTAGAGTTAAGTTAGAGTTAAACCAAAGTAGAAAACGCCATAATTTGCTGTAAAAAAATTTCCGGTTTAAGCAAGTTTGTTTCCTAAAACTGTTTTTTTTTCAGGTTTTCTAGTTATTATCAAAATATATTAAAATAAAGAACTTGATACTGCGCAGTGCTGTATGCATGAAAATTTCCGCATTTGAATTTGCTGCTTTCCAATATTAATCTTCGGATTTCCTAGTCAGATCAGCACCCTACTGGAATATAATTTTTGAAACAGTGCTATAGCTGCCTGGTTGGTTGTTGTGGTGTAGAATTTTTATAGTGGCCAGTTACTTCCAAAGTTAAAATGCAGTTTTTTAAATGTATTAATCTGACAAGGATATGTGTTGAAAATCGGCCTGCAGTTAAGCAAAACTGCAGGCGATCTGTAAGTGAGAGGCACCATTATTAGTCTGTCTGATTATACTAAAAGGTAGAGCTGTCATTCCCGTCAGATTTTATGTTAGGTTATGTGGTCACCGGTACAAAACTGTTCCGCAAAATTTCGTTTTCTAAATTAGAATCAGTCAGTTTAATTTGAAAGTAAAGTTTGTGTATAGTTTTGGACCGCATATACAAGTTTCCACATTAGTTACTTTGGCAATTATAAAACAAAGTTCACAAAGCTAGAATAAAAAAGTAAACAAAGAGAAAAACTGAAATATGCACTGATTGGAATTTTAAGGTCGATGTATGATAACCTCAGAGTAGAAGGAAGAGGGACGGATTTGAGAGACAGATTGTCACCAACATTTGAAGCGCTGGAGATGTAGGAAAAAGTTGCACGAGTTAATAAATTTATATTTCGTGTGGATATGAAGTATCCCTAGAACTAATTAAAAAGTTTAATTAGTAAAACTAGCTATTTTAAAGAAAATTTCGTTTTTAGCCGACTGCATTCGGATTCTACCGTGGTTAGGAAGAAGTTAGAGGGGGAATTATTGGTTAGTCCTATACCTTACCATTGCGGCGATTGTAGCGGCGCGCGCTCTGATCTGCTGGTATGAATCAATCATAATACATAAGACATGTGTTTTGGCGGCATTTAAAAATTATTAATTGAGGTTTTTCTGTACCATTTTGTCGTTACTTAATTATTCAAAAAAAATTAATAGTGTTGAAAAACTTCAAATTTTGAAACAACCATTAATATGGGCTTTAAGAAATTCAACTTTAAATTTAATTGAGAAATAATTATACCTTTCATAAAATACTTTGACGTTGATGACCAAAAATAAAATTAAATCATATAAACCAAAAATTATCGTTAAAATAATTAATAGGTAGTTGAGATATGTGTTCGTGCTATCTTTAATTACGACAAACTTTTAGTTTTGAATTTTGCATGGATTCGAGTGGTGATTTAGTGACGGTAAAATGCAACCAAATGTGTGATAGTGAGTTTTCATCATCGATGATAACTTGTAATCCAATGCTTCTAATGCCTAACACTGGCAGAAGTAATTCGCCGGACCCAAGAAGAGGGTCCTCAACTAATTACCCTCTTTTGGATCCATGTTCACCACTTAATCTTATGGAAACTTCTCAACATTTGAGGCCTTCGTTAAGTGTAAGTTTGTTTTTTAAATTGCGAACTTTGCCTTCTCAGCCGAAAAAGTGCCTCCAAACCTAACCGGCGAGTGCTTTGTAATACTCGAGAAATTATCGATTTTGCATTACCTACCTATTAATTAGATACCATTCTTTATTTATCTATTGGCGTGACATTTCAAATATTAAACAATAAGCGTAGCAAAATGTGGGTAGGTATAGATGTATTTGTTTTATATATTGGTTTGTTGCTCGGAGGTACAACCGAATAGGGAGAGATATCAATTTAAACGGAACAAAACTAAAACTTTTGCCGGCCCGATTTCATTATAATTGTTTAAACAACTCAATTAAATTAAATGGCCCACAACAAATTAGTTGTCATTTGATCAAAAATTTGAGAACTTGCGTGTCGGAGTAGGTATTCACGGTTCCATTATAATTATATACACTTATGGTATGGCTATAAATTAACAATTTATTTATTTACCTAAAATATTATTATAGCGTGATAACTAAAAATATTTTAATTTTAGAAGAGATACACAGTTAGCGTTTTTGCACCAACAGTTTGTGTTTGCAACTTTTTTTTCCAAGACCAGTTGGTGCGCTAGGTAAAAGCTTCTGGCAAATATATTATAACCTCAACTTTTAATTGTTTACAAATTCGATTCATTTCTTATCGCTAATCTATTAAATTGTTGATATTCGATAGTAAAAATTAATTGTAATAATAAATCTTATGATTGTAGCTTTTTTTAACGATGTGTAATATAAACAATTATATGTCGCTGATCAAATATACCACAAATAAAGTTTGTAATTTATGGTCCTTCTTAATTTTCTAAAAGAAAAGCACAATATATACGTTTTCAAAGAATGTTTATAATTTCATGCAAACTGTAAATGATTTATGAATTTATTTAACCTTTAAACGGTTTAAAAAAAGAATTCATAGAGAAAAACGCGTATGAGCCATTGTAAATTTCACAGTAAATTATCCAGCAATTTTCATAATCGACATATTCATGTCACCATGTGTTAGAGATCTACCCAAATAAATACTCACATTATCGGAAAATTTAGATTTCCCAGAAGCTACAAAATCAGTTACATTCAAATCATGGCATAAACATCAAAATCAAAATTATTCCAATTTAATTCTATATTCCGAAGTCTGAATAACCGGTTAAACAACTTAAAAAGTAAAAATAAAATTATTTTGTGCCGTGGTTCTAATTCCACGTCAATCACGTTAATTCGGTCATGCTGGTTGTGATTTCTAACCATTGCAAGCTGTTAGACTACACTTCTTCTCGTAGCCGATCTCTCGACCAAATGCCCAATAAAAATTATGGATTTTTCTCAACTATAATCAACATAACTGTCTATTTAGTCCTGCAGTTTACATGAATGACAATTGCAATAAAGTTTAAAAAATGTACCAGATTTGGCTTCTTTAAAATGTCATTTTAACCCAAAACGGATTGCGAAAAATTTAAAACAGTTTTAAATTATATCCAAGCCACATAAACCGTTTTTAACGTGTTTTTTCGTGTTACAATAGAAATAACGTTAAAATAACGTTTAAAATTTGGTTATATAATTATACAACGTATTGTTAATTATTGGTGCCCATTTAACGTTGTATCAACGTTAACGCGTTGAACACTTTGTTTTCTTATGTTACTCCATTATTTATGCGTATTAAGATCAATAGTTAATTATGGAATCTAAACCACGGAATACATAATCATTTTTGTGGCCTTGCTTTAATATTTCGTGTAATTCTTAAATTTTACAACTCAGTATTGTTGCTTTCAGTCTCGAAATTTCTTTCGGGGAGAATTTTCCTAGTCTTAAATTTAATTTGAAGCCCCTTTTCCCTCAGGGTTCCTCGTCGCGTTTCTTATTTATATTAACACTATTGCACTTCGTACTCAGCGCTATTAGTTAAAAGTCTTTTTCGGCAGAAAAATTTATAATTTCTATCAACACCTTCGAAAACAAAGGTGATTCTCAGATCAAATTTGTTATAACATTCTTGCAAAATAAAACACTTATTATCGACCGGTTTCGGTTACTTATTAGCATCTTCAGGATACAGTGCCATTAAATGACCAAAGTTGGTAAAATTCGTTTACAAACAAAAACAGTTTAACCTATATTATTGTTATATTATTTATTACAAATGGATGGATTATTATTGGATTATTAGGATGGTTAATAAATAACCGAAACCGGTCAATACTGAGCTTTGCTTACTAGAATAACTCAGTTATCTTGCATAAGGAGCTAATACAAGAACAATGGAGTTCGAATTTCAACAAATCACAACGAATGGTTTTTGCCAGACAAAAATCCTACTCACCCGCCTGAATGCGCAACCGTGTTCGAAAAATTAAGTGTGAAATTTTTTTGGACCTGCTTATATTTCCCAATCTGAGTTAAATTAAAGCCTTGCAGTCCACATGCTAAAACCTTTCTTTGGCAATAGTTTTTTTAAATCAATACTAAGCTGTACGTGAGGACATTTTAAAGTTATTTGTGATATCATATCTCATTTTGTCTTCGTAAAGGATCTCCATTATTACCGGAATCTTGAAACAGAATTGTCATTAGTCTTTGCTAGGGCGCTTGCTGGGGGGGGGGGTTGCACATCCCCAGACTTTGGTAATTCGATTTACTAGGTTCTTTGATTGTGTGGAAAAGTTTCATTGCCCGTAAGTAATTGGCTATGCCAAAAATTTTCAAAATACATTTAACTGATTCCCTAAAGCAGTATTTACAAAATCGTCTGAATATTTTCTGATCCTCAAGAAACACTTTTGAAAAAAACTCTTTTTTAATCAATTTTTAAATCGGTAGTTTTTCACATAAAAATAATGAATAATTTAATATACCTATACTTATAATAATTATTTCTAAATAACTTTTTCTATTAAAATCTTTTTGTTCTCAAACCAATTATTAATTTAAGTCCTGCGTAAGCACGCATTTAAATGACCCATAAAAAATTCTTTGTAAGGTATCACACTGGGTAAACGCCCATGTATAATTATCGTTATTATTACTATTAAGTTAACTATCTAAATTATTAACTAACTGCTATAATTTTGCCTCGCTTTTGTCATTTTAAGGTAAGAGTTAGTAAACTAAGATAAACACAGACAAAAATTTTAGAAAATATACATATATTATAAAACCCAACCCTACTTAATTGCAGTCGCTTACTTTTCTCGTCAAATCAACATTTGCGTATTTTCCTATACTTTACATATTTTAGTCAAACATTTATTTGCTGTCTGATAGTGAGGTCCTTTAACTAGTTTAACTATTTTCTATGTTGAATTTGCTTAACTGAATTTTTTTGATGTACCTACTGGTCTTGTTTCAAAATCTTTTCAAACGGTATTTTTGGCGAAACCAAAACAGATTTATAGTCTTATTCAATCGTTGTGAGTGGTTATTTTAATTTAATCCACAACGTAACGCACAGTTTTCAACCAATTAATCAGTGTCAATTAGTACTTTTTCAACTACTTTAATAATTACTAACTCAACCAATCGTAGCCGACTATACGAATGCGAGCACCCAAGTATGATAAACTTCCATGGTGATATATTTTAATCCAATGACGAACTGCGGCTAACAATTAGAAATATTAAATAGACTAATAGTATAATGGAATTTTTGATCTTTAAAATGAGATAAAGGTTTGTAAATAATATCCAAACACGGACGGATCATGCAAATATTTCAATCATCAGGGCACTCGCTGGTAAAAAACGACTTCGTCATTAATCATACTAGTTTAATGGAGAACCGATTTTATTAATTGATTCGGAAGTGGTACGAATCCGAGCTTTAGTAATTTGTCAGATAATAATACACTGCTTATATAATTTAAATCAAAGAAATTTAAAATTTCTAAAATTGGTGATACAAACAAAAATGAAATCGGACCATTAGATGTGTAGTCTCTCGCAGTGAGGGGTTGTACCGTCGTTAGTTACGCCACTGTGTCATGTTTATTACCGCTTTATTAAGGAAGCAAATATTTTAATTAAACATTAATGACTTTGATTTTTATGCTTTCACGATTTAGTGTTAAATTCGTAATAATTATCTGCCTTTAATAGGTATTAAGTTTTTGATAAATGATTAATTTTTATTTTTATTTAAATATTGAAAGTTGATAATTTTCAAATGTTAGGTTAGGTTCGATTTGATTTCTATTAATAAAATTGGCATGTCTAGGATGAGAAAGGAGAGGTTAAAATTCAAGTGTAAACTGATGAAAATAACTCGAACAAAATTTAATAGTTTTTTAAGTAGACCGACATTGATTGTTTACCTTTTTGTCAACAAATAATGAACACATTGTTGCATGCATCCTTAAAAACACATTTAAAGTCGAACTCGTTCACTTGTCAACATATCATGCCTTATGTTACTTTTTGGGAAACCAAGTCTATAATCGTACCAAAAAATTCGTGAGCATTTAGAATTGGGTTACGTTCCTAAAACCCACAGTGTAAAGGAAGCTTTTGGCTTGACGAAATTTGTCACGAAAACACGAACACGTTAAATGTTAATTGGTTATTGGACATGTGTCGATGCAGTCATGGACAGGTCTATTGTTCGTGTTTGCTTTTGATTGCTCTTTTTCAAAATAGTTGCGGTCTAACAACTCTGTGGTCTTACCATGTGTTCTTTTGGGCGGTTTTAAAATTGGTAGACACGATTGTCGTATGTTCTTCACATCTACAATTATGCATGTTTAGTACGATAATTTTTGATAATCATCTAAATTTTTTATACTTTCAACATATTAATTATGGTAAACACTGCTACACTACCCTATTAATTATAAAATTAGCTTTATTTATGCATTGTTGACTAACTGATGCAATCATTACATCCCCATTATTTTTGAAATTGTTTTATCTGACTCCATTACACCCATGTAAATTTTTCATAAAACTGACATGTATTACGCAAACTGGCACGTGTCATAATTCACTCCCGTCATTTTAATTAGCAACTAAAACACACAGAAAAAATCTGAATTACGATTTTTAAGATCCACCGTCAAAATTTTGGCAAAAGTGTCGATTGACATAAACTTAACCTTAATTTTTTCTGTGTAGGTAATGAAATTTGGTTTTAGGACAATGGGTAGGTAGGCTGAGTTGGGTGTTCTATAAAATAATGCATTATTGTTGTACCCAAATTTCGTGTTTAATTTTTAATTAATTTATGAGAAAATTGAAGGTGAAATTAATTTAGGAATCTTGTTTATAGAATGTGACGAAACGAAACTTGTTTACTTCCATATACCTCTGCTTTATGACAAACTCTTTTAATTGGGATCAATAATTAATTAGCAAGTCAAGAATTTATTTGATTTTATAGTTGAAAATATTTTAATTATTATTCTATATATAACAATATGGCCCCCAGGTGGATAGACAAGTTTGGCGTCCAATAGCCAGGTGCTGGATTGGACCAGGCCATATTGTATAATAAGTACAGTCGATAATAAATTATGGGAAGCCGAGATATAGAACATGGAACACATCCAACTTATACCTGCCATAAGATATGGTTATTTGATTCGGCGCTCGTGAATTGGATGTTTTGACTGAATATGAGTTACGGTCGATTCGAATTAATCTTAAGTGGAAATTTAAAATATATCATAAAAATTATTTCGCTCCGTACGTAAAACAAATAAGTTTTACCATTATCGATGCGGCAATAATTTTTTTAAATGGCCAGACGTAAATTTTTACGCCTAACCAACATTTCAGTGTCATAAATTATTTATAACTAATATTTAAAAAGATTAGGTGCGATTAAAATTTATATTAATTATTCGAGATATTATCGCTTGGAAAATTATATATTTCGTCCTGTGAATAACAAGACTGTCAAAAGCTCCAAACTGGTATTTTGTATTAATGCATACTAAACATTTTTGTTCACACAAAATTGAATGTTAAGGATGAAGCTGTTACGCCACTGCATTTGAAACAGTGCAGTTCGCTCCTAATCAAAATGATGATGATATAACGGGTGGGTAATATAAATGCCGATATTACCTGCTTAGCATAAGGGTGTGTAGTATATATTTAAACTACCTCATTACTTTGGTGTAGTAGGTTTCAGGTGGCCATTGTTGCTAAAGAAGTGCTACCTTAAATACGTTAAGTTTATTTAATAATGTGGTCTATACTGATCAAGAGATAGTAGGCGGCTATTTGAATCTGGGCGGCTCAAGTGATGCTTTATGAATTGACAGAAAAAATTTACATTTACAAATCTGTTCGATGTAAACTACTCACCACCTACATTTTTTTTAGTTTACAATTTTTTTTACCTTTACTATAAATATTTCTCTAATTTTCAAAACTGTATCAAGCTTGTGTATACAATGTATATTATGTATAATTTTTTATTAATAAAACTCGAGCTTATGTACAGAAGGCTAACAAAAATATTTAACATCAAACACGAGACATCTACTTGATTGTATTCCCCTAATATCATACATAGACAATTTTCATAATATTGGCTCATTTTATATACAATATAAAATGTATAATATAATTGTTTTGACATAGCACGCGTTTGCATTAGCATAGCACGTGCAATATATTCTTTAATTACCAATATCTCTTTTTGCACTTCCAAGTTCCAATTATTACCTTAATCCACCATCCTCTACTTTTTAGATATTTACTTATTAGTTTAATATAATTGTAACACCTGCTTACTAATTATCTTACAATTTACCTCGATTTCTTTTTCTTTTACCTCTTAACAATAATTAAAGATATCAAAGTTAGAAAGCGAAAATATAAAAGTGATGAATTTTTAAATTATTTAATTTATAACAATTTATTTTTTCTATTGTTATTCTTTAAGTTTCCGCTAATTATTCCAGTTGCAGCGTAATTAAACATTAAACATTAGAAATAAACCGTTAATTTAATTGAAAGGCTTTACACATTTCTTTAAACTTTTTACCAAAAAAACAATCGTAATCGCAACTTTTACATAATTAAAGTTTGCAAATTCGCCCTCTTCAAAACAAATTGTGAATTTTTATTTCCTGGTTAATCAATAAGTGATATCCACTTGGTCATCAATTAAATACGCCACAATAGTTTAGAATTATTTCCATCTATCCTAACAACACATTAGAAAACAAACTTGATGCTTATTCACGCTGTATTTTAATCAATGTCGATGTGCATTTGACCGTACTTTTGAGAAGTTTGTAATTTGCCGTGATTATTTGGCTTTTGTGAGCAGAATAAAAAAGAAATCGAACACCATCACAAAATTTCATACAATACACGTTTATAAAACAAACTTCAATACAATTTTTTTCCGTGTATACTACAAATTTTAATATTTTTTTATTAAAAAAATTTTTTTTGTCATTGAACGAATTTACAACATCACTGTACCACTGATTAAAACACACAACGAAAAGGCTGTGTTCAAAATCAAATATATTACAAAACAACAGCGGCGACCTGGCCTCCAAGCAAATGGGGTTCTGAAAAAAGAAGAGAAATGGGCAGCAAATTTGTGTAAATCACACACCGCCAAGCTAAGGCCAGCGAACTGCTGACAGTAACAGAAAAAAAAACATTTAATTGTGATTAACCAATGTCCAAATAACGACTGTACAAAAGATTTTGTTTTAACTGTCGGAAAACCAGCAGCTTCTGTCGTAATAATAAATGAAGGAATAGCGAACATGAATTTGCATCCAACTCGCAAACAAAATTTTGTTTCTTGCAAACAAAAATCAAATTTTACTGAATGTTTAAAATTTGGAATCTTAATTTATTTTATTAAACAATTGTTTAGTTTTTCCGGCCAGTAGATATTATGGTTACGGTCGATCTTTTCTGGTCTTTTCCTTCAAAAGTACGATAGAAAACCTATAAATATTCAAAAAGAGCAAAATTTAAACTTTCCTATGAGGTGGGGATAAATAAAATCGGCCCAACGCAACGGTTACTTCACAAGTAAATTTTGAAAATCGACCGTTTCATGAAAATTTTACAAGTTCAAGTTCATGTTAGCTTCAAAAAACATTCAATTGCCGCTAATGCATGCAGTTGCAGTGCAAACATCGTTCGGAGGACGTGGGGAGGGTAGATTTTTACCGGTCTAGGACAAAATCCCGCGCCCATAAACCCGCCGCCGAAATCCCCGCCGTCAAAATCCCGGCAGACTATAATCCCGCAGGCCATAATCCCGCAGGATCATAATCCCGTCGAACCAAAATCCCGCCAAACAAAATTCAGCCGGACCAATATCCCGCCGAATAGAATCCCGCCGAACCACAATCCTGCGGCCACAATCCCGTGGGAGATAATCCCGCCAAACGAAAATCCCGCCGAACCACAATCTTGCGGCCACAATTTCCGCCTCAAGAAATCCCGCTGGACCGTAACCTAACCAGGGGGCAAGAGGTGTGCAATACCCGCGCGGCATCCTAGTAGGCCGGAAAAAATAAAAATATTTTACCTTAATGATTTTTAATTTTTGAACAAATTAACAGTTATCAAAGAATTGAAATCAGAATTTTACAATTAACCTTGTTATGTCTGATGATCTGATGAGGAAGGGCGGCAAATTATATTTTGCACCCGGGAGGCAGATACTCTTTGTTCGGCCCTGTACCTAACCTATATGCATATTTTAATAGTAATATAATTGCATTAGTTTACTTGCTTTATTTAATTTTTTCTAATTGTACGTTCGTAAAATTAAGTTCGTACGTATGGTCCTGCAGGATTTTGGCGGCGGGAATTGTGGCCGATAGATTGTGATTTGTCGGGATTTCGGTCCGGCTAAATTTTCGTTTGGTGGAATTATCGTCTGGCGGGATTGTGACCACGGGATTCTGCTTCGGCGGGATTTTGGTTTGGCGGGATTTTGGTCCGGTTGGATTTTCGTTTGGCGGGATTGTGGTTTGACGGTATTATGGTTTGGCGGGATTGTGACCGCAAGATTGCTGCCGCGGGATTTTGTCCAATTCTGGATTTTTACTGCCCCTGATATTGGAAAATCTGGGATCCCAGCATTCGAATTTTGTCATTTTCGAGTTCTGTCGCACCCCGGGGAAGTTTTCAATAAGTTCAGGAATTGTCAAAACAGCCCGTAACGATCGAGTGAAGCAAGAGTATGAAGGGCGTAGTTTTGACAAATGTAACAACGGAAAATCACGGATCACCTTTGAAATTGAAATTTTCGAATTCTATGTTATTTTCAAAAAGCTACTGGATAATCTAAAATTTTAATTTTTTATATATACTCTATAAACCACTACCTACCACCCAGTGCAAGAATTTTGGCAAAATTCAAGTTCTTAAAATATCGACCGTCCCCGTTTTGAAATGGAGGGGGGAGAATAGAACTTATATTCTCTTCCATAAGAGAATATTAAATTATTATTTTATGGCATAAGTTACTAATTTACTCTTTTAATTTACAGTATAAAGTGGACATTTATAATACCATATAACAAGAGTTTTTCTTTAGAACACAGTGATTTCGGTACTGGGGGGGGGGGGGGATTTCATATCTCTCAGAACCTCTTCAGATTTTTAAAGACTGAAGTTTGTGTTATTTATTTTATTAAATGAGAACTTCTCACTCTTTCAAAACATGTATATTATTGTATATACCTTGATTTAACAATAGTACGCACAAGAGAATTTTAAAATTTTGAATTCATTTTAAATGCGCATAGATCCAGATGTGAGAGCTCAAGTACGGCCGTAAACGTAAATTCAGAATAATTTTGATTTAAATTGGTAATAAATAGGATAATTCATATTATTTAGAAAAGTTTATTATGACCGTGTCCGTGCTTCGGAGGGACGTAAAGACGTCAATACTTTCCTAGGTTGAAGATTGTCACCGTCAACAACAACAGCCGGTATTACTGGCACATTCTCAAATCTTATTTAAGCAGCTGTGGGGACGAAAAACTGAAATATTTTTATGAGAACAAAATTTCTCGAATTTTGAGAATCGAAATTTCAAAAAACAAAAATAATTGGAAATTTTCGTTGGATATTGCTTTTCAATCACAGTATTTAAGAGAAAACCCAATACTTTTACCTCTCAGTATTTCGAATTACCCCCCAAGATATTCTTTAGGGGTTAGGGCGTAAAAATTAAAATTGCAATTGCAAAAATTGTAGTATAGGTTACACTTTTACCCCATATTTCTAAAAAAAAATTATATTGTTTTGTAGCCCCAAAAAGTTCACAAAGAAATAATAGAAGTTGTACAGGGCTGTATATAATAAATAACATTAGAGGTTATGTTTGCAGGTTAAGGGGTAACTTGAATAGGATTAAATTTAATTAGAAAATTGTTGTAAATGCAGTACGTAAGTGTATAGTAAGGAAATAAATGTAAATTATAGGTAATATAAATATAATATATAATTTTAATTAGTGATTTCAATAAATCAATCTAAATTACAAAACAAATAAAACCAAGTGCTTCTGAGGTACATATCTATCTATTTGTATATGCAAATTAACACACGTTTATTACAATGTTTTATTGTCTACCTCTTCTATTTGCTTTGGTATTCTTAATTTTGCTATTATTATGTTTATTAGATAATGCAATTATTGTAATGAAAATTAAGTGGAATAAATCGAATTAATTTTATTATTGTGCATGGAATTATTCTTATCTTTTGACCTTGTTAAAATTATATGTTAGTAATATCTACGTGACATGTGACATCGTTTTTACAGATTAAAATTACATACTGCACTTTTGAATTAAGCCGCAATCGTTTTGGATCGACAAACATGCATATGCAGTTTTTTATGTTAATAATTATCTCGTTAAAGGAAACCAAGTTTTGTTTATCTGTCTCAAATAGTAAATACGTTATGAATTTTTCTTGTTGACAAGGAAGATAAATGCGGACTTAACACTTGTAAGTAGATAGATATTAATAAAGTGCAACAATAATTTATAATACATAATTTCTATTTGGTTGTCAAAAATGTGTTCCGTCCAACGCCATCTGACGTGGGGCGAAGGCATCATTTACTTACCTCGCGGTATTAACAAAAACGCCATGGGTATATTACAAATAATTAATATTGTAAGGAAGTTTTGTTGCAGTCAGTAGTTTAGTTACGAATGATTTTTACATTTAAGAGGTTATGTAATATGTAACCTTGACTAAAGATGTTTATTTACTGTTTTTAATTAATGCTTTTCATAATGCATTATTTATGCATTCACATTAATTTAACATTTGACAAATCTTTAATTTGACCCTAAAGTTGCCAAGTTAGATGTAAAATGATTGATTAAATTATGCTCCGAGTAATAATTATGAGTTATTTTAATAATTTACCTATATCATTTTTGAATTAATGGTTATGAAAAATTCTAAATACCGCTCTGCATATATTAAATTTTAATGCAACATAATTTAATGTTACTTATTAATGTTGCTATTAGTTTTGTAATTTGTAAACCTAATGAGATATTGTTGATATCACGACATCATTTTGACAGCGGATTTCTTTTGCGCCATTTTTTCTACTACTGCTTTTTATAACATTTATTAAATTAATCTGCTGACTCACAAATGTGAAAAACCGTATTTTCTAATTTGCTTGTTAATTAATACATCGTACTTATGAAATCACTGCATGCAAATATAATCGTTCATTGGAGAGTCCATTATACGAATGCGAAGAAGAGGGTTGACATTTAGCACGGGGGTTATGTTACAGAAAATGGGGTGAAAATCTATGATGATGTATTGAAGATTATTTACAAACGTGCGCGCTCGTCTTTCCGCAATTAATAACCCCGTTATAAATAATGGCGGCAAAATAAAAACATTTTGGTTTGAGCCAAAATTAAAATAGTTAATCTAATAAATATAGGAAACGCGGGTTTAATATTTGAGAAACAATTAAAATTTTAATTGAAATTACTTGATACTTTTCTTTTGTATTGGCCATCTAAAATCTGCTACAGTATAAGGGATGAGAAGAGTACATCGTTCGCCAGTTGTCTAACTCAATTATTGATCAAATATGGCGGAGTTCCCACCCTACAGTCTCTATTAACCCTTTCGCATTGAGGGGCTTGATAATTATGTACCTACCCCATATTAGTCCCTTAACATAACCAACCCATTATATTTATGTTTGCGAAAAACGTTAGAGAATTGAATACAGTCGTTATGGATGCTGCCTTACATTTTGATGAACTGTGAATAGAACTTATACTCTAGAACCTGCTTACCTGTTTATACTTTAATAAATTATATCGGTAATTTTCTAAAAAGGGTATATTTATTGTAATAACCGAACCCATCATGCACACATTTGAAATTTCCAATTAATATTTCTTTACAAATAATCGCCGTGGGCGGAGTTATTACGTCAAAAAATTGTCATTTATTCTTATCAAAAATAATCTAAGTTTTCCAAAAAGTAACCCGTCCCACCTTTATAGTTGTTAATGCACCCTTTACGATATGCATCTTGCTTCGTTAGATAAATGCCTATTTGGTAATGCCGGGGGGATCACTGACGAATTGTCATGCCATAAAGTGTTGAAGCTTTTATTTATTACCCATTTTAGGATTTTACTATAATTCTATGTAAATTTATTTTGACCATCTTTTCCAGTTAATTTGATTGTTTGAATGTACATATAGGAGTGTTCGATGCTCTAATTTAGCGCTCACTGTAATAAAAATCAATCATCGAAATTAAATTAACCTCAAAATAACAATTTTATTTTACCAAAATTTAGGCAACTACTAGAAAAACTAATTGGCCGTGCAAAAAATTAGTATTCTCATCTTAGTGCCTGAAAGGTTTGAAACCGAATAATATTTACATGTTAAAATGTACTCTTGCTTGCTTCGAAAAGCATTTTTTAAATATGTGCCGCGTTAGGGTAGATACACTAATAAATCCTTTTCCCTTAAGCAAAATTTGCTCTCAGTATTTGTATTCAACACTGAATACCTAAATTTGAAGACCGTGTTTAGCGTCCATCTTAAAATTGCCTAAGGCAATACGGTCATACGATGTTCATGGATAAGGTAGTTGATATAAAATGCAAACCTCGAAATCCAATCTAGTTGAAAGCAGCTATTTGTTTTTAAAGCGTCGCAATGTCAGAAAATACAACATTGGACTACCAAGTGTTACTACATACATCAAGGCGAAAGTGCTGCACCCTCTCATGTTATTTGAATACTTCCGAGTAAATACGCAAATTAACTAAATCTTTTATCCTTTGCTCTCCAGAAAATGCAAAAATTCGACAATGAAATTGGTAATAACTATGCACCTAAACTTTTATTACTCTTCCACTTGCTCCTTAGAAGGGATGCAAATCCACCAAACCAAATTGAATAACTTTTCAATGATATTGCTTGCTAAAACGTAAACCTTTATTTTTCCAATAGTTTTGTTATTTATTGTACTGCACAAACACAACATCCATCTACTTGAAGTTAGTCGTCAAGTTTGCCATCCAACTACAACTTCTTAAATTCTAAACTTTCTGTGTAGTCGTACAAAACCCAAGGAAGATCTTTATTTTTTGACTGCGAACTAAATCTAGTTAGCATTTGGGATTTCTCTACGCTTCTATTTGAGTTGCCCATTTTTATTGTTATTGCTGCAAGCTTCACGATATACTTAAACTCACTGTAATTGCTTATAACATTTGTTCTCTTCCATTTATGCAGGGAATAAAATATATTATCATGGCAAGAATGCATCCTAAAATTGAATACACCAACATAACAAACAGGTCTGTTTTGTGTTATCCAGGGGCGGACTGGCCCAATTTCCGCCTTGATTGCCTTGGTAGTTAAAGAAATACCGAGATGCTGTTTACGGCGAGTTTATAGGTAGCAAAAAGAACCTATTTATCAAAAATTGGTGACAGTTAAAAATTAACTTCTTTATCCTGCCGTAACATGATAATTATAAATGATCGTGTACCTTTCGAGATACCAGAAATTAAAAATCTTTGTGAATACTTTCAATTCACTCAAGCAGAATGTATGTACGTTTAAATGTGTTAGGTAAAATGTAGGCTACTCTCTTGATTTTGTCTCGCATAAAATTAATCAACTGGCCGGCAATTACATAAAATAACTTTTAAGATAAAATATAAGTATGTACCTGGTATTTATTTTTCCAATAATTTTTTATAATTAGTCGGATGTGTCTAATATGAATTTTAACCGCAAACCTGCTATTAATTTGAAATCTACTTAAGTAAATTGAAAGTATTCAAGGAAACTTATAATTTTAAGGTATCCTAAAGTGGGCAATACTTGTTTCAAAATCCCAGTAACAGCTAAGTTTGGTCTATTTATAACACAATTGGAGAGCGCAGGTGCTCGAAAACAGTCCTGGTTCCTGAATTAAGGAAGGGTTGTATTAACAAAACTACAAGCTGATATTCGCGTACCATAGCTACATAACTCGAGTTACTAGGATCTTTCATTGTCATGATTAAATTATTTTGGCAACTGTTTATAAGAAAATGGAAATATTTTTTTAGATTTATCTAACTGTAATGTTTGCTAATTCAGCTGGCATATGCTCGGCTACACAGCCGCTTGATTAGAAAATACTTAATTAAATATACTTACTTAAATATTTTTATTATTCTATTATTTGCGTACTAATTGCGTTAATGTAAATTTTATGTCCGTTTGTTTTATTCTTATTATTTTAATTATTGTTAAAAGATCGAGTGTGGGAAAAGCTTTATTAGATTACCTATTATACGACAGTTTACTCAATAAATCATTTATGTGTTTAACATATGATTAAGAGGTGTCTAGCAATCCTCATTGGTTTATACAACCTGCCATAATACAAAAGTGCCTGTAATATGTTTTTCCTTATTATTCAGCAGATAAGAGTTCAGTTCCCATAGTAGATGTGAACAATAATTTTTAGGTCGCTTAATTATAAGTAATTTTTTGTGTACGGGAAATGCAACACCAATTTCCCATACAAGTCTACATTTCAATCAAAGAGTTTCCTTCACCATTAGATGCCGCGAAAAAAGCAAAAGGGTGTGCCCCGCGCTAGGTACGCCACTGCTTATCAATTTCGAGTTAATTTAGTTAGTGTAAATACTGATCTGTACGTTTGAAGTTGTTCATTATCTAATTATTTTGAGTGATCATGAAATGATACTGAAGCAACCGCTAAAAAAACACTACCTCATTATTTTTGCTAAATGACTGCAATATATAATTGGTTCTAATAAATACCTAAAATTATTGTAGCTACTACTTTACGCTTTCTTTAAGTGCAGTGCACAACAAGAAAACTGAAATTGTTACCTTGTCCTGTGGTTAGTTAAAGGCTGCGGTAGGTTCACATACGTTGAAATTTTTTAATTTTTTGGTTTTTTTAACTGATGCAGTTTTGCGCATAAATGTAGCGTAAAATTTAATATTATAACAGAAATTAATTTTTTTCAAATCAGTTCGACTGATTCTACATCCGCCTGTTGGGTGAGCGCAATGACCATATTTGTTTAAGAATTTTCTGTTTTGATTTTGGATTATGGATATCGTAATCTTTGTACCGCATTTAACGACGTTAAATTTTTTTAATATGTTCAAGGATGATAAATTTATGCAATGCGGATGTTGTATTATATTAAATAATACAAATTTTTACAATTCTGTCAAAACTAAAATTAATATAAACCTATAAGTAGTTATTCAACGGTCTTCATTCAAAGGATCAGTTTGTGCATTCAGCGAGGAAATTCCGCTTCGGTGCTAGGGTCGATGCCTACAGTTCATATTATAACTTGTTAATTCTGTTGTGGTCATTAATTTATAATTTATCGTGGATTGCAGCAGTTGGCAGCATTGCGTACCATCCGTTGTCGGTTTTCTAACGCCTTATCAAGGCGTCATACGTACCTTTATCCGCTCAGATGTTATTGTAAACTAATATATAATGATTCACCGATAGAAAAACGTGTATTTCTATAAAAACAATTTGTATTGTGCTTACTATGTATTTTTAATTCTAGTGGGCATCTGTGGCCTCTTGGTTTTTCCGACCATCTGACACTTTACCTTTAACAACAATTGCAACTAAGGATGAAGTGTCACCCACTTGCACAACTTCTTCGAGATCATTAGTTCCTTCTGCTAGATCAACTACCTCATCTGCTACATCTTCCGGATCACCACCAACGTCATCTGCGATCGTTAGCGTTTTACACAGAGCAGAACGTTCTGAACGGGAACGGGTTTTCCAGCTACCCACCATTTGTAACGTAAGTCATTTTTAAATTAATTATTTCATTTTATTATAATAAAAAAGGAACTCTTTCTAGAAAATCGTATATTACTTTGCCTAGAAAGTAGTAAATCAAATAATCAAATAAAAATACTTAAATGAGTTTTTTGTTGACGAGTAGATGTAAATATTTATTTGATAATTAGATAAAAGTAAATAGAATTTTATATTACCTCTGCTTAAAACGCAAGTGTGTGATAAATGTCAAACCCATAAAAATATAACATCCAATAGAAAGTCTCTAGGATATTCATTAGTGATCAGTTCCATATTGGAAATAAAGAATTCTATTAATTTATCGTTTTTAGCGTCGCGACGACTGATATCCTTCGTGCGTGTCAAACAAGGCGACAACCTGCAATTTCCTTTCGAGAAATGTCAATCAGTTGTATGTCACCAGGCTTGCACGCGACCATCTAAGAGGGTAATAACAACAATGTACGGCATAAATACATAGAGTTAGCATCTAAAGCTTTAATTATCGTTAACTGAGATATAATTATTATATATTATATTTAAATATTCCGGTTAAGAAAACTAAGATATACTTACCTGTCGTACAGGTATATTCATTTTATATAGAGCAATATGTAGGGAATTAAAGTAAGGTTAGGTTTCGATTAAATTAGGTTAGAATATAGTTGATATTTGAATGCCTTGAACAAATGCTTGCTCTTAGTTATGCATAAAGTGATGTCGAAACTGAAAGTGACACCTCATTAATTATCTATTAATAATACTACGAATTAAAAATTAAGATAGCTTGTAAACTATCAATAGACATAAGTACTTACAGTTAACTTGCTAAAATTAGGAATGAATATTGTAAATTTCATTAACTGTTAATTGAAAATTGACGCTGCGTAAAGAAAGTGTGGATTGAAAAATTAATTTTTCTACTTATTAATATAAACCATAATTAATTGCATTTGCAAATTTTTTTAAAATAGAGAATAAAATTATTAGTCATTCAAAAGATATTCGTTAATCGATAAACCTGAAATTGAATTTGATAGAAAATTTGTCATGCAGTTGATGTGATACGAGGTAGTACAGGATAATAAGATACGACAAAAGGACACTTGTCGAGAATACCTGCCACAATGGAGTTAATTAAGAATAGGCGACACGAATCGATTATCGAGTGTCGTATTGAATTTTACCATAAAAAGCTTATAGAATCGACCCATACCAACGGAATACAAAAGATGACCTTAAAAAGTAAATAACTTTTACTAAAAATACTAACTCAAAATTCTATTTTAAACATGTGATTTCCAAAATAATTTTTTATTATTAATCTTTTTGTAATCATATTTATTTATATTTTTTCGTATTATTCATTGGATAATCGCTATAAAAAATTATATTATCTTCCTTTAACTTCTTGATATCACCAAAGCTGCATCTGTGATGATTCACGCAAAATTAAATGCGCAATTTAATTTATGCACCAATTTTAAAGTTCCATATTTTCTCCGATTTAAAATAAATTGGAAGGAATGGAGGCGATTGGCTCTCTGGCTGCAGGAAGCTAACCGTGATTACAGTGAAATTTTTTATAGTGTACACTCGATTGATTATTTTCGTACAACTTAACTGTCAAAATAGTAGATCTTTTTAAATGCCATATTTTATACAATAGGCCCTTTTCAATGATACTTAACAATAGACTCTTAAATTCTTCTAAATGACTTTCAAAATAATATTAACTGAGTGACATTCTAACACCTTTGTCACTTAGGAGGCGCTTATGCCAACATCATCAACTTCACTACTTCTCTTAACAATTTCAAAGTTATTTCAATTTTTATTAATAATAAGTAGCATATTTTTAATATACCTGAGACGTCCCGTCTTTTTATGTTAAGATTTGAAAATCGTGAGTTTCAATTTTTAAATCCAACTACAAACATGACTTTTAAAAAAATTATTTTATGTTTTTCATAATTTTTGATTAACTCTAATTGATATTTTGCAAAGAAACTTAAATAAATCTTAAAAAACTTTATTTAATTTAAACTGAAACTTGAATTTTTTTAATTTAAATTTTTCAAAAATGCATAAAGCCTGAAGGAAAAAATAATAATTAAAAAAATATTTCTTAAATATATAAGGGTTAATTAAATTTACAAAATTAAGTGTGCCTCGAATTCAAAAAGTCAAATCAAGAAAAAACCTCCCCCGTGAAAAAAAGGAACGAAATTTTAGATATGGGAGATTACAAGGTATACAGATTCTCTGAACATAATTTGCAAAAAAAAAAGAATCGAATAACAGAATAAAATGGATTACCCACAGTAGTGCCGATAATTAAAAATAATATGCTACACAATGGTCTGATTCGTGCTTAACCTGTGTCGCACCCCAAATGGTACATCAACTCTTCAACCTCGATGATAGCAGATCACCACTATGATCACCAATATGACGAAAATAATAACCACTGTGATTCGCAATTGAATCCAGATTGAATACTTCCAAAGTGTTATTAATATATTGTTTACTCCAGCAAAATAAAAATCATATTTAATGTTCAACTATTTCTAACAAAAGAAAACGAAAAATTCGAAAAGAAATCAATTTTGTACTCGGGATCCCCAGTGAAAAGTCCCATTGCGCAAGCCCGTAATAGCTATCGTCCATGGCAAACGAATTTTCCAGATTTGTTGCCTACCTTCATTGATGGGACAGCACCTGAAGAAGAAGAAGAAGGCAGTATAAAATTTCTAGGAAAACACAAAAACGCTAAATCTAATACATTTGTAAATCGCTAAAGATCGCTGACTACTGTCTTCCCTCGGCAGGTAATGGCAAACCACTGACACGACCTGCCATGAAACAAGTGGTCAATCAAAATCCATCCTGGGTTCTAGTGCTAGTCGATTCAAATCTTACTATCGTCCCAGCTTCGAAGAGCACATAAAACCGTAAGTCCTCTTAGGTTGATAATTGTTAATATTGTCCAACAATGAGTAGGGAGGTCGAAGGAAGAAAAAAGGAAACAGAATAATCAATAACGGTTAAACTATAAGTCAATTGCCGTTTAACTTAAACTGAATTTGGTTGCACCAGTAAAGAGAAAATCTAAAAATATTTGAAAATATCCGGAAAAATTCGAGGAAACTGAAGAAATCCAAACAAATTCAAAAACTTATGTTGCGATTACCTTCTAGATTTACTTTCTTTACTATTCATGAAAAACTATTGTATAAAACTTTCAGGTTTCCATTGGCTGTATAGAAGAAGCGTTATGATCTGGTCCCGTGTTCTTAATTTTAGTTTGTCGTTTCGTGCCATTTTTATCTATTAAATTCAGGGTTACGGTCGATCTTTTAAGAGCTTTTCTTCTAATAGCTTTAAATATTCTGAAAGAGCACAATTTAAGCTTTCTTATGAAGTGAGGATATATAAAATCGGCCCAACGGTTACTTCACAATTTAATTTTAAAAATCGACATTTTGATGAAAATTTACAAAATCCGGTTTTCAATGTGGAGAAAGCGTGGTTCATTCGCTGGCAAGCGGTACCCGTGGAAACATCGATAGAGTTCCTACATTTTCGAGTACATTTGCGATCCGACGATTGCAATAACTTACACGTAAGTTATATAACTTACTCCGCACGACCTTCGGGCGGCTCCTGGCGGTTTTCCCAACCCCTGACATTGGCAAATCTCGTAATTTTCGAATTCTATTGCGCCTCGATTTTATTTTAATGAGTTTAACGCTTTTAAGTTTTAACTTAAAAGACTCGAGCTCGAGCGCTGCAAGCCATTTTTACAAGCGCAACCACGGCAAATCTCGGATCCATCTCCTTTGAAATTGTAATTTTCGAAAAACTACTAGATATTCAGCGCTTAGTAGCTAAAAAACCGCCTTCATATTTAATTTTTGAATTTTAGAAATCCCTTGGTATTTAAAATAAATATAGAGGTTGTTCAGACCGCTACATTCTTAGTATTGCAATATCAAAGCTATCCAAACCCATACAAAAGGTGGTGTAACTTCGTTGCCATACTTGAAATCGACATTTTATAACAGAAATGAATAGAAAAATTTAAGATTTTGGAAAAAAAGAAAATTTAACCTTGAAATTTTTTTTATCGCCTAAGGCACTGTTGGTTTTTCAAATATCTGTAAGGCTTTTAATTTTTTCTCGAAGAGCATTCTTCTGATCCTAAATTTTTTTAGAGACGCACCAATATATCACCAGAAAAAAGGTTATTTTCCTCATCTTCCGTTAAAAAAAAATTGTGGTTTTAGTATATAATTTTTTTATCGACAATTCGTTATTACTGATGACTACGCAATAGCAAGATTTAAATATTGAATGAAAAATTCTAAGAAACTCTTTTGGATTTAGAAGTCGGGCTTTTGAAAAGCACGGAATATGTAATTTTACTACAATTGAAAAACAATATGGAAGAGAATAAGGTAACGCCGGTACCGCCGTGTTAATGCACGATATATCAGGTTATTTCGTAGAGGAATGTAGAAACATTAAATCGGAAGAATCCAAAAATACTACGCGGCAAATCTTATGACAACTTTTACTCTATAATTTTCCCTATTAATTAAAGAAAAACATTCCATTTATTATTGATGCTAAAGAAATAAATGTATTTTTTGTCAAGGCCTATATTAATTTTAGTAATTTGACAATGTGAACGACAGGCGGCTTTTTATGTGTTGAAAAGGCGTCAAATGCGGCAGTGACAACGTTTGATAAAGGATTTGGAAAGTCATCCTCTTGATTAGGGCAGATCTTAGTTGCCTCTGGACTCTCAATGATGTAGCAAAAATAACTTTTACTTCTTACCCATTCTTATATCTTATTGAAGCATCTTCACGAAGGTTTTTTAATATACAATGTAAAATGTCCTTTTTTAATATTATTATAATGACTTTTAAATAAATAATTGCTAATAATATTAAAAATTTATCTTTATTATTACTTACCCAAAATCAAGAACAACTGGAGTGATGCAATAACTGATTAATTAATACCATACTTTTAATTATACTTTTAATTCTTAAGGCTTCTGATTTTAAATTACATAATAAACGTTAATTAGTACATACCGTAATTTGCTATTTTTTTCCATAACAACAATAAGGTGGAAAAAGATTTTTTATTAATTGGCAATTTTAACAAAAACTTAACTGTTTTTAACAAATTGTTAAAATTTCCTATTTTTCAATTTTTTTTAGTATGTACACAGACAATTGTAAAATTAATATTAATAAAAACAAATAGCTTTAATTAGTTAATTTTGTTTTTAATATAAAAAGTATGAAATTTATCAATTTTGAAGCTACCAATTCGGTGTTGGATTTAAACTTGCGTATTTAACTTAATTAAATAAATTTTCTGTTTCACATGAATTAAATAATTAATTAGTAATTTTAAATAAAAAATTAACAAACGGAATAATAAATTTTGTAATGAATATAATATAATTTTTTAATTAAAAATTTTACGAGACAATATTGAAAATTACGAACAAAACCTGCTCGCTTGCAAATTAACAGCTTCCGTTGCTGGGGAAACTTCTAATTAGAAATTGTACTGTCGTTATATGAGATGTAACCGGTTGTCATAATACAATTTTACGCCCCTCTCAAAATTTCCTTTCTCTTCCCTAAAACGAATATTGCAAATGTGAAAATAATAACTTTGTTACATAAATGGAATAATTTTTCAATTCGGATTTTATGTTTGTAGCCATGCTGAAAATAACCGGCTTCAAACTTTGAAATTATTACCTACTGAAAACTTATAAATTTCATACTTTCGGTATTTTAATTTTTAATGTTCGAATCGAGTTCATGGCATTGGTCACATCAGGTCAGTTATTATTGAAATTACCAAAAAAATAATAAAAATGTTTTCAGCTGAATTTTTATTTTTTAATGTAGTTAAGTAGTCTTACACCTTAAGTTCCTCCGCTTTTACTAATAACTAGAAGATTTGCTTAGAAATTAGTTTTTCTAACAAATATCGATCGTGAAACCAATTTTATGCGTTTGCTCTTCGACTAGATTTTAGTTAGTTTAGTTAAAATTTAGTTAAAATTAGTTAAAATTTATCGACAGAAGGTTAGGTTATGTTTTTCAAATTTACAAAAAAGTTTTTCGAGAGACTTTTTATTATTTTTACCTTCTCTCTTGATCTGCTGATTTCATTCGAGTTATTTAGTGAGGCAATCCAGGCAAGCATATTGCCTAGTTAACAGCTTCGGCCATTTTTGTGGTATTTAATCTTCTGCATGATATTTCATGTAGCGTCGATCACTTCAGGCCGAAATTGACGAATTGAAAATATGAATTAAATTATCCTTACCATTTTTCCAACCTACTCTGAAACTTGAAACGGTCCTAATCGTCAAATGAAAACTTTACCCCCCCCCCTCTTGAAATATTTAATTGTTTACTTTTTAACCATTTAAACCACAAAAATCATTATGTATCACCCTTCGAAACAATCTATCCGACAAAACTCTGCATTGTAAAATATTTCAAAACAATAAAAACTTGACTCTTTTTTGTAACCTCGGCCCAACAGGAAGATCCCAGTATGCTCTCCAAGAAATAATCAAAGGAGCCTGGAGCCTTTTTAAAATAATAAATTTCTGATGAAATTCGGCAAACAGAATTTATTCAAGATAATAGAAAGGAAACATCGCATGTACATTATTTATATAAGCAGTGCTCAATGTAAAACGGAACAGGGGCAGTTGGTACAAAGAGAGCAATGGGTCGCCGCCCTCCTAATCCAATTTTGGATAAATTGAATTAATAATTCAAATTTTTTTTATTGCAATATGCAGAACTTCGGACGTTCATAATGGACAAGAATCTTACCATAAAATATTGATTTACAATATATATTGTTGAATATTGTACAACAGTAACTGCTGTAATTTTACAATAGTATTTATGTACGTTGTCCACAATGTAAAGTCAAACCAATAGGAACTAGGTCGAGCGCACGTGACAAAATTTAAACTTAACGTAATTTTAATCCTTAAAATATTTTACGGTGTTAAGATTAAAATTACAATATTACGGATATATTTCAATAAATACTCGTTATTTCAACGTTGATTTAAAGGACATTGCTCGGTGCTGCAGATAAGCTTCCGCAGACTACACGGTGCGAAGGGTGAGAAGTTTTAGGGCCCAAGGGTATAAAACTAGAATCACAATACCAACCGGATCATCAATCGTGAAAAAAATGAAATAAACCTCATAAAATATTTTAATTCAAATATAGCATAGCATAGCATAGCGTGATTGATTACGGAGCATGTTGGCGCCGCAGGCGCCATTATCTCCTTCATCATAATGTTCGATAAGTTGACATTGAGCCCAGTGGGCGTAAAAAATATGCTGCTGGCGTAAATAGCGCCAGTCGTCTAGGTGAAAAATGCTGGAGCAGTCAGAGAAATGTCAATGATTGTTGGTGGACGCGAAATTTCCGTATGTTTATCGCACTAAAATTGTTTTTCACTGGTTATCGTGTGTAATGTCTGATATTGGCAGTTCACGCGGGGTTTTAAAAGTTTGTGGCACTTAATATGACGGGATTAACTGTTTGTCGCGGGAAGAAGGCGAAGATCACTAAAGTTTGTCGGGTATCACTCGCGACGGTATGGCCGAATTTGTCCTGGGGGAGTCGTGATCACTGAAGGGAAAAACTAAATAAGACGCACTTAAAGTGTTTGTAGGGAGTTTGTAGCGGGAATCACTGAAATGTTTGATCGGGCAAGATTGTTTTTAAAAGTCATATTCGCGAACTTGGATCGCGGGGGAAAATCGGTTTCACTTTCACTTCACTTTCACTAATGTCATTTCACTTTCACTCGGTGCTGGGCGGAGCCTATGTGCACAACTTAGATCTGGCGAGGACCAATGAGCTGAGTTGAAAGTGATGGGCGTGGCCTACGTGAACGTTTGAAGTTGGAAAGTTGGATTCGATCGTGTTGTCGTGATGGTGGGAAAAATTATGCGATGTTGACAATGTTCCTTGGTCGGCTGGCAATTACGAAATCTTCGGGGTTATAGTTGCCTAAAGATTGGATGATCGAGTTGTCGATATCGGCGCATCGGATGTAAAAGTTTTCAGCACTTTTGCGGTTGAAATCGACGATGAATTCCAGCTTGCTGTCAGCATGAAGTTGTCGGTTTGACACGAACCAAGGAGCATTGAAAACGAGGCGAAGGCACTTGTTTTGCACAATTTGCAGCGGGTTGATGAGCTTGGCGTTGGAGTATGCCCACGCCGGGGCCGCATAAGTAAGCATCGGTCGAACGATCGTCTTGTAAATTAAAAGTTTAAGAGATGGGTTTACCTTACTTCTGCGGTTTAGGAGCGGCGAGAGGACGGCCATGAGTGCGTTCGCTTGTGATCTGAGTTGACGAACGTGTGGGGTCCAGCTCAAGCGGGTGTCGAGTGTGACCCCGAGATACTTAGTTTTGTCAACCCAGGGGATGACTTTGCCAAATAAATCGAGGTCCCGTGGTTTTCTTCCTTTTGTAGAGCCCCTTTTGAACATAAGAGCGGCACTTTTCTCGCTGTTGACCGAGATGCGCCACAAGTAGTACCACTCTTGAAGTTCGTCTAGCATATCTTGAATTTTGAGGGCGGCTTGAATCGGGCTGATGGAAGTGGCGGTGACAGTGGTGTCATCCGCGTAAAGGTAAAGTGCGGTGCCAGCAGTTGACGGCTTCGGCATGTCGCTGACATACACATTGAAAAGGGTGGGTGAGATGACGGACCCTTGAGGCACGCCGGCCGTGATGGTGCGTCGAGTTGACCTGGTCCCCAGAATTTTAACTTGAATTTGTCGGTCGCGTAAATACGAATCGACGATCTTGACTAATCTTGGTGGGACTTCTGCTTGTAAAAGTTTAAAAAGGAGACCATTGTGCCAAACCTTATCGAATGCCTTGGAGACATCCAAAAAGGCGGCACAACAGTACTCCTTTTTGTTGATTGCCAGCGAGATGTTTTCAACAAGTCGGACGACTTGTTGGGTGGTCGAGTGGCCCGGTCGGAATCCAAATTGTTCTTCTTGAATAACTTTGTTGTCGTCGAGTGCAGACGTCAGGCGGGTGAGAACAGTTTTTTCGATAATTTTGGCGATCGTAGACAGTAGACTAATTGGTCTGTAATTATCTGGATTATTTGTGGTCTTACCCGGCTTATGAATGAACACGACGTCAGCTGTTTTCCACTTGGTAGGAAAATGTCCTAGCCGCAGAATAGCATTGGCGATGGTAGTGATGGCAACAATGGCTTTCTTTGGCAGTTGTTTTAATGCAGCATTTGGGATGCCGTCCGGGCCGGGTGAACGCTTCTTTTTGGTGCTACGAATTGCCTCGATGATTTCGTCGGGGGACACAGGTTTGAGTGGCGGAGTGCTGCTTATTTCGGTGTCATCGAGTTTGGCCATTACTACTTCGTCGACGGATTCGACATGCTCCATGTCGACGTTGTCGGTGAGCGGGCTGCAATTTTTCTCGAGGACGTCGGCGAAGATTTCGGCTTTTTGTAAGTCGGTGACAGCCGTGGTGTTGTTTACAGTAAGAGCCGGGATTGAATTTGTCTTGTTCTTGAGGCTACGGACCATGCCCCAGGCAGAATTGTCTTCGCAACTTAACGACTCGAGTTTGGCGGCCCAAGAATTGCTGCGATGGTTGATTAGCTCCTTTGCTAATTCGGTTTTGAGGTGGTTAGCAATTCTGCGGTGTTCCGGGTCCCAGGTTCGCCTCGCAAGTTTTTCGGCTTTTCTTTTTTGTCGGATTTTAGTTTTGATGTAAGAAGGTAGTAGGTCTCGTGTGTCCGGAATTGGTTTTTGATATGAGGCAAAGTTGATAGAAGTCGTGATGTGGTTGTCGAGTTCGTCCACGTAGTTGTCAAGTTGCGTGGTGTTTTCAATTGAAGGAATTTTGCCAAGGTGAAGTGCGAGGTGATCCTGGAAGACCGGCCATGTAGTGATGGTGGCAATTTTGGGCGACGGGTGACCAGGTGCGTTGCCAAGTTGTAGGACAACCGGTAAGTGGTCGGACGACAGTGCCTGGTGGACTTCAATTTCGTATTGCATCGTGATGTTTTTGAGTATTGCGATGTCAAGAACGTCATCGCTGGCTGGGTCGCGTGGATCATTACGTGTAGGCTCCATGGGAGCGATGACTGCCACGTCGAGGTCGTCCGCAAGGTAGCGGAGGTGACGCCCCGCTTGGTTGGTTTTGCGGGAGTTCCAAGATGAATGTTTAGCATTTAGATCCCCCGCGATGATCTTGGGTGCTGGCCCCCTTAGCAGCTTCTTGAGGTCTTCAAGTGGTAAAGCTTTCTGAGGGGGATTGTATACTGACGAAACTTGAATGTTGCCCTCGTTTGTGACTGGGATGGTGACAGTTGTAACTTCAAGCGAGGCGATATCGTTTTTGGTAGTGACTGCATGCTGCAAACTTCTTTTGACGTAGATAGCCGTGCCCCCTCCGGCCGCGGCTAAGCGGTCGGAGCGGTAGATGTTATAATTGGCTAGGTTTGCAGATTTAGTCGGCTTGAGAAAAGTTTCAGAAAGCAGGATGACGTCGATGTCGTGTTCGTGTGCAAAATGTAACAGCTCGATGCGTTTGGAATACGTAAGGCTGTTTGCATTCCAAAACGCAATCTTGAGGTTGGCAGGTAATTTTCTTGGATGTAAAAACATTTGCAAGAAGGGTTGACATGATGGTTTTTGTGGCCAGATTATTGTGGTGGTTGGATTTGACAGCTGGCTACATAGCTAAGGAAAGCTTGAGGGTCGCCGACCATGCTTAGCAGGGCATCGTACGCCCGGGCGAAGTCCGTTACGGTGCCTTGGTCCATCGAGGCAACGGAGGGCTGTGGTTGGCTGAGGTGGGCGAGGCCTGGTGGTCTCGGCAGCGGATTGGCCAAAAGTGGTGGTGGTGTCGAGCGGTCAGCGTAGCTGTGATGGGGTGAGGTACGGTGTGGCGGAAAGCGGCTCTGCGGTGGTCGGTACGAACGAATCGGCCTGTGGTCGAAAGTGCGCTTCAACTTCGGGAAGCTGGGGCAGCCCTGGTAATTTGCCGTGTGGTCGCCTCGGCAGTTAGCGCAGGTGGGTTTTACGTCCCTTGGTTTGATGCAGGTGGCGGTGAGGTGGGTGGCGGCACATTTTACACACTTCGGGGTTGATCGGCAGTTTCTTTGGCTGTGGCCAAAGTGCTGGCATCGGTGGCACTGGCTAATAAGCGCCTTGCGATGCGGAGATTCAACTTTGACTTCCAGCCCGAAGATGGTGCGGAGGTCGTAGATGGCTCGATTTTCTTGGGACTTGACCATTGTAACCATCACCAGCGGGATGGGTTGGCGGTTGCGCCCGCTGTACATGCGTGCGACAGTCGTGGTAGGGAAACCTTGAGCCATAAGGTCTTCTTTTACGGCGTCGGGTGGGTGGGCGACATTGACACCACGGATGACGACCTTGAGGGGTCGATCCTCGGGGAGTTGAAAGGAGTAGAAGCCACCTTGATTGGGGTCGAGGTCCTGTTCAAATAGGTTTTTGATTGCTCTGAAATCAGAAGAAGATGCTGGGGTTATGCTGATACCGTCAACAACGTTGACGGCTTTGGTGTAGTTGAGCCCAAGATCTAATATGCGGTTGCGGAGATTATCCCATTTGGCAGCATCGCGGAGTATAATTGGAGGAATTCTCGACCGTTCGGGGCGCCCGGAGGGTTGCGAGGCTTGCGTTGAGGTGGTCGGTTGAGTGGCAGGCATCGGGGTCGGGGTGATGTCGTCAGTTACGGTCTCGGGTGGAGGGATGGCCTCGGTACCGGGGACGGTAGTTTCCATCTCGGGTTGGGGCTGTGGGAGCTCGGTTGTGTCGATCTCAGTAGCTTTCTTTTTAGGGACGGACTCGGTGGCGAGATTTTCCGTCGAGGTAGCAGGTGAAATGGGTCGCTTTTTGGTATTTGTTGAGGCGGAGGCAGTTAGTTGCTTCCTCAGTTTCTTCTTTTGCGTCTTGGTAAGCGCAGGTTGGAAAGATTCGTCGGAGGAGCAAGACGGGTCTTCTTGTCGACGTTTTTTGCCAGAAGTAGCATCGGGGGTGGGGTTGTCTTTGAGATCATCCAACTCGTTGAGGACGTCCTCTCGGGAGTTGGTGATAACTTCGATTTGGTTAGTTAAATCGGTTTTGGCGCTGATGAGCGTGGAGTGCATTTTGGCCATAAATTCTTTGAGATCCCGCTGATATTTTTCGTCTAGTGCGAAAATTTGGGCGTGGATTTCAGTCATTTGGTGCTGCAATTCTTCGCTGCGGCGGGTAAGCGTATCGATTCTGGCAGAAGAAGACATGGTAGATAGAAGATGAGAAGTAGAAGGTGAGTAGTAGAATGAAGTGAAGAGAAGTATTGAAAAATACTGGTTGGTAATAATAAGACTCGTTTAAAAACTTAAAGAGCGGAGCGAAAGCGAACGTACGTACTGGTAGGATACCGGGTGACGACTGTGGACTGGCTGCTGTGCTGCTGTAATTCAAATATCTTACCAAAATGCCGCATTATAATGAGTGACGCGCATGAATGTATCAACGAAAGATAAAACATGATCATTGTAAAAGAGTCGTTTTCGGGTAATTAGAAGAAAACTAAGATTTTACTTTCTTCTCTTATTGCTTGCGGCTGCTCTGCTACTATGTTACAATTTTGCAACCGAAGACATTTAATGTAAAAGAAATAATCAATCATTCGGTTTGATAACGTTATTGGTTTAACGAACCTGTTGATAACTATACGCCAGGCAATATATTTTTTTTTAAAGAATTAAAATTACGAATTTTAATTAAACTTGTCAAGTGATATCAATCTGAACAAATTTTACATGATCTACTGCCTGTCAATCAAGTGCCATTTACTAACTAACAATTCTTAGTTCTGGCTACCAAAATTTTTACATTTTTGAACTGGACGATTTTTTAAATTGAGTAAATTTTAACGACATTGTGACGTTGAATTAACGTTAATTTTAATTTAAACTTAAATCTTTTCCCGTCTTGTTCTTCAATTAATTGATTTTACATGAACATATAAAATAGTATATTTTATTATATACCCTAATTGTAGGAAAATCAATTATTGATTCCAAATTATGTAATCCAATTTATGAAAATCATTGTTCGTATGATAACTAAGTATCCGGTTGTATTTTATGAATCTAAACTTAAACCAAAAGATGTGTCGTGGGCAATGGGGCTGTTGCGTGGAGATCGGCTATAATGGTTGGTATCGGAAACAAGTAAATTTAATATTTTTGATAGATATATTACATCTGATCAAAGATTTGGCAGAAAAAATATTTTTATTTATAAGTAAATAGACGACTGGTTCTCGGGACTAAGTTTACTTAAAAGTTACCCGTCGTTTACTTCGACTTGAATCTATTTTTATGGTAATGGTATGTTTACTGATGCGTTTAAATATACAAATGTTTGTTATATTACTTATCTTATGTTTTCGAAGAGAGATAGATTTGGATACACATATTATCATCTCAACAAATGTAATCCTCGGAATATAATAATCAAGTTTAACGTAACCTAACTTTTACGCTTAACCTTAAAATTTTGATTGTCTCGATTCTTATTGGTTAAAACTTTTTTACCACCAGTGCTGCTTGGCCATGTATGAATTTGTGAAAATCTGCAAATAGAAATGTGTACAATCTATAACTCGACGAGTTCTGCTTTGTGCACCGGGAATTTTAATTGAAACATACATGCACAAAAGATTGGATACATACCTTTAGAAGGGCGATATGTAATCACGAAGAAACGGGACTGTAATCCAGGAGGCAATTAGACTATAATCAAGAACGATTAAGTGGGAAATGTATTCAAGAACTTGTTTTGGTGCACTCTAGGAAGTTTATTAATTTAATAATGAATTTCAATGAAAGACTAATTATCTCGACAACTCTTCTATAACGCAAATTGTTTATGTAATTTAAAAATTATAAAATTACTCCATGGGTACTCGACTATTAGGTTTGCAATAGTAATTAATCGGTTAATGGTAAAATTTCAATTGGCCACGCAGAAAGGTCTTGAAAAAGGACCAAAAAGTCTGCGATGTTACCGCAAGAAAAGCTTGATAAAATTTCTTTTTATTTGTGATTTTGTACAATCATTAGCCGAAAGCCCACAATGATAAATTTGGAACAAGTTTTTTTGACCATCGGATTTTGATACATCAAGCAAATATTAAATAAAGTTCCTATCTTCAATTTAGAAAGAATTTAAATGTATTTACGTCAAATACATTTTACAACACAAGTAAATCTAAATATGACATCTATAGCCAAATCTATAGCCTCTATTCATTTGTCATCCAATCATACAATGAGTAAGGGGATATCACAAGTATGGCAGCATTCCATTTGATACCACAATTTTTTATATTCAATGGCATTTTAAAGAACAACAAATGACCTTTTGAACATCTGTTTATGAAAAATTATAAAAAATAAATTAGTGACCAATACAATAGCCCCAAATTTTCATTTACTTAAAATTAAACCGCCTAAAAGTGCTACTGCTACCAGTTTGCCTAAAGATTTTTGTCACTGTTGATTTTAACGTGTGTCAATATACCTGTAACTGTAAAGGATTTACTTTAACACTTATTTAAATATTTACTGACAAAAGCTGTTAAATAAAACACTACTACTGGTATAGAAATTCCTTCTAAAAAAATTAACACAGCTACTAATTTTTGCTTAAAAGACACCGTCATAGGCGCCTTGTAACTTAGTGATAAAACAAACAAAAAACTCTATTTAAAATTAATAACCTTACCGATATAAAACCTTACAAAAAAGGTGACAACTCCAATAATTTACATACAATAAATAAATCAGTTCTCACCTACGCTTTTAAATGCTATTTAGCACCGATTTATTTTACTTCGGTAGCTTAATGCGACCATTGCTTCCAACCCGGAAGTTTCGAGTTCGAATCTCAATATTCCCATATGTGCTTACATGTTAATCATCAAAAATACTATTTTTTTGCTTTAAACCCAAAATTTCCCAACTTTTTTCAAAAACTCATAGTCGGCGAATTATAGTTAATTTTATCTAATTTTAAATATTTTCACAACTTTTGGATAAATTAAATTTTTCTTATCTTTTTAATTACACTGATGTTTCTATCTTAATCACGATTAGGTTTAAATTATATAGAAATAAATCTCATGTGAAATTGTAGAAGTTGTCAGCTGCTTTTAGTGATAATCATGATTCTAATAAGTACGATAGTTAATTATTATAATTATAATTACCTCAATAAGCGTATCATTGCGTGTTTTAAATTGTTTACTCATTTTATGCTAATTGTGCCATTTTAAAACTTTAAAATACAATTTATTGCAGATTTTTGTTTAACCATGCAGTGCCAATAAAAATATGTTTATTTCGCAGAGAAATTCAAGTTTTTTAACCGATTGGACAAAAACAGACTAACTGGTTTATTAAAGAATTACATTAGCCGAATTTTTTATGCTTGATTTTGGTCACCTTTTTTGCGCAATTCAAAATATTTCTTGGACGACACGTTTCGGTCTCGTACGACAAATTTTTTGGTAATTTATATTGCATTATGTATTTTATACAATTAAATGTTTTTTTAACTATTAGATAACTTAGCAAGAAAATAAAACTGCGAGAAATGTGCAAATTTATTTAATTAATTAAAGTAACCTCAAAAAATTTCTCTAATTGATCTAATACACTATATTTATATTAGTTTAAACTTAAAATATATTAAAATACTTTTTATAAATTTATAAATTATGATTAAATACAAATTAAAAACAGGAATACCTAACAATAGATCGATTAGTGATTTATTTTATATCAAAAATTAATTTTTTGGTTTGGTAGAAATTACTTTTTTGTTACTGGTTGTTTTCTACGGCTTTTCCCATCGAAGTAGGTTTTTGTAGGTTTTCCCTGCCCCTGACATTGGTAAATCTCGGATCCCAACATTTAAATTTTGTCATTTTCGAGTTGCGTTACGCTCAGGCAAGTTTTTAATGATACAGTGTTTTCGAAACGAGAGCCGTACGGACGGTGGCGTTTAAAAGTCGCAGCCATCCCCATGTAGGATTCAGATCAAATATACATTAAGAATTTATTTTTGTTAATTTACAATGTAGTTGTTAATTGCCCTGTTCATAACAACACGGATTGTTATAGTGGCATATCGAATTATATATAACACATCAGCATCTTTAGTTTGAGAATTTTCTGATCCCTACATTGTCCAAACATACACCGAAGAAATTAAACTCGTGCTGTGTAGTCTCGTTCGACGAATGTGCGGAATTTGGGCACGTGCGCGAGCAGCAAATTTTGTTTCCTTCCTATTTGGATTACAGCATGATCGAATGCGAATGCAAATGACCCGTCTACGCATTTTTAGATCTACAGGCGTAGATGGACTGTACTTGTCGGCAAGCTGTATGAAAACAGTACCAAAGTCAAGTAGCCGCGAACAACTGACGTAGTTCTTAAAATACAGGTGGCCAAGTTTAGAAAATGTTCAAAATTAAGTACCGAGCGAATAATAAATACGAAAGAGAACAAAATGTCTTGATTGCAAAATATAAAGAATATAAAAAAATGTCGTGCCGCAATCTATATATATAAAAATGGATGTATGTATGTAGGTATGTATGTTCCTTATAGACTCCTAGACCGCTTGACCAATCTTTATGAAATTTGGTGTATAAGCTAATTACGATGCTGCGAAGAAGATAGGCTACTTTAGAACGGCTTTCAACAAACTTTAATAAAATATGTGGGATTATCTGACGCCCATGAATAGATTAACGAGATTCTAACACAAACAGTACCGTCGCGTCCGCAGGTTGCTCGACAATAGCAAAATTTCAAAAACCGAAATTGTAGCAAACCCTGTATTTGTATTTTTCAAAATTTATTGATCCAAATCAGGAGCAACAAATGCAACTCCAAATTAACTCTAAAACAACAATGTCCTTTGTCAACTTGGTATGCCGGCATTCACACGAGACAGAAATGATGTGCAAGACAGAGACCTGGTGCGAGAACAGCACTTCGACGTAGCCCAGCAACAACATTTTGTGGAAACGCAAACAAGACTTTTAGTTTCTGATCAAAAAAATGCCTACGACAAAATCATGCAAGGTCTAACCGACGCAAATGGCGGAATTTTTTTTCTTGATGCTCCGGGAGGTACAGGCAAAACATTTCTTATCAATTTGATATTGGCGTCGGTTCGAATGCAGAATGGAATCGCACTCGCAGTGGCATCATCGGGAATTGCATCAACGCTACTCCACGGTGGACGTACAGCACATTCAGCACTCAAGCTTCCGTTGAATTTCAACCAGACCGAAACACCAACATGTAACATCAGCAAAAATTCTGGTATGGCCACAATCCTTAAAACGTGCAAAATTATCATTTGGGACGAATGCACTATGGCCCATAAAAAATCGCTCGAAGCGCTAGACCGGACTCTGCGCGATTTCCGAGGAAAAAACCAAGCTATGGGAGGCGCTCTGATACTTCTTGCGGGTGATTTTCGCCAAACTTTACCCGTTATACCTCGATCAACGCCTGCTGATGAACTGAACGCTTGCTTAAAAGCATCGTATTTATGGAACCGAGTTGAAAAAATTACGCTCTCGACAAACATGCGTGTGCATTTACTACAAGATGCGACTGCCCAAACGTTTTCAAAACAACTTTTGGATATCGGAAATGGCAAAATTCCAATTGATCGCACTACAAATGAGATTTCGTTTCCGCCCAATTTTTGTCAAATGCAGCCGAACATTCAAGCTGTTGTAAACAAGGTTTTCCAAGATTTAACGAGCAACTACAAAAATCCTGATTGGCTGTGCGAACGTGCAATTTTAGCCCCCAAAAATGACGATGTGAACAAGCTGAATGAACAAATTCAATTGAAATTGCCCGGACAATCAGTCAAATACAAATCAATAGATACACTGATGGAGCAAGAACAAGCAGTCAATTATCCTACCGAATTTCTAAATTCACTAGAGCCACCTGGAATGCCACCACACACATTGAGATTGAAAGTTGGGTCACCGGTTATACTCATTAGAAACTTGAACGCGCCAAAACTGTGCAACGGAACCAGACTGGCCATAAAAAAATTGACACAAAATTTGATCGAGGCAACAATCATCAGTGGCAAATTCAAAGGGGAAGATGTGTTGATTCCCCGCATACCGATGATTACCAACGATTTACCATTCCAGTTCAAGCGGCTTCAATTCCCCTTGCGTCTTGCCTTCGCGATTACAATCAACAAAGCACAAGGGCAATCATTAACTATTGCGGGCTTGAATTTGGAGAATTCGTGTTTTTCACACGGCCAATTGTATGTTGCTTGCTCCCGAGTTGGCACACTAAAAAATTTGTACATTTATTCACCGAATGGAACTACCAAAAATATTGTGTATCCTTTAGCATTACGATAAAATAATACTAGACAACGTCCGTTGGGTCTGCTATGATAAATATATCTACAGAGTGTACCTAAATATTGTTACTTTGGTTTAAATAAATATATAAATTTTATCATCCATTCTACCCGTTTTAATTCTTTTTCAGAATGTTGCTGCACGAAGTCCAAGAGCCTACATCAAAATACTTCAGGCATAAGCCTGAAGTACAAAATAACAAAGCGTTTTATTTTTAATAACACCCCGAGTGATGCCGGTTATCCATAACTATATATAGATAGACAAAAGAAAAACCAAAATTACTGTTTTGTTGTGTGTACTGAAGTCCGTTCGTATGAAACAAACGAGTAACGGAAAGCAAGATTGGAAAACGTTCGAGTACGTAGACTCATGCAAAGTATTTTATTTTTAAAGAGACCCCGGGCGAAGCCGGGTATCCAGTATATCATAAAACTTCACTTACACTTTCCAGGGCTGTCGCATGCCGAGGGTGCAAGGGGTGCTCAGCACCCGGGCGGCATCCTATTAATGGCGGCAAAAAATGCAAATACTTTACTTTAATAATTTTTATTTATTGAACAAATTAACAATTATCAAAAATCAACCCTTGGTTCGGCCCCGTATTACTCACCCTCCAAAATATATTAAATATAGTTTTCTTTAATATGTTATGAACTTTCAATTTTCAATGAGATACTTGAGATTATATGAAATACTCTCCAGACCCCCCGGTGTGTGCTACTTTAACCCATAAATATATTTTGTTCTAAAACTGTGAAAGGTTCATATTTAATAAAACCATCCAGCAAACATACACGCAAACCTTCTGTCTCTGAATCCGGGGGTGTCTGGGGGTATGAAATACTCCTCAGTGCATTCGTAATTGTATTCTAAAGAAAAATCTTGGGGCTAATATTTCAGTCTTAGGTTAAACCCGAAATTATCTAAGCAAAGTCTAAACTCCCGCTTTATATCTTTTTTATGGTTTAAAAACATACGAGGCATGTTGAAAATGAAACGGGATTTTTTTTCTCCGAAATTTTGTATTTAATCATCAATGGTCCAAAATTGATCCTATCAAAGTAATCCCCCGGATCGGGGATAATCGGATATAATCATAGACGGATCCCAAAATTTTTCACCGGGGGGGGGGGGGGCGCAAAATCAGATTTTAAAATGATTTTAAAAAATCCTCTTTTAGTATAGCTTTCAGCTCTTGCACCGATTTTTCTTTCATTGTCCTCATCTTTGGAAAAAGAACGAAGTCGCATGAAGCCAAATTAGGCAAATACGGGAGCTGCTGCAACTGGTTGTGATGGTTCTGTTTTTGGTAAAAAATGGCCTGTTGGTAAGAATTCCATAAGCACTTCCCCTTTGCAAAGAAAACTGTAAAAGAAGAACCTTCACTTTTGATCGAATTTGGAGTGCTTTTCGTGGCCTTAGCTCATCAGGAATCTTCCATTGAGAAGATTGGACCTTTGTTTCAACGTCGTAGGCATATGCCAAGTTTCGTCACCTGTTACGATGCGTTTGAGAAATTTGGGTCCTCAGTATCTTTAAATAACGATTCTTGAGAGATGCCTATTTTTGCGGATCAGGACACGAAATTCAAAAATTCCCAATACAATTTGAACATACCTCGTAAAATACGGTAGTTTAAACTTCGTTTAGCTAAATCTCTGATTTAAACTGATATTGAAATTCCAGTCCTTAAAGCAGGTGATCGTGATAATTGGATTAATTTTGGTATGGAGTTTGTCGATCTGTTTTTGGAGAGCCCTATATATTGCTTTGTTAGTTTGCCGAGTTATTTTTTATTGATAAAAAATACAGATAAGAAAAAACTGTTCAATAGTACATCCTTTGGCGGGATGAGGAGTTTCAGGATTTTTGTGAATGGATTAACGAGATTTCTAACACTTTCTGAGAAGATGGTGACTAGCGTATACTTTTGGTGTATTTTTTCAGGCCGATTACACCTCGGTGGTTAGTCATTGCTCCACTCTATGGCAAGCTTTCGTCATTGTCAAAATTCTGAAGAGGTAGGAAATATCCTAGCAAACTCAAAATCTTCAATAAATTTTGATTTTAATGGATTATTTAAAAAAAAAACATTTATCATTTTTTCTACAATAGGTAAACTTTTACGCCAAAAATGTCATTACTTTTATGGAATTATGATATGTACAGAGTATTTTGTTAACTGAATGAAGGGTTAAATTTATAATAATGTTTTTTTCATTATTTTTGAATCTGATTTAATATATGACCTATATTATAAAAATAATCTACATAAATATAACAGTCGGAGTGGAAGAACCTGACGATGACAATAATTCAAAATATCTGAACCAATTTTATTTTCAATAAACTGTAAATTTCTAAGAAGTCCCAATGATAAAAGTTATAACCGTTGAAATTCTGAACAACTTCAAAAAAATTTTTCTCTTTGTTAATACTTTTGATAAAATATTTTATCTATAGAAGTGTTGAAAAGTTTCACTTCTGCTGAAAACCTAAAACTTTTCCAAGTTTGGTTTTGTAGTGGTACTTAAATCTAACAGGCTTATTCTAAAAATTTTAAAATATTTTTTTGTAAATACTTAAAATGAATTATTTAATTTTATCCTTTTGGAACGGTGTACTCTTTAAAATAAAATTTTTAAATATAATTTCCAAAATTCGAATTAGCCGTTTCAACAATTGGGTTATGTATCAATTTTTGTTACCAAGTTATGCGCCATTTTTTTTAATTTACGTTTTGCGACTTTAACTCAACTGTTTTTTTTAATTTTTGGAATAAGCTATATAAAATAAATGATTTAATAGGTTCCAAAAATTTTCCAAAATTTTTTTAATTTTGAATTCTTTTTGGATTGATCTTGAACGAAGCGTTATCATCCGATTGGAACAAGAATCATAGTTTTAAAAAAGCAGTTTTTTGTTGTAATAAAACAGTTTAAATCGCAATTTTGCAGTACACCGAAAATTTTTACATTTTAAGGTTATGTTTTTAATGTAAAGTTTGTAAAAATTCTAATTGCAAAAAAATTTGATGTGATTTTTAGTGCGTAATTTTGCATGGGACTAAAGAGTTTTATTTGGATTTTAGGCAAATTTTTCATTGTTCTCAAGAATCTTGCGCTTGAACAATTTTATGGTTCTCAAAAAGTGGTCATTATTTGTGCGCTGCAGTTTCGTTCTGTATAATTAGCAAACTAATGTGATTGCTGCTATTTGCATGCGTTCAAGATCTTAGTAGGTATCAACTGGTATTGTTAATAATATACCTAGAGCTACTAGAATTTTTAAGCGGTCAGAAATATCTGTATTGTACCTATTTAAGTTTCAAAGGCACTAAATTATCTTTTTGCGCCTCACAATAACAATCAAGATGATCAGCATGCAATGTCTAGACGTTTTGCAAGATGTAGATTTGCATCATTTTTTTCGCAAATTAATAGTCACTTTCTTAAATTCCAAAAAGGCTAAACAGTGCTTTCTTTTTTCAAAAATAAAATTTTACTAGTGCAGAGTACCAACCTTTGAGAAGATGATGTGAATCACTGTGTTAGTAAGTGGAAGATAAATTTTACAGGTATTTATTTGCTGCAGTACCTACTTGATCAAGCAGAAAATTTCATGACTAGTTTTCTGAGAGGGCGTAACATTACCAACCACAAATCAAAATTGCAGTGGCAACTCTAATAACCAGTTCTCTGTTTTTGTGATGGTCCGTATTTAAAATATTCTTGCTTGATTAATTATAATTAAGAACACCAAGACGAAGATGTGTAACTTATCGTTTTAACTCTAGAGGCTCAGATAAACAAAGAAATATTTAAGTATTTTTAAAAACTATTCGTGGGTATTATAAATGTTAAAGATGCGTGAAGCAATTTTTCAACTTCGGCACTGCAGTTGTATGTCATATATGCTTTAGGACACCTATTTCATTTCGAAGTGTCATTGGAATACCTATGGTTTACTACTATCTTTAGTATTTATAGCTTGTTGTTCGAACTGCGGTTTCGAACAAAGGGTATATTCTTTAACGTGAAGCTTGTTAACGTATTCCCATATGCACAATATTTCATTTTAAATAACATTGTTTATATTTCTTTATAGTCGGGTTGGTTCATTTAGATGTTGGTGTAATAACGGATCAACACAACAATAAGCAATATGCTCGCTGCCTTGAAAATGATTACTTTTTCTTTGAACTTATTACCTACTTGTTACAAGACAAGGTAATGAATCTTAATTTATGTTTTATGTCACCCGATTGTAAAAGCTTCCAACTGTTTAACTTCGGTCTTCGCCATTAAAATTTTCGTTTACAAACCTAACCTAAATCTTGCCTTTTACTATTTTAAGTTAAGTATACTTTTTTATTAAACGGTTAGGTTAATTGAAGTTACGCCAAATAAGCCAGATCCATAACTCCCCTTTTATTTAAAAATTGCTTGGTTACAGATGAAACGAAAGATTTAATTGATGATAGTTAATTAATTTTCTTTAAATAGTTTCCTAATAGCTGTTTAATGCTATGGAAATTAGCCAGAAAGTAAATGCTTTTCTGAGAGGGTCACAGCTTGTCTTGGGTCCATTTATAAACATGTTGCTTGTCGGCATGCAAATCAGACAGTTACTTTGGGATTTTGATTGATCTATTCGGAAGATAGATTGCGCTGCGACCACATCCATTGTCAAACTACTTCTCTATTGTATCCCTAAAATATAGATCTTTCAATTGGGCATTATGGAAGTTTGATAGGTGAATAATATTTTTGTCTTTTATAATATCGCCAAGAATTCCTTCGAAATGTTTGTACAGGAATTAGCGAAAAGAAGTTTAATTAAAGTTTATAAATAATATTTGTTAAATATTGGTTTTGTCGGCACAATCCGGCGTATAGGAAGGTGAGCGTACAAATAAATTAAAATCAATCTTGAGAAGTAGTAAACAGACCGACTCCATTACTCTTAATGTCATGATTTTGTATTCCGGTTGCTTTTTGTTCACAAAGTGTACTCTTTGTAAGCATGACTAGACGGAATGTAGCCTAATGTATGTACATACTACCATGTATTAACATGTTTAGAGATCATTGGGCGTACATTTCTTTTTTGATGATATAAGTTTTGGAAGCTTTCTACAACTTATCAGACAGGAATTCGTTAGGCTACTTTTTTAAATAAAGGTCGATTAAAACTTGCTATCATAAGAAAGACAAAGAGGAAATTGCTTAATCGATATGCTGATGAGTAAGAAGAGGAGTGTTGACAGTTCGTTCAATACTGCATTAATCCATTAAACCTCATCAACTTAACGATCTCCGAGATTCGTACAGATTGAGGGTGTTCTTGACGATCATATCGGTATATCAACACTACGACATTGGAAGAATGCAGTTATAGGTTATGTACATCGACCATTTTATTCCATTAACCGTCCCCAGCGTGATTTATCTCAAAGCAAAGACAGTTGAAAATGATTTTATATAAATAAATAGAATTAAAATCTCATCGGCTGACAGAGCTTAAAAGTTGTGGTAAACCGCGACACCATAAAGTTTATCAAATGACATCTGAACATCTTTATGGCGTAGTTACAAACTGCGTCAATGCATTTCATCAAAGTACGCCGATGTTATAACCACACGCTTTCAGTTCTTCAATGTTTCATAAGGCCGCGGCATGAGGTAACCAAACCAACTCACTTTATGTCCATAATTCTATAAAGACATTACCCTAGTCATATACTTTTATAGTCACCTCGTACACCAGCCATTACACCAACCAACTATTGATATTATATTTATAAACTCGTTTTTTTATTAGCGTTGACCCTTAAGCCAGATTCATCAAATATTTTCATTTTTATTATCAATTGTAAATCTATGTTCACACCTGTTTTATTATACTGCTCACAGCACAATTTTACTTATCCCATAAAATATCAAACACAAATTTAATCAACCAGGTACCACGCTATGTTCTAAGTCAAATTATACTGGGTAACCAAACCAACACGTGCAGACTTATCCACATTAATATTCCAAATCCCCAAAAAAAAAAAAAAAAAAAAATTGACAAACTTTTGGTCCATTACTAGATGTTATTTGTTGTTTCATGCACGAAATTAACAATCAATAATATTATTTTATTAAATAAGTAATATTGTATGATATTATTTTGAATCATATTTACTAAAAGTACAACTATCGACCATTTATGCAGCGATACGATTAGGTAAACATAAAATCAGACAAATTCTAACAATGTTTGTGAAAACATTAATAACGCTTGCAAAACAGATTACCTCGTAATCAGCGTGCACTCCCTTTAAAAGTTATATAAATTGTATTTTAATGTTTACAAATTTAGAATATTTGAAACGTTGGTTAGTTCTATATACATATTTGCATTCGTTATTGCTATTTCCGTTTTGGTATTGTTAGTTTGTAACTTTTATTTTGCGACATTCAAATTAGTCGACCGCTCGAAAAGCCAGCGGTCGAACCGCCCGCTGTTCGAATTGACATTGTCCAGATGATTTATATATTTTTACTTCAAACTTGGTCCGTTTTACTATTACAATTTTGATTTTTATTAATTTTGAAATTACCCCCTCCCCCCACGCACACATATTCACGTCGATGTTTGTGGTTATGTTGTGCGTTTGTTTGTTCGCGTATAGTTCAGTAGCATATATGCGAAAACTGATCTGACCTTGAACCTCACCTCAGTTGTCTCCAACAACACGAGCATAAAAACGTAAAATTCCTTTCGTTCCAAGGGAAAATAATGACGAAAGGCAATATTTTCAATAAATATAGAATAATAACAATTGAAAGTATTGTATACGGCAAGTAAAACAATGCAATTGCTGGAAGGAGACAACACATAAATTATTAAGAGATGGTTTTGTTATTTTCGCACCATTACACGCCGCTGGCAATGTCTGGCGGTAGGATATTGCACTATAAAGTCACATTTCCCGTAGCTTTGATACACCGAGAAATATCTGGGGATTTTGTGGTGCAATTCGAGAAGCAAATTGAAAAAAATCGCTTGCATATCAACTTTATTAAATTTAAACTAGAACCAGACCTCACTTGTATTGTGTTTCCTTTACAATTTTCTGAAGTAATTTAGTTTAAACAACCTGCAATAATACAGCAAATCGCGCAAGAAGTGGGTGAGAAATAAAGCATCTAAAATCACGAAAATTACGCAATAAACACTGCTAATCTCAGACGCACCTAGTCATGAATCACGTTGACATTGCAATTCTTATAAAAGGTTCAACATTAAAACTTTCATAACACATTGTGACACGAAAGAAAACGGAAATGACAGCAATGTAACGGAAGTAAATCCGGGAAAACATTTTTTAAGATGGTGATTTATTAATCAAAAGGAAAGGGCGCGTCTCCCCGAATTAAGAATTAGTGCATTTTGTCACGACATTCAAATTATAAATCAATACTATTAGATATGTTGATTTAATTATTATAGGTTATGTACGCTTGATCACGAAGGCAACTCAATTAAGTTTTTACTACGGTGTGGCGTGAATAAGAGACCAGATAGGTAGATTTTAATTGTTTCTTTCCCAATCTTGGGAGTTATATCGGTAATATGCACCTTTCTCGCCAACCGTGCTATGTGCCCAACCAACGCTATATACGGAAGTTAGCAGTGTTAACGTTCGTCTAATTTGAATGCTCGTTAAAAAGTTTTTAAAATTCACATTTGCGCAATTGTTTGACAGATTCAGTATAATAAAAATTTAATTTATAAACTTAATTATAAGTCGTAATATTACTGAGCCCATGTTTTAATTAAGCCTGTCTCGAGATCCCGGTATAAAGAGTTGTAGTAAGCAATTTCACTTGTGCTTACTTTACCCCTTTACTTTTAGACACTTTTCGTTGACTCTATTTTAATGTTCTTCAAATACGTTACTTTATGAAAGGTAGTTAGCCGAAAAACGAAAGAAGGCATTAAGTCAGTATCACTAGTCAGTCCCCTCTTGTCGGGAATTCAATATTTACTAGGCGATAAAAATTCACGCTTCTTAAAATCCATGTTGAAAATATTCAAATTGGCTCTTTTTAAAGCTCTCCAGGGAGCCATTGAGGTTGACGCCAATTTCTCTGACATGATACAATGAGGCCGGTGCCATCGGGATCGCACCTACCGCTTGGGACTTTTTACTTCTTAACTACTTTTACAATATAAAATTATTAATCTGAAACACTTACTTTTAATTTGTACATCCGGGGCTTTAAAGCTTAAAAATTACCATTTTTATCTAACGACACAATGTTAACCCTTCCGCTCCCTTAATAGCCTCCGAAGATCTTTTCCCACTTGGATGAAAGATCCAAAACTTTTTATAATTCGTTATTTACTCTACCAAATGAATACATAAACAATTTTTTGTTCTAGGCCATCAAGTGTACGTTGCCTAATTGTAATTGCGACAGTTTTGTACCTGGAAAACGACATCTTCGATATTGCGAAACCTGCAAGCACGGTTGGGTTCCTCATGGTAAGTTAGTGTACACAATTTTTTTAGTAATTAAGATTCTTTAAGGTGACGCCTTATAACTTAACACACTTGACCTTCTAAGTAAAATTTCAATCAATTTCTTTTTAATTATCTTCTTGAGACAACCAATAATAATTTTAATAGCATCAATATTGTGTGTGTCAAGTCGCAAAAATTAAGAAAATTTAAATTTAAAAATTTTTTATTACTTACTTAAGTTGTAAAGATTTACGAACGCCAGTTTGAGATGAATAATTAACTTTTAAAAAAAACAATAACTTGTCCCATTAAAATTGCTGCCTTCAAATTGGTGGTAGCACATATTCGAGAAGGAAATAACAAACGTCCTAATATAATCGATGTAAACTGGTTAGTATAAATCACGTCACTTTTTTCATTGCCTTAGGTGGTCATCAAATACTGGATGATTTCAAATTTTAAATACCAACTTTTTGATATATTTATGACAATTTCCAATTACAATTGTTTTAATAATTATTTCATCCGGGAAAATATTAAATTATTTGTACAAAAGTTTGTTTCGTTTTAAAACTTATAATTGTTTTATTTCATTTAGATATTTACTTAATTTCATTATTTTTAAATTCTCAAAATCCCAACAACAAATGTTGAACTTCAAAAACACACTTTAACTTTACTGACCTTTTAAACTTCCAACCTGGGATGTTTTCAATAATTTTTTTTAAATGGCAACCTATTTTTTTTTTAATTAGAAACGGGCAGCTCTGAAGCTGTTGGAAGCGATGCAATACAAAACCGGAAATTAGAGATATAGACATCAGTAGTACTACAATACCTACTGAAAAAAAGAGAAACTAAATCAAGTTGCATAAATCAATCCTGTTGAAGATATTCAATATGCAAGTCCAGAGGCGGAGAGGCAACCAAAATTAAATCGGGAAAATTTTTTTACCAGTTCAAAAAAGTGCATTTTCTTAAGGTTCAACAAAAAGTTGTTAAATGTTGTCGTCGGCTCCATAAAGACGAATTTGCAACAGCGACCCTCCGCCTAAATACAATTTCTGAGATACTGGGGGGGGGGGGGGGTATTCAGTACCCCCGGTTTTAGAGACCAAAATTTTGTGTGATTAATGTTCTTAAACAGAAACCTTTCGAGTACCTACCAGTAATTTAATAAAGAATCAAACAAAAATAGAGATGAAGAAGTTCTTTGCGACCCTACGGCTCAGTTCAGAGAGAACAATTTAGGGTGGATGGTAGTATCTGGAATGAATACCTAATGCGACCTTTACAAAAACACAAGCTTCACAATAACTTGTCTTTAATTTAATCAAACACAGTTGTTGCAATCTTGATTGAACGTAAATTTATCCGATAAACAACCGTGCGTTTCTAAAATAATTTTTATTTTTTGTAGAAGGCGTAATTAATTCCAACTATAAATCTCGCTAAAGCTATGAAACTTCCAAAAGAATTCTTAATGTGTAAAAATCGTGTAATCAAATCTAAAGGAAAATTCGGGCGATACCGATTTTTTCCCTTTTTTTTGGTAAACAGATTTTGGTACTGTTTTTATTGTGGTTTTGTTTCCACCAGAAATTTTATTTAACTTAATGTAGATAAAGCTGTGTTAGTTTCTTTATTCGCTAAAAATTTTTCACACACTTCCATCATCTTTTTTTCCTAAATTATGGAAATTTATTTCATGATCGTTTTATGACGAAAATCTGAAGAACAATGGAATAACGAGATTTGGGCATACAAGTGCATTTGGTCTTGCTCGCCAAGTGTACAGGTAGTTCGGTAGTGCTTACGGAATTGAGCTGTGGATTGAGGAGTTTTAAGTGCAGTTTACATTATATCATATCTTTTATGATTTATCATTTATCATAAGAGAAAGCATAAAGTATGGTTTAGATGATATTTTTTGCAATATTAAGAATGTAAACTGTGTTTTATGGTTTCTCTTATGATAAATCATATAATGTAAATTGCCCTTTAGGTTCCATACCCAGTTACTGCTAAATTGTTTATACCGTGATTCAGGTTGCAGTTTGCACGTTAAATATAGATCCTTCTTTGCAATTGCAAGATAATTTACCGGCAATTGTTCAATGACTTTACCTGAAATTGATGTCCTGGGAGATCCCAGATTTTATTTTTTCGCTCAACTCTGGGAACATAAAATTATCTTCTTTGGTACTTTGTACGGCCTTTCACCTCAGTTCTAATAATTTTGCACTACTTTTCGAATAAGAATAAAAATTTACGGTTTAATTGTTAAATTAATTGTTGAAAATCAATTATTGTTTTTTTTTTCAAGTGTTCCTTGACTGTTGTCCGGGTACCTTTACTTGAAAGTTTTTTAGTAGTAAATCTATAATTTTAATTTATCATATTTGGCATTATGAATCGAACGAATATTAAATTTTATATTAATTGTATGTCATAAAAACATTTCAAAGTTAATGATAAGTCATCAATAGCAAATTATTTCATTAATTAAAGTATCGTAACGATTAGGTCTGAAGGTATCCAGTATGGGTTTGGAGGATGAAACCTTTGGGAGATTATTATTATGGTAACCTTGTGAGTTGACAAGTTAACAAGATAGCGAAAGTTTGGGGTCAACTATATATTATGTTGGGGTCGTGGTAATAAGAAATTTTTGAAAATAATAAAAGTATTGCGATAAATAATAAGTCACTAAAGATCAATCCATAGATGACCTTATCATTTGCGATCTCTTTGTTTATTGGATGGTCAGCGTGTAGGAGCCGTACAAGTTATCGAATAATGAACTGTCATATTTGAGTTATGAACGGCAAGGCACCGCGCCCAGTCGTACAGAATTTACATTCGTTTAGGAAACGGTTTACGAGCATCCCCGGTACCATCTATAGTCTAATGCGACCAGTTGACCACCGCTTCGGGCCACTGTCTATGCATAGGAAATGATGTCCAAGATGAAATTGTACTCTGGAGACTTCCACGCTTTGATATGTATGATATACTGCATCACCTACGTCCTACGTATTGAATTTTTAGGTGTTTACGTTCCTTTGTAGAAACGACATCTTAAATATTTATATCTCAAAACTTCGTGCCTAAAATATATTATAACTTTGATATAAATATTCTCAAAGTATCGATATTCAATTTAAATATATTAAACGTCCCTAGACCATACCATTTTTAATAAAAAAATAAAAAAAACAAAGCCGGTCAAAATAAATCCCAAATAACTTTTCTTAATTATGATTTATGTTTATTAAGCATGGTCTTATTCATAGTTTGTGTTAAATGGCTTTAAAGTTACACTTTTAATGTGTTACTACCCCTTAATATTTCGCATTTTAATTTAATCAAGAATAGTGACACACTCACAACATCGTGTTTAATTTAATTCAAATGTTAGTGCCTACAATATCAGTAATATTTAATCCTTCCCCGGCGATGTCTTGATGTGTCACCGAGCCGAACAACTTCCCCTAATGTATATCCCCCGCGGCTTACAAATTGTTTGGGTTGTAAATTAATATATCAGGTTCTAGTTTGTTTTATCTCGTTTTCTATATTACTATTTATACACTACATTTATTTTCATCTTTTTTTTTTTCCCTCTTCATTTCTCCATCACTTACACCCCATCAAAAATATTTAGTTGTATGATGCTAATAAATTTTGTATGGAATTCCAACTTTTCAATTTAATTAATACCTCGATAGCAGAAGTTCTTCGTGGTGGTGGTAGTACTCGCATGCCACTGTTTTTTAAATGCCTTCATCGATGATACTATCTCAAGTATTTATAATCCCATTATGTACCCTAAATATTGATACACTTGTTAAATGTAAAATAGATAATAATTATTTTATACTTTAACTCCCCAAAATACTTCAGATGTTTGTTTTGTAAAATTAATTATTAGAAATTAAAAAAAAAATGGCGATTTCTCACGTGACGCCATTAAAGTTTAAAATGTTAGTAGTGCACTCTTACGATTTATTATTGCATTGTCCAGTTAAAATAATGTATAAAAGGTCAAAATAATATAATGCAACCACAAATTAAAAAGGGATTTAATCCAGTACTGACACAAAAGTAAACCGAACAATAGATCAATTTACAACCGTTGTGATGTCATTTCCCGTGGTTCGTGTTAATTATTGGTGAATCTGCGTGATGGCTATGATGTGCGTTAAGGGAACATATTGTTGATTCACTTTAAAATTAAAATTTTTGTTTGGGATTACTATAGGATATGACAGTTAAATTCATTTTTAAAGGAGATATGATATTGAATTTTTGACATTTTGAAATACAATTAGGTTAGGATGTAAACAATTAAAGATATAGGTTAGATACTGGGCAATTGAGAAATAAAATTGGGATGCTGCTTATATCGATAAATATTTTATGTAGATGTTTTAATTTGATTAAAATAGCAACGATTCACTTGAAATAGATCGAGATGAAGGATGTAATGTGGTACCAAAAGCACATATTTCAAGTATTTTGTTCGAGAATAGTTATGACAACATTACTCAAAGCAAGCCTTAGAGCGTTTTAAAAAAAACTTGACGATTAGTATGTGTTTATGGAAGGTGACATATGTTTTAGCAGTCAGCGTCGCGGCGCGTATAAACATATCGGCGCCGGTTGTTATATGACTTGCGACGTTATATACAAGACACCTTCACACGTGTTTACATTTCACGCTTGTTTAAAATTTACTCGTTGACAAAAGAGGTAATTGCTTTCAACTTGTTTATTTACATTGCCATCGTAAAAAATAATGTTAATAGATGTCAGGCATTTGCTTTTAAAATTAGCACACTTTCTGAAACCTGCAACTAACTGTATATAAAAAATTTATGCCATTAACATATGTACATTTTATAAAAACAAATAAAATTTTGTAAAAATAAAGCGATAATTTACAACACAACAATTTTGGCTTGTTTTACGGCAATAATTTCCTAAATTTCCAAGACGTAATTACCAAGATGTAGCGCACCTTAGAAAATGATAAATTACTGCAGGGATTTCTGTACATTACAATGATTGAGGCGATATTGGTTGTCCTTAGAGAAAGGTCATTGATTATTGAAGTCTAACTTAATTCATAACTGTATGACGCTAACCTAATATTCGGGATGAATGGGGAGTGAGCGAAAGATACTACTGTCATTTATCAAAAGCTTCCAATCGCCAATGTCGCGCTAGTAAATGATGTCATCTGTCAAGAAGAAAGCAACTATGGCCCAGAATTCACGCATTATCTTTTCGGCCATAAATAATCCTTGATAACCCGAGAAACTACAAAATTTTAGCTATTTCAAAATATGAGATAATATTTTCTGGTCGGAGGGCAGACGCACTACGATTTTAATTCCTTTATGTCATATTGTCATTGATAAACACGTGAGATACATTTCTTCAAATTATAAAATATAATAACCAAACATTAAAATTATAGCTATCAAACATAATTTTTTATATGTCCAATAGCTTTTGAATTGCTATATTTATCAACATTTTCATAATATCACTTTTTATTAATGTAATTCGTAATTAACTCAATACACTAAATAATATACAGAAAAATAAATAAATCATTAAATTACCGTAGCGAAAACTTGCATACCTAAGTCTGCAGTACAATTCAAAAACCAAGTAAGTCGAATTATTAAACACCAAGTTGACATAATTCTTGTTTCACAATCAATATGTTAAACAATAGGGTTAAGTTATTTATTCATTTATTAGAAACTCGACTTACTAGGTTCTTCGATTGTACGCGAGTAAAACTTTCGCAGTTGAACTGAAAAATATTGGAATTCGAAGCTATTTTTGTAATTACTATATGTAATTTAAAAAGACCTGGTAAAAAATGGTACATCAAAAGGATTAATCAAGAAATGAATTTAAAATGAAACTAACAACGTCCAAATCCAAAAATAAAATGAAAATTTAAATTTAAAATTCAATAAATGAAGACCAAAATTGACAAAGAAGTACCAAGAAAATAAACCGAACGAGAACGTATTGAAATGAAAAACTAAGAAAATTATAATTTTGGAAATGTAATCACCTGCAATTGTATCCAAAACAATCTATGATTTTCAGCAAAAAAACGAAAACGAAAGTTTCTCAGAATACCAAAAATTCTGTAAGATCAATTCAAAACAACTAATTGTTTGAATAAAAATTGATAAATTTCCTGCCCAAGATAAAGACAGATGGCTGTACCGTCTGAGCAAACTTATGGTATACCAAATGAATTCCAGAGTTGTTAACTTTTGCATAAAAATGAATATTGTCCCATTCCTTGGATCACCCATACGATCGTGGTCTAAGTAAGGGAATTCCACAATCGATTTTAAATCCCGGATTGACTTGAATGGAAGAGAATCCAAAAGAATTGATTCAAGGCTCTACCATCAACAACTAATGACTGAAAAGTACGATTGGGAAAATAAGGCTAGAATTGATCAACAGAAAAGGTGTTGTCTTCCACCACGACAACTGGCGTTTAGACCTCCTAATTTGGCATTTTTGCTATGAGGCTATCTTGGAAAAATTAAATATCAATTATTTGAGAGAAGAAATCATTGCAGAGAGTGGATTAATATGAGATCTATAACTATCAGCTTTTTTGAAAGTCATGATAACTCATTTTTCAAACCAAAAGAATTGTAAATTAATATTTTTCGATAAAAATAGATTTTTTATATCATTAGATACCAAAATATTTTCGCCTGACCGTCTTATGTTGTATTCTAGAACGGTTTAATTTCTTCTTTTTTTTTAACACCAAACAATACAGCACATCGATGGCTGAGCTAAGAAATTCAGCGAAGTTGATAATTCGAACTCGGCATTTCCGCTCAATAACTGAACTAGCTATCACATCGAGCCACTGCTGTGGTTGATTTAAATAATTGAGTTTGGTATTTCAAAATTAACGTCATTACATAATAATTTAACAACATAGGAAACCAGCTAATCTTTGAATCTACATAGCATATTATGAAAATCTTAATATGCATTTTTAAATCAAGCGACACCGGAAAATGAGAATTTTGCCATGCTCAAAAACAGAACACCTTATCATAGTTAAAACTAATTTTAGGTTACGTAGTTCAAGCTAATACATAACTTATAATTGAAATTTATTTTGAACGGAAAGGGATCTACCGAAGCTTTTTCGAAGCGATGTTTCCATTGAAACTCAAAGTTTGAGATGGTCCTTTCGCCCTTTGGATTAAAAGTTTGCACAGACAGACCTGTGCTAAATGAACAATTTTTCAAAGTTTCCGCATTTTTGTGTTGCAATTAGAAGTTAATTTAAGAAATGAGACTCAAAATAAAGGACGTGAAAGAAAGTATGGTGAACAAAGAAATGATCCAATTTTAGATTAATTAAATATTCAATGTTGAAGATATCAGTTTTGTAAACGGTAATGACAAGCAAGTGACTCTATACGTCTTAACACCCTAGAGATCCAAATTGCGGCATCTTCCAATTCCGCGTCCTGATCCACCGGGACGTCTACCTGTTCCTGATTTATCACTCGTCGACTTCACTTCCCGCTAAACTTATCCTTTCTTACAAGAGATTCTTTATAGTTAGTTAGATTTGGAAGTTTGGAACGAATAACGTATTAGCAGGAGCCGGGCCGAAAACATTGAACAAATTGTAGCAATTATCCGGAATATTTTCGAAATGATGTTTAGTTGGACGACTGGACGTCTTCCGCAATCTTGTTGTTAATTTTAATGAATTTTATTTTATAATATGCGTTTGTCGATTTTATGAATGGATTTTAGCTTCGTGATAAACAAGATCAGAAACATAATAAATATCTTTTGGCCATCTATGGTTATAAAGGATTCAAATTACATCATTAATCTTTCACAGTTCGGTCCGTTTTTGCATGGTTTGTCCATTATATCATACGTGATCGAGCCTCAGTGACGAGAATAGGGATTGCGGCGTCCAGCTTTTACCCTGGTAAGGGGGAAGATCCCGCGATGCAAGCACTACGAGTGATACGGTTGCTTTCTTTGCATTATTTACTAGATATCCACTACTATCTTGCCACTTGAAATAATCGCTTATGTTTTTGATTCTCAATACTCAATTTCGACTCAAATATTCATGAAATTTTAGTAGATAGCCAGTGCTTTTTCAACGTATTAAAAGAACAAAAAGAGTCAACCGCCAATTTTAAAATTCAAAACTCATGAATTATTTTCCTAACTGGAACGCTAAAGCAAATATAATGCCAGTCTGCTTCAATTTAGCTTTAATTGTATGGGGAATAATCGATATTGCATGTTCGGTTAATCTTGAATGAAATCTTTAACGTATTCCTATCTAGCACAAATGTATCTAATACTGCAGTGCATTCAAAATTTGTTTCTAAATGCAGTTGAATAACAATTATTCGCCTATGAAGAATGGCTTCCTTTGATAATGTCGCAAAACTTTATGAACACGAGAGGTGCGACTGTCACGCAACCTTAATGAGTTCTATTAAGCGATGTGATTGTTTAGTTACATGTCTCATGTTATCGTGTTATAAATCAAATCTACTAGATTTTCCGGTAAACTCGCTTTAATTACAACACGCGTGTTAACATACATGATAAAAATGTTTTGATAGATAGCTAACAACATGACAAAGGTAATCAATAACACACATTTTTACACCATTTTCTACTTTACATTCATTTTATAATTCATACAGATAAATTTTGTGTTGTTATTCTGAATTAACCAAAAACTATATTTGCATTGTTCCAATTGCAACAATGCTAGCCAACTGCCTCCTTCGATGCTTAATGAACCAACTGTAATGATTAATAACAAATTCAAACTTATACAAACAGTTCTCAGTTTATACGAGTAGTAGTACGTTCCATCAACTTATTATATTATGTTTCAGAATTAGTAACGTACCAGTTATTAACTACACACGGCGTTCTCTGCATAATTTTAAAACTTATACCTTTAACTTCCCATAAAAAAGCTTTAAATATTAATATTCAATTGATTTGTGGTCCCACTAGTCAAACTTCCATCAATATATTTAAATAACCACAAAATCTACACGTATTTACAACAAAACATGACCACAACGATTCGGAAACAACGTTTTATTTTTTCTAACCTCAAATTTTTATGCCTACCTTCACGTCAGTGTGTATATATTTGAATATTAAATTTTTTTACTTGATACAAAGTACAGCTCAATAAGTCGGAGCTTTACTAAAAACTGCACCGGTGACTTGATTTATTACTAACACAAAAACCGCGTCGGAAAACTGTACCATACTTGCACTATCTGTACAATTTATTGTACCAGCTAGAACACCACAAGCTTTAAAAAGCTCAAAAAGTAAAAACTTTTTTCATAACCTCAATGCAAACTTGTTTTGCTTCAACTTGTAATCTAATCAACTCAAGTACTCACCATATCACCACAATACATCAAATTTTCTCATCGATAAATTCATAAAGTAATTATGTGCACTATCTGTATATTATTCTGTTTAATTGTTCAATAGACAAATACGTTTGTGTTGTTAACATGGGCGTCGACTTTTCGGAAATACCTAGGGGGGCAAGGGCACGAAATAATTTTTCGATCTGGTTGGATCGGAACGATCCGTACCAATTTTTAGGTTATAAACTTTTATATTTGTGTTGAATGCTATTTTTTTAATTTTTTTAAATTAAACCATTCGACTTTGAAAGGAGAGTTTTTAAATAAAATATAATTCCATATTTCGAAATATAATTGAACGAGATTTGTTAAAATATTTAAAAAATGCATGCTGTATTGGAAAGCAATTGATTTAAAAGTTAATCCTCTCGAATTTGCAGTTCAATAATTCGTTTTTGAAAATTTTACCACTTGATGTTAATTAAAGCACAATTAATTTGAAATTTATCATATTAAAATTTTTTATTGCAGGGAAGTAATATGCACACCCACTTATATTTTTATTAAATCATTACATATTTGGTAAATAGTAATTTTCCAAACTGTGCAATTATGACGATCATTATATTAATGATTTTTTTACTGCTCAAATTACCCTATTAGCATATTTTACTTAGGGGTTAAATAATTTGTTGGTATAACAAAAAAGCATTTAAAAAGTAAAATAATAATTTTTGTATAATTGAAACGAACATGAGTTTTCTATGTTAATTAGATGTCGTAATTAAAGAACCACGATCAAAAGTCAACATCTAAGGATAATTTAGTTGCGGGTAATTAAAAATCCATTAGCAGACCCTGTAATGTAAATTCGTATTTTTAATAAGGAATACATTAGGCGGAGACTGCACACCTTTAATAACTATAAAATACGTACCTCACCGCCGGACTTTTTGCATTAATTAGTTCTAGAATACCAAGTGTTTTAATTTTACTACAAGTAGAGCTACATGTCTTTTTTAATAACTTTACAGTTTTTCTTTGATTTAATTTAATTTATTAAATTGTGACGCTTCTTCAAAAAATATATAATCAATTTTCCACAACTTTAATTGACAACGCCTTTTCCTCAGCCATCGACCCAGTTTTCAATCTTGCATATTATGACATTTTAATTTGAATTTTTTCTGTAATTTATTAATCTTTTTATGACTTGTGTTTTTAGCTGTGGTGTAGCTTCTTCATTTACAACCGGAAGCTTACCGAAACGATAACTCTTTTACGTACATATCTTCATTAGCAGAACGGTAAAAAAGTTTAATTGTTTTTGAATATTTTCCTTCCAAAATTAATTTATTATATCGAAATGTCTTCTGAAGTTTAAGGCTCGAAATTTTCGGCCCACCCAAGTTTTGCTTACAGATTCGCTGTAAATCACTCAAAATTATAGCATTTGGCTTCACTCTTAACTCCGTTCAATTTCGAAGTTTAGAAATGAAACCAAATATTTTTTTTTATTTTTCAAAATTGTGTATTCTAGTATTCCAACAAATCAGCTATAAAAATATGCTTTCTGGCTATCTTCAAGCAGTTCTACCCCCTTTGCCCCCCCCCCCAAAAAATAAAAGTGGTATTGAAACTTGTTCATATAAGTGCGTTCATTCCCGTGCCCTTTAAATGGCTTTGCTTCGACGGTATGCTAGAGTCGTGAGTTTAACTTTAGTTCAAACGTTTTGTCTATAATATTCGTTACTTTCGATTGAAAACCAAAAAGCAACATTTCATGTTGTTCACAAATTTCCATCTCAAAACGGATAAGATATCAAGGTTTAAAATTTCAGTAAAAAATACTTGACATCGCAACCGAGTAATTTACGAATTAACTAAAACATTTTTTCAAAACCAGGCAGATTCAAGTTCTACAGCATCTTAAATCAGACAAAATTTCATTCTTTTCATAATATTAGTATATTGAATTTTTGAATTTTTTTATGAATTCTAAGAAAAGACAATAATAGAAAATAAACGGACATCTAAAAAATATTTGACCAAGTTTTGATAAGAAAACACAGATACAAGCATTTATGATCGAAATACTTGACTTGGTGAACTACCAGTTTTTGCTTAATCGTTCAAATTCGAAATAACATGTTTGGAAATGCTTAGAAGTTTGCTCGTCTTCGCTCAATTAGAAGTTTGTCGCGCAAGGAAGCAAGCTTTTTGTTGCCAATTATCTACGACGTGTTTGCCCTTGAAGTTAGGTGGGGGAGAGAGCGCGTTTCATTCCACTGCATGCGAGTCCTTGCCCAACGATCGAGTCCTTGCGTTGGCGAACGGATTCGCGCTCCGATGATTGTTTAATTAACACAGGGGTTGTGAAAACTTCCCGGAGCCGGCTGAAGGGCGTGCGGAGGGTAGGTTTTCACTGCCCCTGACATTGTCAAATCTCGGATCCCAGTTTTCGAGTTCTGTGGCGCCCTGGGGAATTTTTTTAATTAGTTTAGTGCTTGTTAAAACGGCTCGCAACGCTCGATCGAGGCGCTGCTCGACGAAAGTAGTGGAGAGTCAGTTTTGACAAGCGCAACCACTGGAAATCTTTGAAATTGTAATTTCCGAATTCTGTTATTTTCGAAAAACTACTGGATCTTTCGTAAATTTTCGTAAGCGTAGAACATCGACAGCCCCTGAAATCATTCTATTAGTACTTTTCGATTATTTGATTTTATTATGTTGGTGATATGGCGCTTATGTGCATGATATATCGATCCCAGATGGGTCATTTTTGGGAAAACCTGTTACGATTGTTCAGTGTTTTTTTAAGTATCCCGCATGAATGTATTATGTATTACATCTCTATTCGGACAATTTGTAGATGAGAGTGTCCGAATCCCGTTTTTAGTTTTTGTTTAAAAGTCTGATATTGGCCCCGTAAAGTCTAAACTTTTGATCTCAGGTAACCCTTTACTTTTTGATAGCAGCTTGTTGGTGTCGATTGGCGATGAGTTTGTTAGGGTGATTAATTAAACAAGAAATTTAGGTTTTATTTTTGGCAATGAGCTTAGTTTTCATCAAAATATATAAGCCGAGATATTTGTATTACTCTTGTTTGGGCTATTCCATTGTTGTTCACCACTCTTGCCATAAAACTCATCTCCCCAGATCTGTATTGGCCTAGCGAAGAGAAGTAAGAGTGTGCGTCGCTCGTTCGTGTAGCGTTTCATGACTACTAAGCATGCTATCATCAGTTGATGGATGTAAAAGTTAAATTTCGTAAACCAAAAACCTTAAACAACTTGTCAAATTTAAAAAAAGATGACTACAGCAATTGCTTATTTTCGAGCGACAAAAGATGGACCGTAGCAACTTAATTTATACCTACTTTTCGTATTTCCAATAGGGAATCCGTAAAATAAAATCTAAATTAAATATCATAACCGTGTTAATTAATCAAGTAAGTTTTCTTTTGCTGTATTTCCCCTTTGGAAACCTGATCTATGAAAACAACAGCTAAGATTACAATCAATTACAAAGCAATAAGTTTAATAATTTTTAATTTAGAATTAAGAATAAAGTAACAAATTGGCCAAAGTTACGTAGTAAACAATCATGGTGATTGATTGAGCGGTTGCGAAAAATAAATTTTGCAGTCGAAAATAATACTTCGTAGGTGTCGAAGTAATAAAATATAATCCAAAGCAAAACGAAATATAAAAGCAATAAGTGAATAAGGTTAAGCATTTTTTATTTGGACATTTCTAAAATAAAAATTTTAAATTAATTTGTTTTATGGGAATATTTTTTATTTAAAAATTATTACAAACTTTTGCTTTTGAGAAACATACGTCAAATACAGAGACGAACTTAATTTAGGGTGACGTTTGTAATTAAATTATAAGATTAATTATACGACACAACGTATAATTTGTACTGCAATTATAAAACCAGCCATTATTATTTAGAATTATAGCAATAATGGCATTTTATTGTTGTTTATTAATTTTTTTTTAATTATAAGTGTATACTTATTGAAATGCATGCACGTATCAAAATCATAGTTTGCAGGGTTTAAAGATTAAAATGAATAATTAAGAAATCAGTGTTGGAAACTAATCCTTACGAGCAATTACAAGGGTAAATCTATTGATAAGATGAGTGCCTTGGTGCTGTTGATATAACTCTGCCAATTAAAATTGATGCGTTAATTACAAAGCCAATCAAAACTTTTCCTGAGATTAAATTACACGCAAAATCTAATTAAACTACGACCATTCGTGACAAATTATATAATATGAGGTGTTATTTTAAAACCTGCAGTATAATTAAGGAGTTTAATTTTTTTCCTGATTACTGAAAATTTTTATTTATTTATAATAACAGTTTAATTATATAATCGGCCACGACACAAGATTTAATAATTGGTTACATTTGGTAACCACAAAGTGTATAATGTAATCTGGACGCAGTGAACCAATGCTCGCGGTTTGAGTTTCGCCGTCTTATTGCGGTATTTACTGAGTCGCTGGAGTTTGCTCACCGTCTTTCAAACCCTAAGGAAATTTACCCTTTGTTATTGAGACGTTACATTGCTAAGTGTATGCTCAAATTTGTGGATTAAACACCCCTATTTGTTTAATTTTAGACTTTAAACAAATAATTTGAGTAACGAGACATCGGTAAACCAATTAATGCCCATTTAAAATTCTTCCACGCCGAATAAAACCTATCTTACGTTTTAATGTTTTAACAGTTCTTTTTTGTTCGTCATATTCATTCTATTTTTTCCGTAAGAACTAAGTTGTTAATTATGATAAATATTCACAGGTTTTTCCTGAGAGAGCTATACAACGGAAGTCGGTATTGTTATTCTGGTGTAGATAGGGGGTAGGTTGTATCAGTGTTTAACCCTTCCTTTTAGCTTGCTAACTTCCTGCTATCCTTATGCCTCCTGGGAGCAAATACTGCAAACTGAAATCCCGCTATTTTATCTTATGTCCTTTAACTATCGGAGTGCTTCTATGAAATATGTTATATGTTTATATTGCTGCCTCCTGTTCATTAAGCACATAGGATTCAAATCCTTGAAATTCGATATCCTCGATTAACTATTACAAAATATAGGTACATAATATTTATGTTGGTACATGCGTTGCCTTTAGCTTAAAACATTCAAAAAACAAAACCAAACGTCGAAACAATTAGGAACTTCTTAAATATTTAGCGCCGGGTTACCATTTTATTTGTAATTTCTATTGTATATTTCTAGGTTATGTTCACAATTAATTGTTGTTGCTTTAACTTCAACTATACGCTAGTTTTACCTCAAGCTTAATCTACACTCGACGATATTCTGCAGCAAATGACATGCATGAAAAATAACGAGTGTTCACTTTATGAAGAGAAAATCGTACCAACCATACAAAATTATCTTAACAAATTAATTAAAAATTATTTTTCTTTATTTAGATCATTGTGTTAATCGGTTAATGCAAATAATAGAAAGGCAGATGTAAACCTTTTATTAATAATGTAAAATGTAATTATTTCATCTTAAGAAAAAGTTGTATCCACTACAAACAATAGGTGATCAAGTTGAGCCGTAATCAATCAATTCTTTGTCTCTGAAGAAATTAAAAAATATTCCGAGGACGAGTAACGCCCACTTTTATAGTTAGCAAAGATTCCAGGTTGACCGTTCAGCAGCTATTGGTTCTTGCTTGACAGCGTTAGAAATATGATTCAAAACTGATTAAATTCTTAAAGTCATTATTATTTAAAATAACTGGTGGCTTCACACAATAAAAACTTCCTAGCTTAGAAAAAGGAAAACTGAAATTATGATCAAAATTATAGAAAAAAAATATTCTTGTTCTAAGGAAATCAACTACCCCCTAAGCCCAACTCAACTATTTTCTCTTTCCGATCCTAAACCTGAAGTATTGAGCCAAAATTGGGCCAAAACTGGATTCTTTTGGATTACTCACAATAAGGTCCGATAGTCTTCAGGATCAGCAGAAAACTGTCGTAAGATTTAAGACGTAGTAACTCCAATTAATTAAAGCCGTTTTAATTTAGAAATCCTCCAAGCGACATTTAACAATGTAAATTTTTAATTTAAATTTATTTATTATTATTATTAAATTACTATAATAATGAAAACTAATAAGTGTTAATAAACAGTGTAAGTTGTAATAGTGGAAATTAGCTAACCGGAAGTGGGAATATAACGATAAAAAAAACTCACACGTTTGAAAAGTTTTTTTTCTAATTGTCGTAAGAAGTATTTGAAATAATTTGTAAATTAAATGTATTATCCGGTTGAGATTTTCATAATAAAAAAATTGTTTTTTTTAAATTGGTAATTATTAAAAAAAATTTGATTAATTGTATTTTAATATGAGTAAAGAAGAGATAGTCAGTGAGTCTTCATTTGCACGACTGTCCTGGGAGGTTGTTTGGGTTTAAAATTAATTAATATAATTCGACGTATCTGCAGGATTGATTGAATCATACGCAAATGTTTCAAGCAATTGGATTAAAATTGTAATTAGAATACAATCAACAGACCGTTAATTTCACCTTTAACATATAAGTACTATTATGTTATTGATTTAATTAACATTAATTATTATGAGTATGTAAAAATAAATAAAAAAACAGTAATTCCGCTTGAAACTGATACTTTTGTAATAGTGGCGATTTCGGAAATCTGGGAAGCCCCCAGAATAGAGAGGAAGGGGGCTAATAAAACATTTGAGGCATTAGGTTATTGTATATGAGCAAAAATAGAGCAATTAGTCAATTATTAATTATTGTATATATTTTAATAATTAACGAGCAAATTTAATATGACCCCTTTGTTATTATTTTAAACTAATAATTTATATATTTTAATAAAAATAAATGAAAATAGTGGGTCTTGTTAAAACTATCAGATAAGTTTACGATATTACCAATTTATTACCAAATAGTAATCAGATTATTACTTTCTTTATATTTTATTGTATATATAAGAAAGACTATATCGATCGATCATTCGGGTACATTGGCGCTGACAACTCTTTCACATAAACTTTACGCTATTGCCCCAGGGAATTTGCTTATCCTGCAAAGAAAGCTTTCTTAAACGAAACTTTTGGAATATTGTGTTCGATCCTGACTTTTATATGCCCTATTGTCTGTTTGCAGAATATAAAGTTGTTAAATTGTTTTTACTTTCCTGTCATACTGTTAGGATTTTTGTTATGAATTTAATTTTAATATTATTACCATGTTTATTTTAAAAATAAACTCTACCTCCACTTTATAATTTATTTAAAATAATATGGATTTGAAAAATCTCTCGTTTAACAATAACACTAAAATACAAAATAAAAAACATTAAGCAGTATATAGACAATACAAAGATACATGTATAATAATTTACTAAGTAAATTTAAATACGAATGCGTCAATAATGTTTGATGAAATTACTTGAACAAATAACAAGCAGAGGATCAATTTCATTAGGGTTACATTGTGCCTATACTTTTTATTAATAAATTAATTTGATTTTCACTGAACCAAATTCTCTGGATTCCGAAATAATATATTTTTTATTTTGATTTAATTTTAAAGCCGAAAATATCAAAAGTCAAATATCTAACACATGTTAGACAATAAAGGCGCTTTCTTAGTTTGCTCTTCATAATTTTCATGCAAAAACCCTCTAGGGATTTAAGAAGCCTAATTTTTGTTTCAGTGCATTCCAAGCAGTTGAGTTCCAAAGAGACTAATTATAAAATTTATAATGCTTCACATTTGCATAAATGTTAAGAAAATCAAGCTTTAAATTTATGCAAAAGTTAATTTTTAATTACTACTAATATTTCGTATATCATTCAAGTTTTATTAGTGATCATATATATAAAGTTTCGTTATTATATTTTAACAATTCAACGTAACTTGCTCAGAGTTATTTTTATACTATTTATTTTCTATTAAAAAAAGGTTTTTTTAAATATTATAAAATATTAAAATTAAAAACAGTTAATTTTGAAGTTATAGGTGACATCCTCCCATATTCAAAAATATATAGTTTGTTAGGTATTACTTCAAAAATAAAAAATCTACAAGCCTTAAGCGCAAGTTATCTTACGCTCCATTGCTCAAATTTGTTCTAGCTATTTGTTCTATTCAAATGGGTAAATTATCAAAATATTGCTAACATTGCTTATGGCAATTACAGTAACGTAAAAAGGAAAATAATAAAGAACCAAAATAAATATTTTAAACGAAATATCCCATATATGCCAGTTATCTATATACTGCTATACTATACATACTACATATATGCCAATATACCGTAATATACCTAAATCCATTTGCTTAGGTAACCATACGTATTTTTCAAAAGAAATCGCAGTTTGAAAAAATATTTTTAATAAAGTTATTATATCACTTTCATAATAACAAAACAGGTAAAAAATAGTAATTATAAACCTAATTTACTTATTATGTATAATTACATATTAATTAATACTTAATTGTATTAAGATTTCTATGAAACACTGTTGCAATACTAAACATGTAAGAAGATTAAGAAATTCGACCAATTGAAAATTTGAGCGTAGACTTTTCCGACTTTTTTCATTTAACCTAGGAAATAGGCTGTCTTAAAATTAAACAATTATAATTAGATCAATTAATTAAAATTCGTGTTCCATATTTAATTTGAACTGTATTCCAATCTAGATTAAAAATTATTTTGGTTTAAGGTTAGAAAAGTACCAACTTAAAAATATTATAAATTGAAAATACTGCTGATAATTTATGAACTTCCAATAGTTAACGTGTAGAGTTTAAAAATATCCCTTCTCTTATTATTAAAATCGCTCTAAGCTTTTAATGTTAACGCCATGTTAGTTATGTTCAAACAGATGAATCTATATAATATATGATCAAGTTTTCCTAAATTTTGAGTTAAATATATCAAGAGAATAATTTAGCTTGCTTGTAAGATTATGTTGAAAAGAATTGATATTTTGCTTCTTCGTCTACCTAATTGAAGATACTTAAGATAGGATCATCACAGTTCTCGTAAGAAAAGCTCGTGCTTTTCTTTTAAAGGACTCATTATAACCTAACACTTCTTTAACACTTGGAATAAATTATTAAATAGGATTTCTGAAAATGCATTATGCACGTGATCATTATGTAGTAATGAAAGTGTTATTATATTATAGCTAATAACAAGAAAAACTGTTAAATATTTAATGAAATGCTTGGAGTTGTAAAATAATATCTTGATAGAATTTTCATTTGACATTGAAGACAGTTCTAACATCTTCATGTTAATCAGTGCTCAAAGTGTCATTTTAAAAAACAACACGAATTTTTTAAATTGTCACGTGATTACATACAATGTTCGTATTGTAAAGCTTCATAAAGGGAGGCTTATATGATTTTTTTGTCTAACTTATATGTCGTACTACCAAGAAAGCCGCTCAGAATGACCTCAAGGAATTTACAGATTGACTTCAGTGTCAAGACTACCGAACAGGTTTGTGAACAGCTTTCAATTATTATTTTTCAGCTGTTTCTTGATAGAATTACGTTTTAGTCACCTATTTATAGCAAATCATTAGCACAATAATTTTAAATCAATGAGTAATTGGTAATTAACATAAATTACTTTATTTTAAATGAATAACTTGTCAACCGGCGTGCGTACTGGTCCAAAAGAATAATTTCGACGGTTTGAAGTTTGAACCCATGACTGCCTTTTTTTAGTTTTTAAATTTCGGTGTTTTTAACCAAAAAATTAAATCCTGCTTAATCCAGCTGCTTCATTTAACGCATGTCATAATTATTTTATTTTTCTGAAATTAAAATTACCGGGTATTGGGCAGCTTTTTGAGCAAGTGTAAGATTATTATAATTATGGAAGTAAATAATATGTAACCAAAATGTTGATCGCTTGATAAATTTTATGTTTTGTTGATGAGAGTCGTAAAACTTGGCCGTATACAAAATTATCTTTGAAAGTACCAACATATGCTGCAGTATGTTGACTAGCAGTTAGCTATAAACTGATTGTGCGATACAATAATTTTATCTAATGTAATGACTAGAAATAATTACGATTTTATTTGTGTTAAAACGCAACTGTAAACAGTATTTTTAATTTTTTTTTTCCATTTTGATGTAACGGAGGTACTGACGAGACATAACAAGACTGAAACACAGCTGATGCATTTTTAGGTTATGTTTCCGTATTGAAGATTTGAAGTGTAAACGGACGAACGAGAAAGGTTTGCATGAGGTCGTTATTATTTTTGTTTTGATATAAATCTTAAGAAAGTGTCAACACTTTTCAAATCAATATCCATATTTCATATTTTTTGTATTTATTTATGAGATGTGTTATAAATTTAAAGCTACGACCACGGTGAATTAATTAAAAATATAGTCGTATACGTATATTGCTTAAGGATGCTTTAATTTAAATTTACAGGAACTAATAATTAAGAAGGGTAGTGTATATATCCACATTGACAGTTTACATTCGAAAAAGATAATAAATATTATTTCGGCATTCGAAAGTCAAAAGAGCCGACAATGGACATCCATTTGTTTTGGGGAAAACACATTAAAATATAAATTGAAGCAGGTTCGCGACACAATGCGGGGTCTGACAGCGGCGGCGCAAGTTAACCTTAGCAGGAGTTCCTCACTAGGGGGACAGACGCTCCCCCGCTGATCACCATAATACTGTCATGACATTAACTATTAGTTACCTATTATACACTACAGAGGGATGAAAAGTACCTATCAATCCGTAATTAATAGTTTTTTAAAACGACTTCTTTATAATTTTATCGATATATTATTCATATGCGTGTTTGTATTTTTCTATTGCGAATACAGTATGGCCAACGTTATCTTTATTTTTATTGAATTTTAAAAATAATAAAATCTCAATTTGTATAAATATAAAACGTAAATAATTGTTGTATAAACTTTTGCATTATATAGTGTGTAATTTAAAGTAATTTATTTTTTGCCTTCAATATTTATGCATATTTAGACCCGAGTCCAGGAGACGACGCCCCATGCTGTGTTCTTATAGATTGATAAATAGAGTCAGCCGCAAGCTTTTTAATTGGAAGACATTTTTTATCTTCAAATAATGGTAATAAAAGGGGTGACCCCCATTGTGTGCCCTACAGCTACATAATGCATTGTCGAGAATATGCTTTCTTTGTGCAATTTACAACAAATTACATATAAAACTAATAATCAAATTTACTGAACTAATAACATTTTTATTCCTTAATAAGTACACGAAATCGGTCGCCTAAGAGGTTATGTTGTTTTTTTAATAAAAGAAGTTCGGTATCGACATTTTTGAAAGATGGTATTTTTACACCTCCTACTATAATTGAAACGAGCTTGTATAAGTTATTTTTTTGGTTGTTTTTTTAAAAGATCGGACCATTGAAATATTCAGGTAAACAATACAAGAGGCACTTCCAGAAACTTTTGGGTCGACTGCGCCAAAGGTTGCTTCATTATTATACCTTATAATAGTCTTTCTATAGCAGTGCAACTTATATGGGGACAAAAAAAGGATGACCACAATAAGAATAATGACCACAATAAAACGAAATAGAAATTATGTCAAGATGTGCTATCACAGTCCTCCGATGGAAAGCAATAATCGTGAGGTAATAGCCAACTAAATTACTGATATAAAACTACAGCACTGTGTTTACGATTTTTACACTACTTCAAACCTTTTCATTTACGCCGAAACCAAATTAGAATATTGTAATTAAAAAAAATATAACTTTTTTAACCGGATTCTTTCAATACGATCATCAATGGAATGTTTGTCTTCTGGTAACTGTAAAAAAAGTACTCGATTATTAATTTAATTAAATTACGTTACACAAAAAATGTAATCTATTGTGAATTGTACTTTAGGTAACAACGAAAGACTCAAATATGTTGACAAACAAATCTAACAGCATGACTAATTAATTTAAAAAATTATTTGGATAACAGTAGTGCCAACTTGCTCGTCAAAATTATGCTAGGTTCACACATTTCTCAAATTTGCCAGACACATTTTGCTGGCGCTATTTCTATATCATCCAGAACTATTTTAATACCACCCATAGAGTTAGAAATTACACCATATGACAAGTATACATTAATATTATTTTTAAATAAAAATTCTTATGTAAATCCAATAATCGTAAGTAGGAATCAATATAAATCAAATGAAATTGCTGCGCTAAGTAAACAACATTATTTTTGACTCCTCAATTAGATACACGCAAAATTGACAAATCTCATTATTTCGACTATAAATCTTGGCTGTTGCTATCAAAATCGATAAAGTAATATGGGAGATAGATTAAAAAATAAACAAATTTTGCAAATACATCTTCTACAAGTTCGACGGTAGCATCATTAATAATACTTTTGTAAAATTATGTTGATTGAGTTAATTTAAATATTTGAAATTGGTGCTACCAAATGTGATTATTATCTCGGCAGGCTTGCATTCCTAAAAGATTACTATATATCATTTCAACATCCTTGTGGACTCGTAACAATTAACAAAGCCGCTGTCATAACGTAAATAGCAAATACATTGCTTATATGGATATGCAAGTGGGGTTCTTTAATAACATTTATCACCCTCTGGATAGTCATTTTACAACTTTTTCATACAAATGTGTATTTAGTTTTACCTAGTACACAATTGTGTATAATTATACAAACAATTATCTCAAACTGTTGATTATAACGTGGAGAACAAAATTTTTGACGTTCTTGATGTCCCCTACTATTGGATCTTATGAATATGTATTTGCGCCTAACACGGTACGCGAGCTAATTGTTAAAACAATGCTTTTTGAATGAAAGTGAATGCGGCATAAAAGTGGCCACTTTGCCATTTTGTGGTTAGACTTTTGTATTCTCATATATGTTAGGGGACTCGCTGCTTAACAAGGGCATTGCTTTGAACTGCCATTGTTTACTTAACATTTGTTATTAAAAACTGCTCTTTTCTCTTCCCGTTCCTACATGCCCACATATCATGTGCGCTTTTAACGCGTTACAAATTTAACCTACAAACTTCATTATTTCACTAAACAATGGCTACGAATAAAATGTCAAAAACCTATTTTTATTAGGTTGTCTGTCAATTCCATCAACAAAACATGTCAAAAATAACAGGAAATCACAATAGTTTTGAGGTTAGACCGGCTACTATAATCTTAAATTAAATCAATATGTTAGATACATTTTAAACGTTTCCTTAGTAGGCCTTTTCTTGCAAAAAACTATTGTGCTCAAAAATTTTCGATAGTCTTGTGATGAGAATTTAGGACAGAAATCAAAGATCTATGGTGCGTCTACTTTGATGAGCACGTTCTCTTTGCGCGTTTGCATATTACAATTATGTTGAAATTTAATCATTCGTATAGCGATTATTTCACGCTTGGCGATCACAGACAGCGACGCTAGGAATGTCCGCACCAGAGTTAGGATTAATACAATGTAAATTGTGGACGATTTTCGAGGATAAAAACATATGATCAAAGGCTATTTGTGTTGTAAATGCTAAATTTTACTATGTACAGTCTAGTTCGCTTTCAAGTGTCCAATCCAATGTACAGTTCTAATTGTAACACCCTGTGCGATTATGTAAACGTTGGAAGAAACGCAACATTTCGTCTACCTACAAAGATGCAGGTTATGAATTCAGCACAAAGGACCGCCGCATATTGGATATGCAACCTGCATCACAATGCAACTTTGTATATTAATATAATATAAAATTTATACGGTTCGATTCACTTAATATTTAAATTAAAAATATTGTCCCGCTTACACAAAACGTTTTGAATGAATGCACTGCTGTCTAAACAATATATGCAAATCCTAAATTGAATTTGCTACGTCCACAGACGGAGTTCAGTCATCCTTCCGTTTTTTAGACGGAATTTTGACAATTTTGAAATTATCGTTGCTGGTTTCGTAATATATTCGGAACGACCAATAAAATGTAATAAATTAGTAATTATGAGTTATAAATTCAAAAAATAACAAGAAAACGATTAACCTCACTAACACACGGCAATATTAAAAGCAAAATCATAATTATGGAAATTGAAATATATATACGAATGACAGGTCCAATAAACTACTATAATACTTGCTTCACGGACTGTCAATTTCAAAATGTTCCCGATCGTTGCTGGGTTCTGCGGTTGATTTAAATTAAACTAATTTAAAAAAACTAATTTTTTCATTTTTATACAAATCAAAATTACGACAATATAACAATTTGTATATATATCAAACTTTCTACTTCTTTCTTGAATATATCTGATCCAGCCCCAGGGGGTTCCCCATGTCAAAATGTCATATTCCAACTAGTAAAGTATAATTTCTGCAAATTAAAATTTGTTTTTAAAACAATAAAAAAAATTTATTGCAATAAAAATAATAAATTCATATTAAAACATAAAATATAACGCGGAAATACTTAAAAAGAAACATAAACATTCTAATAATCATGAATTAAAGTTGTGTGTAATTTCTTTTGTCGTTTTTTTTTTTCGCTCGTGTTTTTTTTTGTTATTTTATGCAAAAATTATGATTTTGTACTTACAATCCAAACCTGGAAAATAATTAATTAAGTATGATACTTAGAACATTTTAAATAATACACAAATTGTAAATAAACATCTACGAATTTTTAATTTGTAAAAAATTATTACCAAATTATATTTAAAAATCAACCAACAATTGGAATTGATTCATCGGCTATTTCTAGTTTTCTATTCTGTAAGTCATGGTAGTCTGAAATTATGAAAATAATTTTTTTTGGTGTGAAGTGTGAAATCTTCTCACAAATAGAAAACCAAAAAATATCAGGTTATTAGCCCAGGCTATAGGATTTATATACTTAATGAACTTCTCTTATCTCAAATCAATTTGAAAAATTGGTACTGACTTTCAAGTAGTAAATATGTGATAACTTGTTGAGGTGCACTAAAAATCATCATTTGCACTGAAAAAATAATTCATCATTTGGATGAAAAATTCATCGTTTTTACGCCGATGAACAAAATTAATTATGTTAATGAACAAATTCATAAATACAAAGATTTTTTTCATGAATACAATCTAGATCGTTGATTTTCGAGTTATGAACTTAATTTTAAACTAAGCTGGATACCCGGCTATCTTATGGAAAAATAGATTGTTATAGATGACATGGGATTACGCAAAGAATCTCATCCAAATAGATTTTAAAAAATATTTGATAGATAGGAATCAAAAAATTTGAAGGGAATTGTTATAATGAAACCATAAAATATGAAATAAAAAAATCATAGCAGAACTAGGTAAAAACCGCTAAAATTAATTTATTGTTACAACAAATTATAAATCTCCAAGTAAAATAATTAATTGCCCATGAATTAATGGTTAATGGCGGTTTTATACTAATTAACGCAAAAATTAGCTCAGACAATGGTTTTCACATTATTCCAACAAGCGAACATGACAGGAAACATTGTCCAAACTTCCACTGTCAAATAAATAATTCCAAATAATTGAAACATTGAAGATGGAGGGGGCGCTGTTGAAATTGCTAGAAGTTGCAACATGTTCCGAAATCAAACTTGGTCGTGGTTTGAATTCCACGTTACACTATAGGTTTGACTTATGTTGAAGTAATCAATTGTTGTAATAAATAAATTAGCCTAAATGATTTGTTTTTAATTTTGGCAAAGCTGGATGGGTAGTGATGGAATCAAAATTAAGGAAGTCAAATTTTCTGTAAACACATACGGTCACGCAATGTTGTGATGTTATTTCTCGTTGATGGCTAGAGTATAGTATTAAGTTATTCTTTTTATGAACAAGTCTGACTCGTGCTAAAGATTCATAATTAAAACTGTACTTAGAGCAGATCCATATGAATAGCTTTAAGTAAGAACATTAACAATTGAAAAAACATTCATCATTTATTTTTTGTTCTACAGTTGAATTTTCATTGCATCTGGTAAGATGTATAAACCATATGTCATTTTAATTTTTCCTTTTGGTAATCTATTTATTATATACGTTATAATATTATCTAATTATTTACTTTTTATAAAACTTTCTAGGCTGGTAACACTGTTACTTCTTTAAAGAAGCGTAATGATGACAAGTAAATTGTGCTTCCAATGCAACTATGTGGGTATTTTGAATAATTTTAACACTTTCTTCTTTACTAGGTTAGTAATTAGTGAATACTCTAAAATATTTCATCTAATTACCTTTTATGGTACTTAGGGAAAATTTTTGAAAAGCAACGCTAGATATTTTCGCACTTTTCGGTCACTCAAAGCCAAAAGAAAGAAATAATTAGAAGGGGAGAAAAATTGAATAATGAAACTTTGTATAGCCGAGTTCCAGGTGTAAGAACTGAAGTTTTGCTGCATCTCGATCATTTAACATAGGCAGATGCTTCAAATTTCAAGTTTTATAGCCCCGACTTATGAAACCTCCGAGCTACTTATTTGAAAAATAGTTAACTTTTAGGGTACTGCACGCGTGTTATAAATTATCGTTTAGCTTTTTTTCTTACATTAAAACTACATTCTTAAATAAAACTATTAAAAAGTTAGGTTATGTATTTTATATTTTATTCCATCGAATTAGTATGGTATTTTCTCATTGTTCCTTGTAGGTATAATTTACGTACGTAATTTTTGATATGAAAATATCGAATGCTATCAAATACAATCATTTTCTATTTCAGTGTCATTATAAGAACAATTTGCGGTTTTATTTTAAATTGGTATTGTATCTCTATTGAACTTCTTATGTTTAGTCGAGCAGTTGGGTAAATGGTTTACTAAAATCTCTTTATGTATATAATTTTAAGTGCTAAATAACTTGATGCGTTGTGGGTGTGTAGTGTATCATTACCGCTGGCATTCTCTACGGTGTTGCACATTATATAGTAAAGCGACAACCTGCACCTGCAAATGACATAAACCCACGAGAGATACATTGCAATTATAAAGTTGGTATCATATCTCGAGTTCGCCACTGTCACGAATAACTTAACCATATTCATGTTATTATGAGATTCATGATAGGTGCTTGTGATTTGAAAACCATTTCGTGCATCTCGTCTTTGTGTTTCTCTTCTATTATATGGTATTACGATTAACAATACATATATTATGAATATAGTAAATACTATAATAACGTATTTAACCTTAAAATTTTCAAAAGTATCAAAATTGCGTTTTTCCTTGTACATAATTAATTATATTTAATATTATTCTGAAAAAATTTAACCTTTTGTACATTTTTTGGGAAAAAGTACCTTTACTGTTTGATATCTTTGTACCAGTTTCAATTGTTACTATATCCTGGTGGGGATAAACATTCGATTTCGTATTTTTGAAGTAATGCACAATCTATAGCTAACTACAATAGTTTCGATCTTATTAGAACTCGTCAGACAAACAAATAAACAAACCTATTTATAGATCATAAAAAATAACCAAAAAACTTTGCTCAGGTCATATTAAATGTTTTTTTTTAACTTGACCAGTTTTTATTAAAAATTGGTACGTATACCTATGAATGATTCGTCTATTCCGTTCGTGCGTTTAATGAATTAAATTATTATATATTTATCTCATGATCTAGAATAGTTATTATTTAGAGTAAATACATTTAATAAAAAAAAGCATTTTATTATATAACAAATTATATAAATGAGTTAAAAAATTAAATATATACAGTGTTAACTGTAAATATATGACATAGTAAAAAAAATTTAATTATGTTTGAGAATGCTGCATAATAGAAAAATTTTTAAAAAAACTTTTTATTTTCACCGAATGCCAATAAGATAACTCCCATATTAACGATTAGCGGTTAATAAACGTGATTTATTTTGGTTGACAGATGCATTCTATGATTTTTTGATATAATATTTCTATTCATTCTCTATTTAAACAAATCGTAAAGTTATAGAAATCCAACTGACAAATAATTTTTCTTATTCACTTTTTTTCTAAACCCGCTAACATTGAAAGCGGTAAGCATTATTATTACTTCAAATAATTATAGAAAATCATTTTAATGACTTAAGTTTTAGTAATAATTGAGTAACATTGTTAAGTTTAAATAACAGTTATTTAGGTTATGTTTTTCTAAGAAACCGATCGACAACAGAAGCAAATTTTGTTCCTTAATTGTGTAACATGCAAATTTTACTTCGATTTCTTCTCCGCGAAAATAACTTTAGGTTGACTCTCGCTATTTTAAAATACTTTGGACAATTTTTTACCCCCAATAAAGTACCTATTTATTTGGGCATTACAACATATAGTTTTGGTTTATGTTTTCTCTGTGAAAATATCACATCAAAATCCCGTTTTTATACTTATCTCAACGTCTGCTTTTCATAAAATATGCCCAAAAGTAGAAAAAGATCAAATAATAACAGATTATGGGCCCAGGTCAGCCAAACGTTAAAAATTGAAAACAATAGTTTGCGTAACTGGATGGTTGCTGAAATTGAACCCATAAGGGTGTATCAAATTAAACTCAAGTTTCAAGGAGTCGTTGCTCTTAGAGGTCAGCCTAGCAAGCTAAATATTCAATGTGAAAATTTTAATATTGTGACGCTTTTATACCCAAAAAATTTTAAATGTCCAGCTTAGTTTTGACTTTTTGATTTTTTGCAATAAATCTCAAGCTTCACCAATTTTTCTAAAACAAAATTCAATATGTTTTGACTAATTCCTATAGTGCATTTATTTAACAGCGTCTCTCCTTGCCTAATGCACCTCATTCACCTATAACACGCTCAATGTAATTCGCTCTAAAAACTTTTATAAGCATTCATTCAGCTTCAGTTCAACTGAACTTAGCTTAAACTGTTAGTGTGATTCTGGTTCTTAAATGAGCAAAATGTAAGGTTTGGGGGTTAAGAAAGAAAGAAAGAAAAGCTTTTTGGAAGTTTTAGCTCGGTCCTTGGTAAATAAGTGAGCTGGAAACTTAACGTGGAATCCTAACCACGGCAGAAGTAATTTTAGCATGGCCAATGAGCAAACTCGTCTCAATTGGGAACTTTTATTAGGAAACCATGATCAAAAGCTTCTCAGTATAGCGATGACTTAATTATGTAGGAATTCAATTCCTTGTCTTCTATATTGTGTGAATTGGTAATTATTATTTCTTATATTGTCTTTATGGTAATTAAGTAGTAACAAAGTTAATTACCTGCGTTTTTATTAAACTTTAATTATTTAACCGCGGATTTTAAATAAACTACGTAGTACCAACTTAAATAATATATACATTGTAAAAAACATTAACACATTTAATAAAAAAATATTGTATACATAATATGTATATATAATATATAGTGTGTGACTATGGGTAGCAGTAACCACTAATAAAATGAAGATTTTAATTGTATGTTATTTATTATTCATTAGAACAATAGAGATTAATTCTGTAATGTATAGGTGCATGGTCTAATGCATTACATATCTTTCTCTCTATTTAAACGGCAATTTTGTTTTTATTGTTTTTTTATCTTAAAGAACAAAACACGGTTTATTTGATGGAGGTTTAAAAATATGAATTAAGAGTTAGGTACTTATTATCTCGGTCCGATTCTAAATTGTATAATGAAGAACTTGAGAAATGATGATAAATCACCAAACGCAAGTAAATAAAATTTAAAAAAATAAAAGATAATAGTAAGATAGAAACAAAAATAGAAAGCAAGAGGTAAAGTGTAAACACAACGCAATTTATTACTGTTTGAATATTTCTAACCTCAAAAAAATTTGAAGCAAAGCTTTGTTGATGTTAATGATAAAAAATGTTAAAAAATAGAAATAAAAAGTTTGCGTGCCACCTCGTCTAATATGTCAGTTGAGTTTAAGTGCTTTTGTAAGAACCTATACTTACATGGTTATATGGCTGTTAGTTCCCCAAATATACCCTTTTCAAAATATTAAATCGGTCCTTGAACGATTAACTTTGTAAAACTTAATTATGAAGAAATTATTTTGGATTATTATTTAAGCTTTCCGTGACGGTAACAATTATTGTACAATTTAGACACTTATTGTTAGCTCAAATATTTTGATCAATTATAAAACAATATCAAATTTTTTGTTTTTCATTTTGAAATTTATTACTAAATTAACGTGACTGCTGTAAAATTGTAATTTATTTTTAACAAGTGAAATACCAGCACGGATTTATAATTTGATACAGTAAATAATACAAGATCGTAGATTTGGGGACCAAGAAGACCCGCCTGCCGTCGTGACACTTCCCAGACAACTTCGCTAACCTATCATTAGATGTTGAAACCAAATTGTGGCGAATTATATCTGAGGTCGCTCTCATATAAGCGAGGTCTTTTAAGCTTTGTTTTGAAAGTTTCACCGCGATAATCATTTTGGTTCTCAGGATTGGATCGCACATCACTTTTAAATGTGTTGTTAATGATATGACAAAGTTAAAATATTCATAATTTAACAGTACTTTACATTAACAAATTTTTGACTTTTAATCACCGCGCTTATGAGGTGTGCTCTAACCTAACAAATAATAATTAGCCATACTGTTAGGTTAGGTTATGTGATTATCCGATTTTTTATTAAAATATCTATTAATAATGTTGTTGTATTGATTTACTAGTTTGGCTACCAAAACATTCTAGTAACACAGTCTTACATCTGAACACGCGCTTCTCATTTTCTGCTTGAGGTATTAAAGTAATTAACATGCTTCGTCAAGATAATCGTATTAATATCTCAAAATTTACGGTACCCCTTTTTTCAGTTACAAAATTTTTTTGGCCGACGCGACGTTCGATGTATACTATTTTGCATCGCCAAATCAATTTATCTACTCCACGCAACGTAAATTAGAAATCGACTTTTTTTTAGATAAAAGGATCGAATTTTCAAAATTTATCTCGTCATTTTTACATAAGATTTTAGTTATAGTAACATTTAATTAAAATATCTCTGCGGGTTTCTAGGGACATTGTTTTGTTGTTATGTCCATGCCGTATAGTTTTAACTCACCACAGGGGTCACAGCTGTTGCCGCTCAAATTTTATAATATTCTATTTTATTTAAAGTTAGTTTTACTAGTTTGTTAAATGAACAAATTTTTATAGTTAATTAAAATGATACCAATCTTTCTTTGATCATGGCGTTACCGATTTTTCAATTATAAGTTGTCATTAACAGGAAACTCACATTTCTAAAATTAAATTAATTTATTTTATTTGGTAGTAGGAAGCCAAAACTTTTTTATGCGGTTAACATGGTTAAAGGTAAACAAAAAAAACAAAAAATTTGGTATTCTAATTGATAAGTGTTTTTACCTGCTTTTTTGCAAGTCCCCAGTAAGTTTCGCTGTCTGTTTTAAGAAGACAATTGAAATAGTTTTTTTGACAGAATTCAATTATTAGTTAACGCTATCCCACCTTACGTAATTCAAATTACAATTAAGGTATTTACAAAATTAAGTGACGTAATTCTTTTTAAGGTTTTGCTGTATCTTTACATTTAAAACAATCGCCTTGAGATATCATATAAAATATTAATTATACGCGACACGACTTTGCCCAAAATCCAGTGATTTCTAATAAGTGAAACAAATGACATCACGAACTGTTTTACCACAGGCTTTTTTGTAGTTAAATTCAAATTAAGTGAATGTCCCAAATTCAGTTTCCAACTTTACTCGTCCAAAAAAATTATGAATTCAAATCGTAGCATGTATTTTCACAGCAAGAATTTTGATTATCGTGGAAATATTTAAGAATCAAAAAAATATCAAACTAACCAAATTACATTTTTATCGTTTTTGTGTAACGCGTTATTAGATTGTTTTATAATTTTATATAAGTATAATAAAAAAAAGTCGAGTGTAGGTGCCAAATAGATTATCGATTTCATTTTATTCGGAGTAAACCTAACCCCAATGTTTTTATATTTTAGGCAATCGAAGCGATAATAGACATTTACTTCTTTGTAACATGGAACTTATCTTAAGCGTAGGGGAACATTTTGCAGGTTTTTTTATTGTCGTAGGGGTTGTTTTTTATCTGGCCACTTTGTTGACATCCACTTGTTGAATGTTCCAATTTATAAATTGTGTTGGTAACTCGCAGTAAAAAATAATATATAGATAATCAAAAACTATTATTATATTATATTGGCAGTGTCCTTCTTCGAATAACTATGATTAATCTTTGATGTAAGATTACTTTCAATAATTAGTTTTTTATATTGTAACCTTGAACTGTCGATCATAGAATCTCAAAAGAAGATATTTCTATGTATATGTGACTTAGATAATTAGATAAGGTGTTTTTTTAATTAATTTTATTAGTTTTTAATGTAATTGTATATAACGCACTCAAAAATCAACCTTGTATTCTCTTTAAACTAATACAAAAGCATATAATTATATTTTCTTTTACAGGTAAGTTCTTTGTCTTTACTACGTAATATTTGCAAGGTCGTACCAACATTATTTGATGTTCCCGGTAAGTTTGTCATGTCGTATTTTGATTACTATTATTGATATCAATTTAAATCCTGCTTATATAGTCATGAACATGATTACTTATTTCTTCAAGGTAACGCTTCTTGAATACGAAAAGCACCATTGTTAAGTTCTATCTTGTCACATAATTAAATGGGAGGGGGCAGTGTAACAACCTAAAAAAAAGTCACTAGATGAAGATATTACTTTCATTTTATTACTTACTACTTCTCTACACTTATGTTAAAAGCAAAAAATCTTCTTCTCGTTTTTAGCGTTCAATTACGTTTTATATTTACTCAAATGCGTAAAAATTCCAATCACCTTATTGCATCATTAGCTAACTTCAAGTGCATTAAAAGCTTTTGATATATGACAAAAAATTTATAGACAAATTTAGCACGCATTTTATTTCTGTCTAGACAGAGAGGTTACTTAAACCCACGAGATTTTCATTACAAAAGTGAACTCAAATAAGTTCAATTATGAATGTGATTTATTATCAAAATAGTTCGCGATTAATTCTACCAAAGAATGTTCGATAGTTTGTCTTCCGTTGTTAATAATATATGCACCCTTTTACCATATTACAGAAAGCGATAGCTTCCGAAGATATGTTTTTAATTAGTTCTCGATACCGCCTTAATTGGTGCGATTTACTATTTTGAAAATTGTTTTTTCTCCAAATTCACTAAAGCATCGTTTAACAGCCGTTTCAACCTCTTCATTGATTGCAACGAATTCCAGTGCTAAAAAAGCTCGAACATCATGCCAAAGGGTAAAACCGAAGCGATGAAAAATCTCAAACACTTTGTAATAAAAATATTTAATGGTTATAATTACCGGACGATAGTTATAAACTTGCCACAAGTTCTACGTTTCTACGTCCAATAACCAACCTCTAGCAATTTCAAATTTTCCAAATTATTTTTTTCCAAATTTGACTTATTTAATTTAAATTTGTAGACCACCCAAAATACGTATAAGACCTACATCAATAATAGTAAATTTGAAAAAACGGGGTATACGCATCGGGGGAATACCACACCAGTAATGTATGGAATACTCATCAAAATACAATTAAAGTTTACACACTTGATTATTATTGTCAAATTTTGAGCAGAAGAAATAAGGAGTATTTCATACCTCCAGACCTCCCAGTGTGAGAGGCAGAAGTCTGAGTAGTATTTTTCCATAAAGTAGGTAGAATTCCATTTTTCCAACTAGCTAACTAAAAGCTTTTTTTTAATTTTGCCTCACCAAGATTCATCTTCCTATTCTCACGATTCGGTAATTGCTTCTTCCTTATCTGTTTCCATCAAATGCAACGGCATCGCTTCCTCGATTAACACAGCTTGCAATCCAATCCTTGCAATATCAAATTTGCTTCTTTGTCTAAAAACATCAGAAGAGTCCGATCATTAGGTACCTATATGCATAGGCGCCGGAATAGGGGGGCAAAGCAGGGCACTTGCCCCCCCCCCCCTAGAAACTTGAATTTTCTACCTAGCTAGCTCTCGTAAAATATCAGAATTTTTCTTTAAAATCATAAAGCCTAACAGAATTGAATTAAATTACTCAAGTACATAGGCGCCGGAATAGTTTGCCCTCCTCTATATTTGACTCTTCCGGTGCCAATGCCTATATGTATTAAAAACAATAGGCAGCATCGAACAAACGAACGTACCCAGTAGTTCGCTATAATAAGGGGGCAACGCGACGACTAGAAATGCGAGGTCAAAGTGTAAGTGCACGTCCATATACGAGCGGAAAACAAACGAATGATTTGAATCCGAATAGGAGTGAAACCGAAGCGAACACGATTCGAGCATATTAAATAGCGCAGTATGCACGTGCACTAACTCTACCAGAGTGATTGCAAAAAAATTATGATGGTTATTTTCACATGCTAAAGAGTTTTCGTAACAATTACTTGGATACTGGAGGATATTTCATAAACCAAGACCCCCCCCCCCCGGTGCGTACTGGCTGAAATGTTCGTTGCTTTAAACTTTCCCTCTCCCCAGATTGGGGATACTAGGGTTATGTTATGCTAGGGGCCCATCTCCAACCATTTTTCCTTCTTTAACCGACTTTTATGTAAACGAATGTATTATTTTATCCTGTTACACGTTTCGCCAGAATTTCAAAAATTACAAAAACAGAGACCTACCACAAATTTAACCGGTTTCTTCCGGACTTCCTCGAACAGCTGATTATGTCAATGTTTGGCCATTTCGATAGATTTAGTCATAAAAAAAATATTTAACGTTAAAAAGATTATTATGATAATTATTAATTTAATCCAAAATTATTAAACCAAAACGAATAATTAGAACACATTGACGCAATGAATACAAATATAGAACGCTGAAACTTCGCATTTACAACGTTGTATTTAATTTGCTATCTTTCTTTTAATCCCCCTGTTTTCAGTTTTTCATGTAAACAGCAAAGAAGCCGAAAATCATAATTAGGACAATTAAAATCCATAGATTTCAAATGTAAATAGAATTATACTGTTTACAACAAAAATGTAGGTTCTGTAATATGGTAATTGGCAATCCTGAACATTAATAATATAAATATACCAACAAACAAAAAATAAACAGAATTAAATTACAAAGTTAGAATGTTTAAAAATTATAACCACTTCTGGATTTTCTGAAGCGGAGAACAGAATAAATACGGTATGCGAGTTCTTCAAAACTGCATTATACCATTGATATAATGACCTTGTTTTTTTGGTGTATTTTTAGAAGTTTTGCTACTTTTTACTTAATATAAATCTAAAAGTGTGCTTTTAAATTTTTTGCACAGTTTGTATTCATTATCAATTTATTAGGTTTTTTTAATTTTTATCCAACATGAATTGATGTTTTGTGAACCAATATATGAAGGATTTTTTCAGTTTTCACAAAACAATTGCCAACTATCGCATCTTTCATTTCTGAAATTACCTTCTATGTACAGTGTTATGAACAATAAAGCTTTCAATTGCTGTACTGATAGACATAACCTACTGCAGTATATTAAATTTTGAATGAAACATCTTCTATGTTGTTAAATGTTTAACCAGTTATAGTCTACATCGTCTAATGTTTTAAAATGTAGGTTTTACTAGAATTTTATTACGATTTTTAAATACACACTAAAATACTATTTCGTAGGTATATAATAATTAATTCTTATCAAGGAGCTTTATTTTTTAAAAGCTATCATCATCTGTCTTGTAGCGTGAGCATTGTTGTCTCTTATGTACTTAACCTATAACATACATAACCTATAATATGAGTGGTTAATATGCAAGATGGGTTAATACGGTGTCTAATTTGAGTAAATAGGAAACGCTTTGGAAAGGAGAAGTATGATATTACGTCCATGTGTAAAAATAGAACCACGTGGTATGAATAAAAATTTTAAATTATCTTTTTGATCAAATTATATATCAAAGAAGTAGTAAAGGAATTTGATATTGCCTTGTAGCAGGATCACGATTTTAAAGTGATTTTGTCTGCAATTTGACAGCAAATAGGATTGTCTTCGGCAAATGTGCCTGAGGATGACATTAGCCTGTCTCGATCGCGGAACAAAGGCCGCCCTGTCACTGGATAATGTATGCTAACGCGCTTACGCTCGTGGCATTCAACACTTTATGATGATGCTCTTACGGAATTTGTAAATTCAAAAACCATATCGAAAATTATTGTTAGGACATTTATCTTATGAGGGGTTGATTCGACATGCCCTTAGGTAAATATATTAAACTTGCTCGATCGATAGATAACAATGTGAGGTTCCTACCTTAAATCCTTGCATCATATCTGATTACTAAGCGGTTATCTTCCACAGTCGTAAAGATCCATCCATATTCGACATGCGGTGTTTGAAAGTGCAACCATGCGCCACCGTTACTGTCAGTAAAGCGCCCCATATCGCGCTTTCATGAATAATTCCTCGCATATTTACAAGCCTGTCAAGTAGTCCTTTGTCATGCAAAACGCTGTCGCAACGTCATTTTCACATCATGTAACGCCAAACGGAAAAATATTGGGTCGCTTTAACTGACTACTTTGAGTATGCACGAGTTACATGCAAATTTAATAATCTACACGATGATTTACCAGAGTTTCCATGATACTACCAAATGGACATGGACATCTCTACGTATCAACCTCGTAAAAATACTTGAATTTTCCTCCACTGTCTATGTATATTTCGCGTTAAGGTGAGAAAACGGTAAAAGGGGATAAGTCAATTAAACTGTTTATACCGAAAAAGAATCGAGCAAAAGAGAACCAAAGTAAAAACAATAAACTAAAAAATAATTCTTCTTTAGAATGAAATATGATGTTGAAAAGATTGCGAAGCTTTCGATTGTTTCCCACATTCAGAAAAATTCGTTTTAAACGAGGCTAACGCGAGTGACAATTTATAAAGAAGTGAAAGATGAGAATTTTAAATTCAATTTTACGTTGTAGCCACCTAAACATCAGGACTAATTTGATTTTAAAATCCAGAAAAAATCCCCTTCTTTATGGCACACGTATGCGCGTATGCTGGACATAAGCACGGAGGACTACGGTATTGAATCGATTTGCAGGGAGCAGCAAAGTGGATAAACAAAATTGCCCCCGAACTTTCATAATTTCGCCTGCAAACAGGCTGCCACAGCATATTCAATAAACCACGTCCGTTCGTCTACCCGACTGACTCATTACGTTGGGTTCTTGTTATATCAATTATGAATCTATACATTCGTTTTCTGCTAATCTTCCATTCGATACCACTTTTTTTCTTAACTTTTACGTCGACCTAAATTACAATTATAATTTATTTGTAGAAAAACTGCGTTTGAGGTTAGGAAATTTTAACGTTCAATCGTTATTGGAAATGATGATACGCTACATTTTGAAAGCTTCACTTAGAAGTTGCGTCATCATTCTAAGGATAACTGGAAAACACAAATTGATGCATCTGAATGCTTTGTTGATTTGCGGCTATTGTATATTAGAAAGCACCCTCCAAACACTCACGACATAAATTTATCATTTATTATTCAGTTTTGAATTTTTTAACAAATATGTTTCCCGAAATGATAACTTAATACACTTACGTATTTTTTACGTTTCACCATTAAATGCATCCAAACAAACAGTTTTCTACATTTTTTTATTATGGAAAACTCAAAATTTGAGAAAACCACTTAGCACAAGATTGAATCTTAAAAATCGGATAAAATATTTAAATAAAAATCTTGCCCACCCTTTATGGCAGTTGGTTAAGCACCCAATAACACTTAAATAGTTTTCACGCTAAATTATGGATGGTACCAAATTGCTGATGTTAGACAAACTATAAAAAATGAAATAAAATTTGACTTGGTACTAACGAGGGTTGAATTGAATAATTAGGTTGATTTATTGATTGGTATTCAATAAATTTCCCGTTTTTTTTTTCTGAAAAAGTTCGAAACACTGCATTAAAATTTAATTAACGATTTTTATGCGATATCTTGAACTGAAAACAATAGCAACGTTTTTCACTCCATTTCAATTCACATTTTGTCATTTTTTGGAATGCTAATGCTTAAATATGATGCTCGGGGACTATAAAAAAGGGGAGATTTTACTATTACGAGAAAATAATTTAAATTTATATGGAACGGGCTTTTTGATATTAGAAAAAGAAAAACCTTAAAATAATTTAGTTTTTATCTTCTTGTCGCAATTTAAAATTTAACGGCGTAGGTAGGGGTAGTATAATCGTCGTAATTATATGTATTTGGGGGCTTATTACAGGGTGCAGTGCAATTTTTGGGGTTTCATTTAATAAAAATGAAACAACCTGCTCTTGCTCTTCGTCTATGCGAAGGATCTTCAAATTTAGCAATCAAGTTCCTATGGTGAAGTTAGCTACACAAAATGCGAACAGGTGCAAATCCCTGTTTCCAAAATGTCAAATTGACTAGAAAAAGTCACAATGTAATTCGTATAAATTTGATACGGTTTAATTTAAATTGTACTTTTTTACTTAAACATCTTGAAGCTTTTTCAAGTTTAAGTGGAACTTAAGGTTCATTATTAATAATTACCAGTGATTTTAAAACATTGGAATGAATACATATTTTAAATGAACATGTGATTATCAAGACTCATAACCCCATAAAGTAGAACTTTTAAGACTAAAAGCCTTGGAGGCAAATCAAGACTGACATTGTATCCGGTTTGTACGTTACAGACGGCGGACGTGTCATTCACAGAGATTGTATGTGGTGCGGAGGTTCGCAAATTTGCGGTAGTATAATATTCACATAGCAATCACTCAGAGCCAAATTTTTTATTAACCAATTAATAAATTTTAATTTTATCGATCACTTAATTAGAAATTATGTAGGCGGTAGTCTGGTAATTGATATTTGAAGGTGACAATCACTACTAATTTTAAGAAATAAATTAATTATTATGACATATCATAAACATGCCATTGGAAACATGTATTAGAGCTTAACGTGGATTCGAAAGCACGGCTTAAATATTGGATAGTCTGTCTCATCTGGACACCAACTCACCTGTATTTTTCTTTATTGGGATTTGGGAAACTAAAACGTAATATAAAAAAAAGTGAGGTTATAAACCGAAATTTGACAAAATCGCTAAATTCACCCCACATTGTCAAAACTATAAAAGCAATTGAGTTAGCATATTTGCGAAACGACATAAAAGTGTCTTTATAGTTAATATAAGCGATAATAAAAAGTAAAAAAGTGCGGTTTAAATAATTCATACAAACGATAAACGGCGACGTTAATGTAGCTGATATTTTAGAAATGACAAAATGGTTATGCCGACACTTCACGCATCATTAAAATAACATACGATTTTTTTACCACAAATATAAATATCGCGTTGTTCTTGTTAAATGTTGACGTTAAAGCTACATAAATGGCACTGTCTAAAAGTAATATAAATTTGGATAGCAGTATACTGGAGCACATCTCACAACCATTCAAATGTCATGTTAGGGAAACCGGACACGAGACAAGTGACAGAATATGTGTGCAGGCTTGTCATTTTGTTGGAAATCTACACTAGTTTACCTCACAATATTCTCTTATATCAAAACTAAAATTTATTTATGCATGTATCTCATTAATATGTTATTGTATGCTAAAGTTAGAATCAAGCTTTGAATTATAAGTTGAAATATATCTCTATTTTGCAGAAAATCACAATCGCGTTAATTTAATTCTAGATGATAGGTACAACGGGTTTTTATCAATTTTCTACCGGTCGTGCAGTAATATCCATTGGTTTTTTTTTTTTTAATTACATTATACATTCGCTTTTCTAATTTGCCTAATGTGCGTACCAACTCTTAATATTCAAAAATATTTTTCAAGTGTCACATGTCAAATATCAAACCTGTCATATGTCATATATGTAGATATCATCTGTAACTCGAACGTTGAACAAAAATAAAATATTTGATATTCTCCAAGGTTTTACGTGACACTACAATTTAATAAACTCTCCGCCGCACTAATTTTTAAAATGGGCATGAAAACACCAGACACTACTAACCTAAAATTACTTGTATAATTTGACAAAATCGGTTGAACACGAAACACAAGGAATAAAATAAAATTCAAAATAACGTACGGGTTACTTTCTCGGAACGGTCGATAAGAGGGAAATATAAAATTCATCATGCATTCGGTCATAATACACTACCTTAGTCAACCTACTAATAAGAAAATAGAATTTTATTACAGGTAGCGTTGATTTAGAGAAAAACTTATTCTACATAAGAAAAATTACTACCGATTACTAATAAAGGGGTAGATTTAAATGCCTTATTAAATTTTTATAATGCAGACAACAAAGGCTGTATTATATATTAATACATCAAAAAAATTATGCAACTTGAATATAAGGAAAATATCTGCATGTGATCACAGGGAAATTCAGTTTTCTTAGTATGTTTGATGAAGATATAGGAAGTAACGTTTTTTAAACGTCATCCGGTTTGATTTAAAAAAATTACGTGATTCTAACGTTGCTTCTGAGGGACTTTTAGACGTCTATACAGCGTTGGTATCGACTAGGATGAGCGTATATTTGGTATAGTACTGTTTGCAAAGTCAATATTAATTTAAACTGATTAAACTATAAAATAAATTGTTTAATGTATTGATTAATAATACGTAAAACACATTTTAATTCACAGCGTGCCTTAATTTGAAATATTTGTATCTTTATTGACATTACTCCCGACCCTTTATGCAGTAAGGGTTAATGTTAACCTATTCGCAGTTTGGTTGCCAGCTAATTATTTCGGTCGGAAGATCATAATCCCTACATATAATGGTTAGTTTCCAACTTATCAAATCTAGCATCATGGCTGCCATTTGTGTACATTAAGAGTAAACCTCAGCTCGAAAATTTTAACTATGGACAAATTAATATTCACTTTATTGGGCATAATCCAACCCTTCGGTATTTCTTCGTATTTCATATCATAAGTGCTATTATTAAAGCCGTTAACAAATTAGTCAAGTTTAAATTTTGTTCATCCAGGTTTTACGTTAAATATAAAATTACGAAATCAACAATTTTTGGCGAAAACCATCAAATTTTGCTTTCAAATAAATTGCAAAGAAAAATATAATGGATTCGCCAAACCAACGCGAAACTTTTGACTTGCTAAAATCGCAACGAAATGTTCGCGTAAATGTGTTCAATTAACGCGTTGATTTCATATCACCGAGTTCAATATTTCGCGTTGATTTGGGGGATCCTTATAGCAACCCACGTAATAACCCGATATTTCTACAACACAATTTTGTTTTGTGTGCTTTTTCAGCACCCAGTCAAACAGATAAATGCGACGATCCGGTTATATTGAACATTGTCCACTACATCCGAACTAATTCATCTATTTTTGTACAAAAACAGGCAAACTGCAAAGTATTTCATTTTTAGGGGATTGGAAGCCAAAAAATTAATAACTAATTGAAAGTCTTTATTTAAGTCGAAAATCGTGTTTGATTTCACGGTATTCGACTAAACAGTCTCAAAAATTGTAGTTCTGTTTCTGGGTTGCCCTCCGGTCGCGTCTTCGTGCAACCCAAAGTAAAAAAACACTTTTTTCAGTGATCTTCCGTACGATTACATTCGGTGAATACTTTGTTCGGTTGTTTCCGACGTCCCGAAGGATTATCCCCATCGCTGTCGTTATTGACGTAGTAAAAACCCGGTATTGTGATTGGTCCAAACAAAATTGAGAGTTGTAATCCAGTCACAGCCACTACGTTTTTATGCGAAATTTGTCAAAATCGTTTCGTGCGGTCTGGTTTTATTATAAAACTATAAAAGTACTCCCCCTTTGTACTGATAATCCCGATAAACAGTTAACAGTTGTTTACGCTAACTACTAAGCCAATGTCGGTATTCGTAATGAAAACGTTATGTAAATACCATTGTTTGTTTACTGGAAAACTAGCAGTGTTTAAGTTCATTTTCTTCGACAATGGCTAAGACACGCACTGGCGTAATTACCCGGTATTGAACCCCAAGTAAACAAAAAATACTAGACCTACATTTTTAAGTTTTTGCGAACTGGCTAGATTGGCGGTTCAGAAACGCCACGCCAATCGCTGACTAGAAGACTAGGTGAGGCGGAAGGCAATCTGACCTTTTTTTTTTATAAAATTGAAATAACTCGGGAAGGATGCATTTCGCTAAAATGTATTTTAAATATGGATCTAGAAATTTTGTAGAAAATACTGGATTAAATAATGCAAATGGGTTATTACAAATCACCTGTGGAATTTATCGATCCAGTGTCAGGGTTGTGGATAATTTTGAATTAAAATTTATTAAAAACAAGCGGACTATAAATTTGAAGTTACAAGTAGTTGAAGATATGTATTTATGTAAAACCAAATAATTATTATTACACGATTTAATTGGATTTTATGTTTTTATAGGAAACATGTACCGACAAATAAGGGTTTTAATAGTTATTTTAATAATTGAAGAAAATTTCTTTATGACGAACACGAGCTTTTAAGTGTAAAGTAAATAGCGTGTGTAAATCGGTTTTAATTATTGCTGTAATTCTCGTTCAGTTCAAAGTGCAGTACTTTCGTAACTAATAATACAGTTTTACTATAAAACCAATCAATTTAACGAATCCCTAGAATTGGTCATTAACTTTAAATTCACTTTGCATTTTTTCTTCCTCTTAGTTTGGTTTCATGTAAACGATATTTCTATATGCGATTGCCGCGTCTTGTTAACATATAAAACATTTTGAAAAAAAATTTCAATTTTTAATAAATATTATCTGCACTTGATGCAGCATGTTTGTAGCTTCAACATAAACTTGCATAGCTTTTCGCCGCTCCCAGATTTATTCACTGAACCGTAGTAGAATCGAATTTAGAACAAAACAAATATGTATTTCACCCACGCTGATATTTGAAATATTATGTAAGAATAGTAATTAAATTGTGCAATGGTAATTAATTCTGCAGGTGATATTTTACACTTGTCGGGTTAACCGTGAATAATATTCAATTTCTCATTTAAATTCGATTTCCCTTTTCAAAATAACTTAATTTTTATTTTTTCAAATCATATTTTGCGATACATTCAATATTTTTGCGTAATGGCCCATTATTTTGATTTTTTTTTTTAATTTAAAAATATAATTTTTACATATAATTGAAGAAACAGAAATAAAAGTTTAAAAAAAATAATTTAATTTAATGTAGATATTAAAAATTGAAAAGGATTTAGAATAGTTTTTCAAATTTAGGAAAGAATCGGAGAGAGATAAGTTAAAAGTTTATTAATTAAAAAGATAATTTATGAATGAACATTAATAATAGCAAGAAAGCAGCTTAACCGCTGCGCTGGCGCTGTTAGAACCCCATTCTGAAATTGTATGATACCAAAAAGAGGTTATCAAAAATATAATAAATCCAAAATTATTCGCTCTAAATAAATAAACATTTTTTCGTTTAAAATCATAAACAAATAATTTCCAATGTATCAAAATTTATTCAATTTATTGTCACCACCATGTGCTTTAGAATGCAGCATTGCAATCCTAACGTCAATCTGTATAATATGAGATATTTCAAAAAACCAACATTTTTTAAATTTTGAAAATATCACATTTTGGGAATTTTATTTCAAGATAACAGTTTTGCAATCAAAATTGGCTGAACATATATTCATTTTGATCTCACAAAATTCGAGGTGATTGAAAGGATTTGAAGGATAAATACCAAGTACATGTGATTCTTCTTCTCTACTTATAAGGAAAAAGGTCATAGAAACAAAACATAAATGACCGTCCAAGCTACACATTATGACTTTATTTGAATTTTTATACTTGACACCGAATTCAAAGAGGGAATTCCAGCGATTTGTTGATTTTCTACAATATTAGTGGTTTTTTGAAAAGTTCAGTTCATCGACGATTTTGCCAACCGCAAAATCCCGGACGGAGTAAGAAATTTTGGCCGTGTTCCCTCGGAAGGCAATGACAAACCATCGAAGTACTTTGGGAAGGAAACTGCTTCTTAATCATTAAGAAAGTGAAAAATTTGCCAATCCCTTGGAGATGCAGTTTTCATGTGTCTCTTTCTCCCCATAAATACAGGAGAAATGTGATTCATATTTGGTCGTAAACCAAAAATTTAGACACTACAGAAACCTGAGAATAAAAAAATTATTTCAAGAATTTTTAGGTATTTTCCAAAATATACCAACTGCTTGCAAGTTTACAAGGGAAGAGCCAGGTGTATTAATTTTTGGATGACTGGGGAGACGTTGGAAAAATTGCATTTTTCTTGTTGGTTACTTAATTATGATATAGTTGACCCTGTCTTTGTTCGGGATTGGCGCCATAGCTTGAAAATATTCATATTGTAAAATTATTATTTGCTATTGTGTACAAAGATACCAAGAACAATTATTTAAACTTTATTGACTAGCAGCTATACAAGTAGCCGTTTTAAAAATAGCATAATAAATATATATTGTTTATTATACAATAAACATAAAGAACATAAAGGGCACATAAAAAACGGCGCACAACTTGATAACAAAAAATGATTACTAAAATATATTTGCGCTTCGTTTAAAGATTTAGCTTAGGACATCCTAATTAATTGTTTTCTTCGGTTCGATAAGATCTGAGTTATCCTGCAAAAACGACAAAAAAAACATTTGCTCACTGGACATCTTTTGTTTGCCTTGCGGATTATTGCGAATTCCAATCTCGAGTGCAATTGTTTTTTTAATTAGATAGTTTTCTTTTATAAAGGAGTCATTGATTTTGTTGACGCCTGAAACGTTTTCTCAGGAGTACCACAACAAAACAGTAATTTTGGTTATTTTTTACAAACAAATGCATTGATAACAATTGGTTATAGTCGAATATTGTGCGGTAAGAAAATGCATATTGGTAATGAATATTATTAATAATTTATTAACGTCAGAGTTTAAATTTATAAGGTTAGAATGAAAGGTATAACATGAAAGATTACTCAAAAAGTAATTGCGCATATTAAATAGAATATTAAATAAAATCACAGATTGAAATTAAGATTAAACTGTTTTTAATTAATAATGGACTCGTTAAAGTCCTTTTACAATGTAACGACACTATCAAGATTTTGTATGTCATTTATTAATATTTAACGAAATTAATTTTGAGCATGACAAAAGAGAATAAAATATTACCTATACTACTTCCTGCACATATGGTGTTTTCTACCTGAACGTTTTCTTGCAAAGCTGTCATTTTTTCAAAATATTATTATTATTAAAAAATCGTTCTACATACTTAACTATTATATAATTGTCAAAAGTATTGGTATTATTATAATTTAAGCGCTTTGAAGTAACTCAACAATACCTTTAACCAATTTGAAGAGCCTTAAATTATACTTATTTAAATACATTAATTTAGTTATTTGAAGGATTAACATTTTGACAATTGTTTTATTGACATTTGACAAACGTTTATTTAATGTGATATTTTAGGTTAGTTTTTTGGGGATTGGATAAGAATTTTGGCTAGGTGATGGAACTATGGAACAACTATTAGTGTTGTTTGTAGCATATGGTTTATTAGTTTTGGATTATAATTTAGGGTCAGGTTAAGAAACTATTTTGAAGTGCTAGATTACAAAAAGGTTCTCGACGCCCATAATCAAAACGTTATATCTCCAGCATTTGATCGAACCACGCCCAAGATTGAATCTATACTTGTGTACTTTTATACATCCATTTACGGAAAGCAACAAAGTACTCGAAGAAATGTAGAAACTCTTTAATTTTTGCCAATCGCATAGCAATCGTATGGAACGGATAATTGAAGTTAGAAAAAGATCTCAAAACAAATATTATTTTAGCATATACTAAGAGTAAATAACTGTTATTTAATCTTAATTCGTACATAAGTATATATTTCACAGTGCAATGGTAATGGTATATAAAGAAATTCTTCGAGATTCATGTCGTGACCAGCGTTTCGTTCATCAGATACTATTCCCGCTCATCCATCAAGCGCTGGGTGTGAACACTCGATGAACAAGATAACAGGAACACTTTGTAAAAACCTTTGTCTAACTGACCTTTTACATGGGTTTGCAAGAAAAAGTCATTTATCTTAAGTGAGGGTTGAAATTACCTTTGACGGTCATTATAGACGGTCTTAAAATTCGGTCGTTCTTCACTCGGTCTCCTTTACCTTATCAAAGATATTTATCAAGAAATATAAAACAATACAAAACATTACCATGGTTAATTATAGGTTGTCAAGGTGTCGATTTGTGGACTTAGAGATGCTATCAAAAATAAATATTACGCTTTGAAATTGTATCAAATTGCCCGTTTCGTATTTCATACATTCTTACGGCAGTGGCGATAAGGTCTAATTTTGAAGATTACAAAATCGATCTTGATAAATTTGATTGAGAGAACTTAGTTCCGATTGCATGTTCATGTTTGTTAGCGGAAACGGAAAACTATGCAGATGGCATTCTAGTAGACACTTTGCATGCACACTACAGGAAACTTATTTCTATTTTATGTTAGGTCACCGTTATATTTTAAGAAAATTTTTACTCGGTATTACTCCTGCACGATTCTCAAAAACTCCCCAGTTTCTTTTTTTTTGATTTTTTTTTTTTGATTTTTTTATATCCGTATTTGTGTTATGTTAATTATAATTAATCTACGTCTAGCATAGCTTATTTTATGTCTCTATCGATGATGAATGTGATTAATTTTATTCAAATCTAGTTAGTTCGATTTGTTATGTCAATGACGTTATTGATGCTCAATTCAATTTTTTATAATCATTCAAACTTTAACAGTACTTACCGTTTAATATATGAATCGTTCCTTTCATGTCACCTAAAAAATAATACGCGCTTCTTTTGCATCTCAACACCTTTTTCCGATAAGACATCATAAGTGCCCTAATTAGTGCTATTTAGAGGTTAAAAATCATTTAAAAAATCTCTCTAATAATGGTACACTTTAAATTGAAGAAGAGATTTAACCTATAAAATATTTAAACATGGCGTTTTGAATACACTTAATGTAAAAGATGTCGATTATGCGGTCATAAACTTCAACTTTGTCGTCGGCGATTATTAAATTTATTATGTCAATTATTTATTTGCGGTATAGATAAGGCTTTGTTAAATACCTACCTGCAAATTCCAAAACAGGCGCTTATCTCTAAGTGTCAAATAAAATTAGTTATGCGCCATGTATACCTAACACAAATAAATTTCGTAATTCGATTAACCATCAATGATAACAGAAGCATTTTGTTTTGTAACCGCAGAATGTTTAGACAAGTTAATTTGTCTGAAATGAAATTTATCTCTATAAATTTACCTTTTAAAATGGTCTGAAATGATATTTAAATTGCTTACACTCATAACATATCACCTGTTCTACACACGATAATTGCTTAAGTAGTATTGCTTCGTTTTAATTTCGTAATTGATTAACTAAATCGATTTACAACCATAAAAAATTTTTAATTAGATTCTGAAGGCTTAACGGTCCAACTAGTCCGGTGAATATTGCATGGGTGCTATTGGTTCTAAGGTATAATCAAAAATATCAAATTCGAAATAACTTTAAATTTATCGATTTTCCAGCATTTTGAATACCTCGAATGTTATTTCTCACAAATATTTTGCATACAAAAGTTTACTTGAGATGGGTGTTTTCACACGCGAGTAATAATCTGTGGTCGCGTTGGCGTGTAAAAACGCTCATATAAAGTAATGCTTTCTGTCTGTGATACAACTGTTATGCCATTGTGGTGCATTACTCTGTGTGGTCCGATAACAATCCATGTGAAGGTTCCGGTTATGTGAACTTTCCCAAAAAATGCAGTTTTCGTAACTGTTACACCCCATGTACCATTGAACGTGATAATACAGAAAAACACCCACAAGTAAAATGTTAGTCTTTACTCTTTAGTGAAAGCAACCAAAACTGTTCTGAAGAAATAAAATATTTATTTTTCTCAATTTTTTTACTATTAATTCGCATTTTACATGATAACTCAAAATTTTACTATATATTGTAACAAAATTGGATTTCTATAACCTAGGTTTTGCTTCGGCAATAAAAATCGTCGAGTTTGTCATAATTGTGATACAAGTCGAATGGGATCGGCATTCTAATTTCTACCTTATACCGGCATTAACATAATAATAAGTAGAAGAAAACAAAAGATCAAATCTGGTGATTGGCTTTACATATTAGCTTCCGCGTGGCAAAATCCCAAAGTCTTACAATGACGTCATCGGACATAAAGTTTTTGCTACACTATCCTATTGGACTTTTATTCGCCATATATTTTGGCTAGTCAGATAGGAGCCCTGCATTAGTCCATAATCAATTATTGTGAAAACTTATAATTAAAATAATCATAATAATTTAATTCTAGTAACATGAGAATTCGTACCTTTAATTCTAGATAAGATGGCCGATTAAAAACTAAATTTAATGCTCGAATTACGGAAAAACAAAGTGATTTTTGAAATCTACCGACAATTTTACTACTTTTCCACATAATCGCAAATCTTACGAAACAGCTGTCTTGATTTGGTAACAAATCAGAAGCCTCCAGGTTTTAATTGGATGTGGATGCGCCGGTAATGCTCTAAGTCTCTGCTTCATATAAGCTCTAATCGTGACTCCTGCAAAAGGAGACTTTATTTCTAGCAGATGGTCCCACTTTTCTTCAATTTTGTATTTCACAATTCTAAGTTAATTTTACTTATCTTAAAGTAAATTAGCGGATTTCGGGAGATTGACGAGTGAGAGCGATTTACAGACTCACAATCAGGACAATTTAGCAATTGCCTTTATGTGTGTTATTTCTTCCGTAGTTCACCTTCTGCGATTGATTCATTTTAAGTTACCAACCTAAAAATTGAGTAGTTACTGAAAAGTGGCGAACCTGCACAATCGGGTTTCACACCATTCAAACATGCTAAGCTTGACTTCTTAGTTATAATGATCATTTTATTTTATCGTAACAGGTTCATTTTAAATCATCGATTCAACAAAATTGGAAACTTTTTTGAAATGTCTTTTTAGATAAATATAATATTATTTTATTCCTCTCAAATTACAATTTAATTTCTCAATAAATATGCAATATTGTGTTTTATATGAAATTAATAACACTAAATAGCTAATTGTTAATGAACGTGTTTATTAACAAACTAATGTGGGATAAAGTTTCAAATATTTAATGCTATGCTTGGAAAACATCTTTTAACAAACATAATTCGCAATTACGCACTGTGAAAAGGATAATTTTATGTAATCCTAACAAAGTTTTTAGTAGGCATAGTCTCAACAAAGTTTTTTTGTTACTACAACAAATTTTATACTGCCATAACAAAGTTTTTTCAGTTCGGGAGGTAAAAGTTGTTGACTGAACTAATTTGAAAAATTGTTGAATCAACTAATTTTTTTCTGAACAAAGGGAATTTAGTTGACAGCGTAAAATTTGTTATAGCAGCAAAGAAACTTTGGTTTTCGTGGTTACAAACGCATTACACTATCGGAAGAAAACTGCTATTCGATTGCGGTTTTTTCGGTTCCTGATTAGTGTAGTGCTTCGACTGCTAAGTCGACATTCAGTATGAAGTTTATTTTAACCACCATCCCTCGGCAGGCAATGGCAACCCACCGAGATAATCTGCCACGAAAACTTTCCTGAATGAAATGGTTCCAAAACAATCGAAAAAATGCTAAACGGTTTAATCCGGCTAAACGGAGACACTTAGTAATATGAGAACTAATTAATTGAAGTAGTGAATGTGTAACGGTGTATTTGGGGAAAAAATTCAGCAATCTTGATTTTAAAAAATTGCAACATCAAAATATTTTAAATGAACGAATAGCGTTTCCGGTCAAACGCTGTAATCGGTTCTGGTTTTACCATATAATTAATGTTTGTGAAATTTTGTTTGTTTTTGCAGTATCGCGTACTTACAGATTGATTATAGTAAGGAAAGATGCGCAACGTCCTGGTTAAGTTAACCTCTAAATTAATATTGAATAGATGAATTGGACCTGAAAGTGTATTTCCAAAAGGTCTGAAGAATTGTAGGCGAAGCAATACTTTCCCATATCAAGAATGATAAAGTATAAGATAAATGAACTATTTTTAAGTAATTTTTACATAAAAGAACAATAAATTCAGCCAAGCAGATCGAATTATAAAATACTGTATGTTATTTAACAAGCGTTTCGTATAGATTAGCGCTCTGCTTGTCGCACGAAGTGAAGCAACTGGTGTGAATATTATAACCTTAACCAAGTGTTGGCATTGTGCTCATTTACGCACAAGTCCAAACGAATCCTCGGTATGTGGGGATTCCTGAGTTTTAACTAATGCAAAACGAAATCTACATTAATTAGGATTGTAGCAAATTTTGGTGGAAATAATAATAGGAAAATTACAGCAAAAATTGCAGATGATATTTTGAACATCCTTTAAATAATTATAACCTTGTTTTAATTTATGTCAAAATGTAAAATATTGTTTTTGTTGTGTTATAATAAAAGTTAATATATCATAATTATAAAAAAATAAATTTTTAATTATCAATTATGATGAAGGTAGTTGAGAAGTAACGGAATTAAGCAAAAGTTATTTAAATATAATTAATTCATTTTAACTTTAATTATGTTTATTTGTCGCTACTTATGTAAAATTAGCAAGTTAAAAATGGAAATTAGTTATAAATGTCCAAATCTTTGGTTGGTAAGATTGTTGTTGAAGATAGGGAAGTACTATGGTTAATTAACGAACATGGCCGCATTATTCAAGAAGCATAGTGTGACTACTTCCTGAGCACAGCTATAATTTTTAACTTTCCCATTACGACATATTATAGATGTGTCACTACATTATATGTAGATTGTGCACTAACTGTGACAATCTTAAATCTCAAATAGATTTCTCAAGAAATTCTTATCCTTGATGTATCGCAGAGTTTCTAGTGAATATGCATCACCCAAAGTATAATACTGTAACTTTTTCTTTTTAATTCGCATCCTTTACACGGTAAAAAAAATTGGGGTTATAAATTGGTGGCTTCGCACAATAGTTGACAGGAGAGCAAGGTATATATTTTGAATTTTTTTATAGTATTAACCAACATACTTTTGTTGTTCCGTGCATGCATGATCTTACAATTTTGCTTATTCTTGTATTTCGACGCACATAATACTTAACTTTACAGAAACTTAAATATACTTTTTATAAATTCTATATTTGCATGTTAAACTATGGGAAAGTTTAAGCCGTAAATATAGTCCTTTTTTTTCATTTATTCAATTTTCACAATTCCAAACTGTCAGCATTCTAAAACTCCTCCCACTCAAGTTCCTTTGATTGGCAAGGGAAGCTTCCCTGTAATACGTGTGTGCGTGTGTTCAGTCCACTCTTAACAAGTGTACTTAAACTTCTCAAATAAAGGATATGCGTGCTTTATGTGCGACCCCATCGCATGGGAACAGCCATGACATGACAGATGTTATATCCCTGTTAATATATTCTTATACAATGTAGTATATATTTATTAGTATATACTATACTTATTTACCGAGATCATAAAATACGCCGCTATATTTGCACATATCCTTAAATCATCTCATCATTTTAACTAATTACAAAACTCGTTTTCAATTGTTTTCTAACCTCACTTAATTCCGTTTTTATTAACGCTACTCCGCTTCTTCAATTTTGAACCTACTTTGATACGTTGTGATTTAGTTCAAGAACCATTTTTTTTTTCAAGTGAATTACATATACATACAATGATATACTCCTAATTTGCATTAAATGTTATTTATAATGCCCACTTACAAATTATGATTTTTCTTGTTAATTAATTAATTATGCTCACACATATTGTTAAGGTTTGTGTAAGAATACGGCAAATGCGTCCGTTCCTCTATAATTTAGTAATTATTGAACGCACAAATTGTTCCATTATTGCAATTGCATACGCAGCGAAATCTTTTAATAGGTTATTAGCATTGGAGTGTATATGATGTGTTACGGAAAATGTACGTAAACCTCTAAATATATACTTATACCGGCGCTTATGGTAAATATAAATACAATGTACTTTTCCCCATAGAATTAGAATTAGAAATATCTGCATATTATATATACATATATTAAAAATTGTATAGTAAATATTATGTTATAATTAAGTGTTCAAATTTTTTATTTTTTTAAAATATGCAAACCGAAAAAATGTCAATCTAAAATAAATTCCTGGTGTGTTATGTAATTTATTAATGATAAGTAGATAATAAATGCAATAAAAATATATTTAAATATATTTTCGCATTAAATTAAAATTAACAAGCTAATCAAACACAATAAAATGCAAATTATTTCATACGCTTTCAACAGCGCATTCTTCAGATATTTTTAATATGCGATTTTAATTTAATTTGTATTGCTGAAAGCTTATGAAATATTTTGAATGTATCGTGTTTGATTAGCTTATTAATTTTTAAGTTTAAAGTTGGTAGTATGTATTACTTTATTTTGAGGTTATTTTTAATTTAATAGGCAAAACAATTTTTTGCTTCGGAAAACTAAATTTTATGAATGGATTATTTTAAAATCTCAGGAGTTTCTTAATTGAGTAAAATTATGTAAAACCATAAAAAAAATTTAATTTGACCTCTAAACAATTTTAGCTGCTTACATAATTAATTTTGTTCTCTCTCTTTCTGTTCATTGAACTGTCATTTATTAAATGTAAATATGTAATTAGTAACTGTAACATTTGAAAGTATATAATGGGAAATGAAAATTATTCTAGTGATGAATTTATGTTAAAAATAAAAACCGTTTGTTTCAAAGTTGACTAAAGCTCTCCCGTCCTGATTATTGTACTTTTCCCGTTCATATACTTTTCAAGGTGTCACAAGGTAAAAATTGTAATATATCAAATCTTCAATTAAAAATGTTTTTCGAAAACTTGATCGTCTAACTTTAGAAAACTCAAATTAACCTCCTCTACGCTAATTGAACCATGAAGTTATTTACTTAGGGTGGAAACTTGCAAATTAGTGTATCCTGGTTACACTTTTAACTGGTAGGTGAACTAACTTCATCGGGAACGCATAAAAATGATCTTATTTCATAGCTTATGGAGTCCAGTGTACCCGTGGACCCAAACAATTGTTTTTTATTTCCTAACCTTAAAATGAATGCAATTTCCAGGTGCACTGTATTACCTAAGTGGTGAACTTTGTCAAGTTGTTGTAAAATATTTGGACGAATGAATTTGTAGAAAAAACGCTGTACTTGAAATGTGATACAAAATATTAATATGTCGTATGGCTGAATGAACAAAAATGGTCTATATATGAATTCCTGACAAAAGCTTATGGATTTAAAATATAATAATGCGTACACCCATTGATACAGATTACAAGACCCTAGTTTTAGTTCGGTACGTTTCATATAACCGCTGTGAACCATTTTCTGATACTCGAATGGCATTTTCTGTACCGAGAGGATGTTTGATTTAGCTTTTGTACTGTCAATCATATTTCGGTTACGTCATTTGTATTTAATTTTGCAGAAGTTTTCAAAAGATGAATCTCTTAATAAGCCGAAGAAATTTCTGCTTTTGGGTGGTTTCGACTACTTACAATTATACTTATATTTCTTGCTTCAATTTTCAAGGATTACTTAATGATAATTTCTATTGACAGGCTAATATCTCTCGAGCGTGTTCGTTTCGGTGCACAGAATTTATTTTTTATTTCAAAATGTCGCCAAATTCGTGTCATTGTTGTCGCAAATGCTGTCTCATTGGTTCCTTTTGTCATACCTACTGTCGCCAATGAGGTTCCTGCTCTAAAGCATTGTTAAATAACTACGGCATTGTCATAATTGTCACGCAACTGCTTTGTGATTTGACGGTTCGTTATGTGAGTACAGTACTTAGATTTTTAACAAATGAAATCAAAATGGAGCGCATTTTTCTGAACTGATGAATTCTAAATAATTACCATCTGTTTATTGTGATATTTTTTATAACCCTATTTTACCCTATCAACATTTAACAAAAGAAAAAGAATAATATCGAAGGGGGTGTTCATTAAAAATAATATTACCCTTATTTGTCGACAGATCGTGAGTTGCTTATCTATTGTCTAGCAGTTATTGATTTAAGTTAACTTTAGAATGTTAAGTGTGCTTTTTATTATTTGAAAATCACTTAATGCATTGCAAATATACGACCGGCATAATTAGCAATCAGAAACTGAATTTGCAATGGACATCTGCACACGAAATATCTTTCATAAACCGTTTCAATTAACGAAATAATAAGTAAGTATACTGACCGTTAAAAATTAAAACTTAAAAGACATGTAAAAAAATTTACTAGACACGAATTCGTGATGTTTACAATTTTTGAAACGCGATTTCATTAATTAGTTTCGCTATAAATACTTATGCAAAAATCGAACGGTGAGTAAAACGGGTACTACAGTTGCATCCGAGAAATTTTCATTCGTCTAATCATCGTCGTTTCAAATTGCTTACTTACGAACATATTGTTCATAAATCATTGTCCTATACTCCAAATATATAATATTCGAAAATTAATCTTGTCCCGACAGCTGATTTTAATTTGTCCAGGTAGATTCAATTCTTTTCTAAGCGGATGTCGAAAGAGTGTTTTAACAATCCAAGAGAATTGTTTTTTATGAAACTATGCAGCTGTACTTAAAACAAATTGTTTCTATTATATTTAAATATAAAATTAACATCTTGGTTCTCTCGGCACTGATTTGGAAAAATTCTAACCTATATTTTCTAACTGTCTACAAAATTTGACAAGTGACATTTGAATAACGTGACGAAGACAAATATAACTAACTTGTCAAATTCGCATAATATAATTTTAAAAAAATGTCATACCTATTATACATTTTTAAAAAATTATAAAAAAATGCCCATAGGTTACATCAATTTAAAAATATGATAGCACGTAGAAAAATTTAATAATTAATAGTTTATGTAAATTACTTTGCGAGTGTGATCGATGTTAAGATAAAAATTTTTCTTATGTTCCACGAAAGTTCATGTTAAATAATGTTGTGACGTTTTTTGTCTATAATAGCACCACTTTTAGGCGGGGGTTTTGCCTTAAAATAATCAATAATTATATAGAACATAACAAATTATGTTTTAAAATATAACCGATACTTGTTTTTAAATTTTACCTTCTCACAATAATTTATTGATTGCCTTTCCTTCGACAATGGCAATTTCATTTTAAAATAATTTTTCTTACCCGGCACTATTTTTACCTAATAAAAAATTGACGCTAATTAACTGCATTATTTAACTGTAAAATAAAATTTATCGAAATAAAATTTTTGATAATTTTCATGCAATAACATAGTAACAGCAAAATTTATAGGATAACTTCTCTGGTTGGTACAATAAACTTTTAATTAATTATAAGATGATTAATTAAAAATTAAATTGCATTTATTATTTGATAATAGGTCGAGATAGGATGTTCTTAAAATAAATTCAACATACAAGATAATTTTTTAAATCGTTCTGTGTATATTTCGATATTTTGTAAATTTTTGAATGCCAAAAAAAAATTTTTGGTTTTCAAGGTGACCAAATTTTAGACCGCTACATCGCTTATTACTTCAAACAGTAAGAAACATACCCCACGCCAAATTTTTAAATTATTTAGCCTGCGCAAACAAATTTGGCAGATTTTTTTCTGATACATTGTTATCGTAGTCGATCTCAAAAGATTATTTAAAATTTATGCCGACTGCGGACTGTCGTTAAACTATAACTCAGTCATGCTTTAAGATAATATTATACATAATTTATACACTTATTAAATGAATAAATCAGTGATATATGTAAATGTTTTACATTTAGGGGGGGGGGGCAGTTTTCAGTGGCTAAACATGATTTCATTTATTATATGAATATCTGCCACAAAAAAAAAACGAATAAATTGATCAGTGATCATCTTAATTCCAAAATAATTCCCACAATTCCATATTAATTCCAGTAATTCCAAGGACTAAACCACGAGGAAATTTTGTATACACTAAATGTAGAGGTTCCTCATTATTTTTGACTGTGAATTTATTGCACACTTTTTATCCTTTTTGCATTTTTCATGCAGTTTCAATAATTTCAAATCCAATAGTACGAGCTTACTTCGAACCTATCTTAATACTTTTCTATTTTTTTTCTTTTCTTTTCTATTTCAATTCCAACAATGTTATTGTGGTGTAGCTTCCAATTGCCGATAGTACCATGGTCTCATTTCTTAAACGTTGTAGATGAAGCTTCTCCGCTGTGGTTTTCGAAGTGGATGCGCAGTACAGAATTTGCAGATTACCGTGTTTTTTTTATGATAACCTGTAATATCACCAAATTAATTAAATTTGTTTAGAAAGAAAGAAAATCTAGCCTAAAAAAGAGACTTTTTTGAGAATGTTTCCAATATGGAACTTCGTTCAAAAATCAAAATACCGCATACAAACCGATGACACAGACCAAAAACAAGTAAAAATTTAGACCAATTCCAAGATTAAATGTCTGTATATCTGTAATCTTTTAAGATACCTCCCAAACACTTAAAATCTTTTAATAGTCATAACCATACTAGGTTTTGATTGACATTCACCAGAAAATTCAGCCAAATTGATTTATCATTCTTAATTTTTCTTCTTTATTATTTCTTGTTTCTAATGCTTCTTTTCTTCTTTCATGTGCCATATCAGGTCCTCCCGACGTTGGCGAATATTTCTCAAAGATTGAGAAGCTGCTTTCTTGGCAAAGTACCTCGGTGGTTTGCCATTGTCTTCCGAGCAAAGACGGTCAGAATTTCTTACTCCTCCCGGGGTCGAACCAGGCTTCTTGGCTTAGCAGTCAAAACATTCCCTTTATGTCTCATTGCGGATCCCTGTTCCTATAAGGACCGCGTTTACAAACATTAAGATAAAGCTAATCAATTTCTTCGTACTAACTTTATCCCAGTTTTGCTCACTTATACCATAAAACAACGATCAGTGGCGTAGCGTAGTTTAAAATAATCAGGTCTTTTCTAATGTAAAAATTTGTAACAATTAGATAGAAAGAAGCGCGAACCGCGATCGAAGTCTATAGGGGCGAGAGGGGTAAGCGCCCCTCAAACCTCCGTTACGCTAATGGCACTATATTCCATCTTCTAATTATAGAAGTACTTAATTTCACGTATATAATTTTTTTTGTGCAACGTCACTGCACAACTTTGTAGGCACAGCTCGGCCTTTAGCCTCAAGCAGAAACCTTTGGTTGCTTGTGGATTTTAATGCATTTAATTAAGGTGAAGAAATTCAAGTTTATTATTTCATTGTAAACCAATCGGTGATTTTGTCATGAGCGAGTGAGTGAGGACTCGTATCTAATAAAATATATAGATTATAATTTTCATAACCTTATTTTTTTAGTTTAACAATTAAAAATTAAATTATTGGGTAACATTCCATTTGACAAAAAATTAATAGTTCCCGAGAAATTAAAGCTGGTACCAAAAAAATTAATTACAAATTAACAGACTTGTCAACTTGTCACTAGAACATTAAACACCCGTAGAGATAAACAGGTAATAACTATTTTTGCCTTTTCTACGAGAATAACCAGAGTAATCCATGAAGTAATATAAATATATCTACAATGTTCAAGGAACATTTTTTATTTCGGTTTATTTTTTTAAATTGCATTTATAAATTTTGCAAAGTTATTCGGTTGGCATTCGATGTCAGAGGCACAACTAATGTTATTTCATAATTTTTTCACCAAGAGTGCCAAATGAAGGTCGTACCCTGACCAGGTGTTTTTGATATATCAACGACACATCAAAAAAATGAGTCATCTGCCAAACAATCAAAATAAATAGAAATCGATGTGTTTGAAAGAGTAATTTTACTGAGAGGCCACTTGTGAAAAAAAATTGTTGTTCATTGGTAATATATTTAATCAATAAATAGGCTAGTAGATTTTAAATATTTTAGATACAATTATTGTTCGTTTCCACGTGAATTTAAATCTATAAATTCAACTACCATTTTCTTATCGTAATGCAATGATTATCGGACACGAATGTGGATCTTGAATTTGTGCTAATAAATGTTCTCATTCTACTTATTTGAAATTGCGTGAGGCATGCAATGCAAATGATGCAAAATCACCTTGATTTCGGATAAAATTCATAAGCGTAACAAACTTAACTTAATAAGTGAACACCATCGAGTATACAATTTGTTTTTTATTGTTTTTAAATTAAAGGCAATTAGGAGATCGTCGTGAAATTTTTAAAAATAATTGCTGCTGTGTTTACAAAATTAGAGTAATTTTCAGTTATCTCTTTTACCTACCGTATAAATAATTACAAAATTTCCTATCAATCAATCAGATAACAAAATAATTATGTCAAAACTTGCTGTGTACTTTGCGTAAGTAAAATGGATTTAGATCGCCGATAAATTTGTAAAAACGTAATTAATTTTTATATTTCACACTTTACTGCACCGTAGAAAAAATTTAGGTTAATTCCAGCACTTAACCCAAGACAAGGGTAGACCAATTCGAGAGTTGCAATTTTGAAAATTTTAATATTTTTTATAGTGTACGACCGAAAAATATCTGCATGAAATTTTTCATTTCTCTGAAATATACGGCAAACCCGGTTTATACGCCGGGGGTTTACATACCTTTTAATTTGAATGTTGCCAAAAATAAGTAGCATAACTTCATTGTATGTTGCAGAAATAATTTTAAAAATATTTACCAACACGACTTTTCCATTTACTATTAGACTTATTCAGTAAAATGATTAATGATTTTGAAAATTATAGAAAGATTTAATCTTAAAAATTTAATAACGCTTTCTATGGACATTTAATTACAAAAACGTTATTACTGTACTTATCTATCTTAGAAATGTTTAATTTTTATCAAGAAATTGTGTCGATTTATGAACTGAGTTACACTTCACACAAATTTTTTTTAATTAAGAATTGTTATGGTTTACTAATTATGTGTTAAAATTGGCTGCTATAACATAAATAGAACAAAGTTTTCAACATACGTGCAATATTTTTTTGATTAAAGTTTATCCTTTAATGATAATTAAAATTCAATTAACGGCTGTTTTTTAAACAAAGGCTGTTAATTTTATAAAATGTTGTAAAAATAATAATAGGTTGGCTTACGTAACAAAAGGTTAGGTATCTAAATTATTGTCAAAAGCTTTAATTCTCTTTCACCTGTTATTATTGAAAAATGTGAAGCTATTAATTTTAGGTTAGGTTATTTGAACTTGGGTTGGCAAATTTAATAGAAAGAAAGCTTTAAAAGTTAAGGTTAAACTTCTAGTGACAGGTACAAATTAAATTTGTCATTTGTCGCCCAAAGTTATACAGGTGAACCAAGGGGGGGCGACCACCTTCTGTCGCAACTCAAAATTATCACCTTTGATGTCGCCGGTTTAAAATAGAAAGAATCATTAAACGATGGCATTGTTTTTCGTAAAATTTAACATCGTCTCTCGGTGTTGGCTGGAACTACGATACCTACACTTTGATTTTCACGTGATACTCGTTTCATAAAATCGTTTATCTTTTAATGATACTTTTAGTCTGGAAGATGAGTTTAAGACACATATATTATTTGTCGGAGCTATCCTGGCAGATAGATAG